>JBBGZY010001484.1:0-555000 GCA_037952925.1 Lithobates clamitans | reverse complement strand
CGCTCCTGGGTGCTGTGTGTACGGAGGAGGCGGCACGGCACTGTGCATGGGACAACTCCGACAAACTTTCCAACTTCTCCGCTCTACTAGAGTCTCCCTGAATCCGTTCTCATTGGCTGCAAGCCCGTCCTATGCCAGGCAGCCTCTCCCCTACACCCTGGACACGCCTCCCTCTCGTTGCTTTGTATGGCGGAGGCGCAGGGAGCGGCCACGCCTTCTGTCTGCCCGTCAGCCAATCGCAGCGAGCAGAGAAGTTAGACTAAAACTTTTCAATGTTCCAAAACAGCGAGGGAAAGGCCTGCTGGATCAATGGAAGGGCCAACAGACATGTCAGTTACCAGGGGCCACAGACATGTCAGTTATCAGGGGCCACATACATGTCAGCTACCAGGGGCCACAGACATGTCAGTTATCAGGGGCCACATACATGTCAGCTACCAGGGGCCACAGACATGTCAGTTACCAGGGGCCACAAACATGTCAGTTACCAGGGGCCACAAACATGTCAGTTACCAGGGGCCAAAGACATGTTAGTTATCAGGGGCCACATATATGTCAGCTACCAGGGGCCACAGACATGTCAGTTACCAGGGGCCACAGACATGTCAGTTATTAGGGTCTAATAAAATAATCTTAATAGTCTCAAAATAAATGCACACAGATTATTATTATTATGATTATTATTAATATTGTTTTATGCTGTTCTATACAAATCCAGTACATTGTATATACACAGACCTTTGTTCACAACAAACTCAACAAACCAGCTATGCATAATAATAAGAAGAAGAAGTATAAGAACAATAATAATAATATTATTATTATTATTCATAGATGGTTTGTTTTATACGTGTATACGTATAGACTATATGATGGATCTGTATGGCAGCGTGCTTGTCATTTCATTGTTTTGTGTATAAATATAATCCAGCATTTCTGTTCTTCTTAATGCAGATACATAAAGTTTAATGTAATAGAGATATTTGTAAACCCAGCACTAAGGAATGGTCAGTCCAGAGGAAATAAGGCAATAACTTTTCCAAAATGTTTCACTCTCCAGAATCATAGCGGTAGGTTTGATGCCAAAAACCATATAGAATTATCAGATGTAATAAGTCTGATTTACTAAAGTAGCTGACTGAGAATATTTACTAAAAACAGAATGGAGGCTTGGAGGTTTACTTATTTTATCTGACCCAAGTACAAAAAAAAACAACATGTTTAAATATTTCATCTGCACATGGCTGGATAATTGAACTTTTTTTTTTTTGCTTGTTTTTTTTTTTTGTAGTGAACATTTCCAAATCCTTACGTAAATCATTCTCAAATGATCTATGTATATTACCAATATTTAGAGGCTGGTTTACTAAATGAATTGAGAATATTCACATAACCTAATGTATGACTATCCACTTCAATTATCCAAACTTCTGAAAACCAAATTATTGTTTCTTTAATTTTTATATATTTTTCATCTGCATATTTTTGGATAATAAAGTGAATATTCCGTAAATGTATTGTGTGATGGTTCTCAACCCCTTTAGTAAATGAGCCTGAGTTATTAAACTATTAAACTCTCCCTCTCTAATATATATATATATATATATATATATATATATATATATATATATATATATATATATATATATATATATATATCCCACCCTATTAGATTGTAAGCTCTTCTGCGTAAACTGTTGGCGCTATATAAATCCCGTATAATAATAATGTATCATATTATATGTATATATATATATATATATATATATATATATATATATATATATATATATATATATATATATATATATATATATATATATATATATCTCATATAGGTGTATGTAACAAGGTTTTTATTGTACTGGGCTAGGGCAATCACAGGGCCAGACAGACAATATACCCCCCCAAAAGACATTAAGAGGATTTGGAGGTCATTTCCTTAGCTGCCAGAGGGTGCCCATATTTTTTTATTTCCAAAAATAGTCCTCCATTTGCTGCATTACAGTGATTGCATCCTTCTGATCTGTAAATTAATTTATTGTAAATTAATCCATTCACTTGTGTAATATTTTTTTTCCCCATCACTTTTATCTTTTTATGTACTCTACAATAAAATACACACTCACTACAATGAATGCATTACAAAGTGTGAGGCCTTTAGTACAAAGTTCCATGTGTGAATCATATCAATTGTTAGAATAGAATTGGTTGATCTACTAAATGTATAAAGACTGTGCACTTTGTAAAAGAAGTTTCACTTTTCAAGGGAAATTTCCTTTAGCTTCTTGAAAGAGGTGCAGCTCTGCTAACTTTCATAATTCAGTCATGTGCAAGCAAAATGCTGTTTTATTTTATTTTTTTAATTATCCTTGCACACAAGTGGGTATTCTTTGTAAAGTGAAATTGCACCGCACCTCTGGGGAAGATTCTTTGCAAATTGCAACTCCTCTTTCAAAATGAACAGTCTATTTCAATAGTGCCAAATTCTTATGTGCCTATAGCACCTGAAATGATTGGACAGGATAATAAATGCTCACAGTATACGTTTGGCGCAGCGCAGCAAAGCTGCAGATTGTGATCAGATGGTAGTGTGGTTGTTGAACTTGTCGCTGCCCCCCCCCCTCCCCCCCCTCCCGGTGTCACCCGCTGCTGTTGTTCTTCCTTTGTGTTGATAAGCAGTGATAGGAGCCCAGCACGCCGTCTGTAAATAGCCCGGCCAGGCTGAACAATAGCCGCGCTCATCCTGTTTGTCATCCACTCCAAACTCCTCCGAATCAGCGGATTTTCCTGCCCGATCCTTCCAAAAATAGACTCCCCTCCAGTATTTTAAGGCACAGGCGGCGATCCTTATTTCTTCCGGAGAAGCATTATAAAAAACAATCGTGTCCCTAATAACTGCCAGAGCATTTCCCTTTCCAATATTTGTCCGCCTTTATCTGCTGCGCCAAAGAGCGCTCAGTGACGCAAATCCGCTCCTACCCCCCAAAATACCGCAAGAAAGGATTGTGCGGCACACACCGTGCTGGCCTTTCATCTGATTATCCTATGGGCTGAGAAGGACAAGGAAACCATTACAGGGCCTCAAAGATGAGCCCAGCTAATCACTCTATTATCTGGGGGGCTGAGGCTATAGCGCCTGCAGATACCGGAGGGAGGAAAGGGAATGGGGGACTTTCAGTCTCAGAGCTTCATAAAGGGGAAAGTCTATTTGTGTATGATGAAGGAGTCACTGTTCTGACATATTAACACTTATATAGTGTATGGATATCTCTCTGATTGTAGAACATCTTATATTTGTACGGAGGCAACATTAGTGTCTGTATTAATGTGTCTTCATAGAACAGACAATTGTTTGTATCTCTGGATGCTGGAATATTAAGCGATTTAACTTTCCATCAAGACATTTTGTGTTCCACAATTATTTTATCTTATTTGTATCTTTTTCTTTATCTGTTTGACTTTCTTTCTTTCCTTTCTTTCATTTCTTTCTTTTCTCATATACTTCTCTCCTTACTTGTTATATTTTCTCCTTTTTCCACCCTCACAATCATCTTATTTCTTCTGTATATTTTCTTTGTCCTCTTATTAAAGTAGTTGAGAATCCTTACTAAAAAAAAAAAAAGTATTGGAATATTCGCTTCAATTATTAATTCATATAAAAACAAATTTTTTGTTTTATTTGAACACCTAGTCGTGTGCAGATGCTTTTCACATGATTGGATAACGAAAGTCAATATTTACACATTATTTATTTATTTATTTATTAAATATCCTCAACTCCCCCCTCTCTCACCCCTCTCTCTCTCTCCCCCCTCCCACCCCCTCTCTCTCCCCCTCTCTCCCTCTCCCCCCTCCCACCCCCTCTCTCTCCCCCTTTACCCCCCCTGTCTCTCCCCCCTCCCACCCTCTCTCTTTTCTTTCTTTCTTTTCTTTTTTCTCACTATTCCCTCCTCTGTCTCTCCAGTTCTTCCTCCTCTCAATTTATCGCTCTCTCTGCCCCTTTCAGTCTTCTATCTATCCTATATCTCCCTCTCTGTCCCCTTTCACCGCTCTCTCTCTCTCTCTCTCTCTCTCTCTCTCTCTCTCTCTCTCTCTCTCTCTTTCTCCCTCTCTCTCTCTTCCTAAGTTCTTGCTCTCTCTAATTCCCCCCCCCCCCCACACACACACACACACTTTGTCTCTCTCTTTAAGTTCTTGCTCCCCTCAATTTCTCTTTCCTCTATCTTCTTCTTCTCTCTTTCTTTCTTTGCTCCCTCTCTCACTTTCTGTCTCCCCCCCCCCCCCCCCTGCCATGGTCTAAGTTCTTGCTCCTCTCAGTTTCCCTTTCCCTCTGTCTCTTACAGCCTGTATCCCCCTTTCCCTCTGTTCTCTCTCTTTCTCCATCTCCCCCTCCGTCCCCTCTCTCACTCTCTCTCTCTCTCTCTCTCTCTCTCTCTCTCTCTCTCTCTCTCTCTCTCCCCCTGCCTCTCTCTCTCCCTCTGTTCTCTCTCTCCCCGCCTTTCTCTCTCCCCCTGTTCTCTCTCCCTCCCTTTCTCTCCCCCTCTGTTCTCTCTCTCTCTCTCTCTCTCTCTCTCTCTCTCTCTCTCTCTCTCTCTCTCTCTCCCTTCCTTTCTCCCCCCCCTCTCTCTCTCTCTCTCTCTCTCTCGCTCTCTCTCTCTCTCTCTCTCTCTCTCTCTCTCTCTGCCTTTCCCTCCCCCTCCACCCCATCTCTCTCTCCCTCTGTTCTCTTTCCATTTCTCTCTCTCTTTTCTATTTCAGAGATGACCCTGCTCTGTCTCACAACCAGCCTCCTGTCTAGAACACAATTATGAAGATTCCTGCCCTCCATTCTCTCTATGCCCCAGCCTTGTCTATTGTGCTCCTCCACTGACATCATGTAAACATGGGTCCCTCCAGAAACAAAACAGTCATTAATCCTCCTGGTTAATTGCACCTTAATAGAAGCTCTGTCCAAACATGGGCATCTTCTCAGATGAAAATGTAATAAATGGCTTTCCAAGCTTTGCACTGAACTCCTGTCCTCCCCGACCAAGGTTACCTTGTGTAAGAAAATCATCATTTCACACAACTTATTAAAAGCTTCCTGATGTGTGTGACCCATTACAGGCCTGCTCAATATTTGTTTACATAACTGAGATTATCCAGCATGCATAAGGGGGAAAAGATTCTTATAGGCCATCTATAGAGGGAAATGTGACCAGAGCACCAAGAGGCATTAAACACAGAGATTATATGACTAATTATCGCCTCAATTATCTCAACTCATTAATGATTACTTAATCCATTCACATTCCTCATTCAATGTAAGTTATTATAAACACGCAGTGCCAGTCTCAGGTTAAGAAGATACCCATACCTAGAAGATTACAATATTTTTTTTTTGTGAATTTGTTTTTCTACAATGACAATAAACCTTATGTAGATATAGTATATCTATATCTATATCTATATCTATATATATATATATATATATATATATATATATATATATATATATATATATATATATATATATATATATATATATATACACAGGCATACCCCACTTTTAAGTACATAATGGGGTTTATTTACTAAAGCTGGAAAGTGCAAAATCAGGCTCACTTCTGCATATTAACCAATGAGCTTTTAACCTCAGCTTGTTCAATTATGCTTTGGTAATTAAACCTGGAAGCTCATTGGTTTTTATGCAGAAGTGAGCCTGATTTTGCATTTTCCAGCTTTAGTAAATAAACCCCATTGTGTACTTAAAAGTGGGGTATGCCTGTATCTAGACATAGATATATATATATATATATATCTATGTCTATATCTATCTATCTATCTATCTATCTATCTATCTATCTATCTATCTATCTATCTATCTATCTATCTATCTATCTATCTATCTATCTATCTATCTATCTATCTATCTATCTATCTATATGTATATATATATATATATATATATATATATATATATATATATATATATATATATATATTACATTGTACTGTACTATACATTTTATCTGCCCCATATCTGACAAATAATGGATTGAAGTAATCAATGGCTTGAGAATTTAAATGTAATGTTATTATAAAATATATACTTCTTTATCGTTTATGAATTATTCATCTTCTTTTTATTTTTGTTTGAATTTTTTTTCTCTTTCGATTTAAAGTTGTTTTAATTGTATTTTTTTCCCCCGTTCTGACCTATTGAACTTATGGTTACTTTAGTACTATCATGTATTAGTATCATTAGTTTATGTCTGTGTACCGATTGTGATAATGCCAGCATTATAATACTTGTATTAAATATAATGATCACCAGTGCGATTTTATTATTTCGTTTAGTTATTTGTGAACACAAAGGAGTTGACCCAAAGGACCTATAGAGGCTGCAAAGTGAATGTAAAGAAAAAGGGAAAAACATTTATTTTTTATTTTTTGCAAGCACATGGTTGGATGTTCATAGTGAACCTTATTTACAAATGTTCGTTTTAGTAGGTGAACAGCTTAGTAAGTAAGTTAGTAAGTCGCCCAATGTATATTCAGTCTTACCATTTAGATCATCAGAAATACCATGATTTTTTTTTTTATATTTTGCTCAGTGTTTAAAGATAAAATACTTTCTATACAACACATCACACAATATGTTTTCAGGTGTAACATAATATTCAAATGTTTATCAATGAACAATAAAGGGTCTATTTATCGATGTTTTCACACATTTTTCTAATATAATGTTACATTGAAAATATATGGAATTTGGATGCTAGCTACAAAAGTCAAGCAAAAGTTGACTTTTAGAATTGTACCCAGACATGGAATCGTTTTGTGTTCATCTGATTACAGAAAAATATAGACAATCCAAGGAGAGTTGCACTATTTATTTAGCATGTGCACCTTTATAGATCAGCGCGACTTTCCACTATGGAACTACACATCCTAGCTTCTGTGTCCTTGGTTCTGGCTGGGCTTTGTAGTTCCACTTCTACACCCAACTGTTTCTGAGAAGAAGCATATTTTACACTCTGTGCGGTTTTCTACGACTGCAAATTTAAGCTCAAATATTGTAAATTAGTGGAAATAAATAATAATTCAGTATTGTATAGGACAGTCTGGAAGAAGTTTGCTTGTGGATGTGGAAAATTATTATAAAGCTGGTGCGGGCATTCTGTATGGAGAGCCACACCTGCGCGATGTGCAAACATTGATCTCTGTCGCCACCTAGAGGTAGACTTGCTAACAGGCGAAGATTAAGTAGCAGCCAGACAGGTGAGTTATGGTACATACAGTGTTGGAGATTTACTAAAACTGGAGAGTGCAAAATCTGATGTAGCTGTTCACGATAGCCAATCAGCTTCCATTTTTATTGCCAAAGCCTAATTGAACAAGCTGAAGTTGGAAGCTGACTGGCTACTATGAACTGCTGCACCAGAGTTTGAACTCTCCAGTTTTAGTAAATCAACCCTATTATGTATTAATAATGGTTATTATTACCTTTTGGTTGGAAAGCCACCTTGCTACACAAAGACTCTCGTGCACCTCTGTATTATTGCAATAGAAGCAGAGGGGGTTTTATCTTTTTTTTTTACTATTTTTATATGTTTAGTGCAAATGAACTGTATTGTATTATTAAAGTATTACTAAAAGCAAAACCTTTTTTTTAAGTTTTGGATAGCGTTGGGAGGGATTAGAACACCTGCCAAGCTTTTATTGCTGTCTGCGTCGCCCTTTCTATTTGTCCTGTTTACTTTTATTATAGCCAAAAACATAGGTGTGCGCAGCTTATTACATTAGGGTGTGCACCCCAAAGCTCAAACATTTATAAGCACTTCTCTTATGGCAGAGCCGGTAAGAGGGAGATCTTTTTCATCTTCCTGCCTGCACACAGAACAATAATGCTAATGTGCACAACGTGATTAGGGTGTGCCCAGGCACACCCTGCACACCCTGTGTGCACACCTATGGCCAAGAGTGAAAATCCCAAATTTTGGGTTGTCACCAGAACAGGAATAGAGGGGAAATCTTGCAATGAGTGCACTAGTTCCAGTGGTGACAACTAGGGATTCCCTCACTTTGGAAGGATTTCCTCTGACTTCCTGTTTTGGCTATGGGACAGGAAGTGAAGGGACATATCTTCAATGGGACACAGATGGCAAAAAATAACCCGACAGGGGTTATAACCTTCCTTTTTTTATGTAAATAACTACAATTAAAAAAGACATACACAGATGAAATACATTTGTGGGATCTACCATGGGTGCTAAAATATTTTCTACTCTGTTTAGCCAGCCTTGTGGTTAAGATTCCCCTGTCTGACAGAGCAGTCAAAATGCTGATATTACTTTCCACAGTGAAGTAAAATAATAAAGATTGATCATTCCAGCCTATAATTGGACAGCATAATGAAGAAGAATCAGCTTTCTTCTACTATGCAGTACAGTTGGGATCAATGAGCTTATAGTGCTGCTCCAGCATTGACTTGGGAGGTATTAAAACGAAAGCATCAGCCTTACTGCCAAGCAGCTAGCATTTTCAGAAAAGGCCATCAATGGAGGCCTTTTATATTTCTCGAATAGCAAGCTTCCATTAAGTAAATAAATCATAGAAGAAGCTCTGAAATATCTTTTTTCTGCAAAAACAATCCTTGAGGTAACCCACAGTGACTTGTCACATGACAAAATGCCTAGACATTTGGCTATGCAATCTTTCCTGTTGGATTATCAGAATTTGGAATTCTAATACTCCCCCCCTGTAGGGGAGAATAGCTCACTGTGGTTGCCAGCCTGATCTTATCTGAATAACAGTTTCCATTAAAAGTGTGCCTGCCACCTGCACATATTTCTGTCAGTCACATATTATGGATGCTAAACCAATTCCCAGTAACTAATAGCATCACTGATGTATCCCTCACTGTTATCCCAATGGTAGCAATGCATTGTCAACTGACTTTTTTCTGTTTGATGAAAGAAAGATCAGCTGTTTTTCTTAAATTGGGCAGTAAAAAACAGTAGATATGGCAAGTGTACAAAGCTGGAGGAAGAAAGCAGAATATTTCATCTGTGGCAATAAACACTAAATATCACAAAGGGAGGATTTTCAGCTTGTTGGAAAGTACCCCAAAGCAGGCTCAAACCTTCTATCTACAGTATGTATTGTTTTCATATCACTGTCATTATCTGACCACCAATATCAGACATTGGAACACAGATCCCTGTGATATGAACCTGCCAAAAAGCACTGGGAAAAGCCTGCTGAATCTGGCTGAGAGGAAGAGCAAATTGAGAAGACATTCTGGGGTTGATTTACTAAAAGCAAATAGACTATGCGCTTTGCAAAGTGCAGTTGCATTCTGCAAGGGCAGTTGCTCCAGAGCTCAGTAAATGAAGTAAAGATTCACTTTGCAAAGAATAACCAATCACATGCAAGGAAAATACAAACCAGCATTTTTCTTGCACATGATGGAAGTCAGCAGAGCTCCTCCTCCTTTACTAAGATCTGGAGTACAACATACAACTGTACTTGCACAGTCTATTTGCCTTTAGTAAATCAACCCCTCTGATTGTAGGGCGATTGCAATGTTTTTGGATAAAGATTGCAGTTTAATTTAAGCCAAAGTATCTTTATTTTGTTTTGAACAGAGCAGAAAATAGTCCGGTTTTGAATACTGTGTGTAACCCCATAGAGGATCTTTTTTTTTTTTTCCAGTGCTGTCTGGCACGATCACCTGAACAGGAAGTTCAGAGAAATGTCCCTAATGGAGACACAGACAACAATAAAATCCTGCAGAGGATTTAAACTTTCCTCTGTGTTTTCTTCCTGTTGTCCCCTTTGGGGGGATTTCCCCGCATTTTGTGTTCTCTCTGATACCTGTTCAGTAGACAGGAAATGTGGAGAAACCTCACAGATGGGAACAGAAAGCAATAAAAAGCCCTCAACCAGCACCCAGAGCAATCATATTCATTACCCCTTCGTTCAAAAGTGCAAAGCCCTGATGAAGGGGGGCAAATTGAATCCCCAAAACGCGTTGAATTTTTACGATACCAGAGACTAAAAAAAAATGAAATTAGGAATTTTTATGTTCTTCTTTTTAGCATGTTCCTTCTTGCACAACCAGTCCCTCCTCAAGAAGGGAGCTGACCTCCAGCCACCACTCCTAGGGACCTGACTGAAGACACCTGCTGCTTTAGGAGATCCAGCTCTCCACCCACTTCTTCTGCAGAAAGTTGACAGAGATTCTAACTCTTCCTCACTCTATCCAAAAGTATTTACCGTGTATCTAAAGCCCAAACTTTTTAAAGCCCAAGTTCATGAATTGAATTAAAACATACAGTACTCTTGCAGTGCCCCCCCCCCCCTTTGCATTGCAAGGGTTAACTCCAGTGGATGAGGAATAAGATATAATACATGTCCTACTCCTCCCTCCATCAAGCTCCAGCACTCAGCTCTGCTTTGGCTTGTGCATAGTTCCTCAATGCCTTCCTGTGCAATGCAGGGTAGTTGGCCCTGCATTATACTTGATTACTTCATTGTGCAACCGAAGCCCAGAGCGTCCTAGAAGAGACTACAGGGAACTGACCACACAGATGAAGGAAGACTGCCAGAGCAAGGAGTGAAATAGGTATTACACCTTATTGCACAACCCTTAGGGTTAACTCTTTATTCTTTGCTTGCCGACCAGCCACTGTAATTATACTGCGGCAAGATGGCATGGCTGTGCAGATCGCCGTAGGAGTACATCAGCTGCTTTAAGAGCTCTAGGGGGCGCGCACATGACGCCGGAGCCGATGCGCGTGGCCGGAGGCCGCAATGTCCGCCGGCGACCCACCATCACTCCTCAGAGAGCCAGGACGGGGATCTGTCAATGTAACCAGTTTTGTCAGGGAAGTAGAGAGAGATCTGCTGTTCCTAGTGATCAGGAACAACGATCTCTCTCTACTCTCTGTCAGTACACTCCCCCCATAGTTAGAAAAACTCCCTAGAGAACACTTAACCCCTTGATCGTCCCCTAGTGTTAACCCCTTCCCTGCCAGTGACATTTATACAGTAATCAGTGGCTATTTTTAGCTCTGATCGCTGTATAAATGTCAATGGTCTCAAAAAGTGTCAAAAGTGTCCGATCTGTCCACCGCAATGTCGCAGTCCCGCTAACAATCTTTGATCACCGCCATTACTAGTAAATGCCCTCCACCTAGATCAGATCATGTGATAGACGCAGTGTTCTGTCTATCACACAAGCTGATCTAGGAGGAGGGCGGGACTTTTCTCACAGCGCGGCCAAAGTTTTCGCACTCAGCTCCGAGACACACAGCGGGAGATGCCCGCAGACTGTGTAATCCAGGCACAGGCACTGACTACAGCGATTATGGGCATGGTGAGATTGCATTATGGGCACGGTGAGACTGCCATTATAGGCAAGGCGAGGCTGCGATTATGGGCACGGTGAGACAGCATTATGGGCACGGTGAGACAGCATTATGGGCACGGTGAGGCTGCGATTATAGGCACGCCAAGGCTGCGATTATGGGCATGGTGAGACAGCATTATGGGCACGGTGAGACTGCGATTATGGGCACGATGAGGCTGCGATTATGGGCATGTTGAAACTGCATTATGGGAACGGTGAGGCTGCGATTATGGGCACGGTAAGTGTAAGTCTGAGATTATGGGCACGGTGAGACTGCATTATGGGCACGGTAAGGCTGCAATTATGGGCACGGTGAGGCTGCGATTATGGGCACGGTAAGGCTGAGATTATGGGCACGGTGAGGCTGAGTTTATGACGTGTGATGTCCTAGCCATGCCCCGCTATGTCTGGCTTTGGCCGTTGCCATAACAACAGTGCTAAATTAGCTAAAAGTAGTTGGATCTGTATGTTCGTTATAATTAATCGAAATTAGTCGATTAATCGATTTAAAAAAATGATTAATCAAGCACAAAAATTTTAATCAGTAACAGCCCTAATATATATATATATATATATATATATATATATATATATATACATATATATGCAAAAGTGAGTACACCCTCACGTTTTTGTAAATATTTTATTACAGTAATACCTCGGTTTGCGAGCATAATCCGTTCCAAAAGCATGCTTGTAATCCAAATCACTCTTATATCAACCCAAATTTTCCAATAGAAATAATGAAAACTCAGATAGTTCATTCCACAACCATTTATTCATAAAAAAAATGATCAAAATATGAGCAAAAGCTCATATTAATACTGTACAGTACTGTAGTAGTAATACTGCACTGTACTGTACCTCTGTGTTGAAAAAAAAAAAAGAATCACAGTTTTAATGTAAAAAAAAAAGAATTACACTAACAATGTTAAGGAGCCTGAAGCTCATCCATGTAAAGCCGCTGTGTATATGTACAGTAAAGCCGCTGGTGTACAGTATACAGTGCTATATGTGGCCAAAGGTTATGGGGCATCGGTGGCGCGGAGACACTCGGGAACTGTTGACATCACTTCCGGGTGCTCCGAAGGCACGTTACGCCCGCCCCACCCAGCTAGGAGTGTCTCTGGGTGTCTCCGACAGCTTTACTGTACATATACACAGTGGCTTTACATGGATGAACACCAGACTCCTTAACATTGTGAGTGTAATTCTTTTGTTTTTACAGTAAAACTACTGTTCGTATATCAAGACAAAAAAAAATGTTGCTCATCTTTCAAAACGCTTGTATATCGCGTTACTTGTAAACCAAGGTATTACCGTATATCTTTTCATGTGACAAGACTGAAAAAATTACACTTTGCTACAATGTAAAGTAGTGAGTGTACAGCTTGTATTACACTGTAAATTTGCTGCCCCCTCAAAATAAATCAACACACAGCCATTAATGTCTAAACCGCTGGCAACAAAAGTGAGTACACCCCTAAGTGAAAATGTCCAAATTGGGCCCAATTAGCCATTTTCCCTCCCCAGTATCATGTGACTCGTTAGTGTTACAAGGTCTCAGGTGTGAATGGGGAGCAGGTGTGTTAAATTTGGTGTTATCACTCTCACTCTCTCATACTGGTCACTGGAAGTTCAACATGGCACCTCGTGGCAAAGAACTCTCTGACGACCTGAAAAAAAGAATTGTTGCTCTACATAAAGATGGCCTAGGCTATAAGAAGATTGCCAAGACCCTGAAACTGAGCTGCAGGACGGTGTCCAAGACCATACAGCGGTTTAACAGGACATGTTCTACTTAGAACAGGCCTCTCTATGGTCAACCAAAGTAGTTGAGTGCACGTGCTCAGCGTCATATCCAGAGGTTGTCTTTGGGAAATAGACGTATGAGTGCTGCCAGCATTACTGTAGAGGTTGAAGGGGTGGGGGGTCAGCCTGTCAGTGCTCAGACCAAATGGCGCACACGGCATCAAATTGGTCTGCATGGCCGTTGTCCCAGAAGGAAGCTTCTTCTAAATTTGATGCACAAAAAAGCCCACAAACAGTTTGCTGAAGACAAGCAGACTAAGGACATGGATTACCGGAACCATGTCCTGTGGTTTGGTGAGACCAAAATAAACTTATTTGGTTCAGATGGTGTCAAGCATGTATGGTGGTAACCAGGTGAGGAGTACAAAGACAAGTGTGTCTTGCCTACAGTCAAGCATGGTGGTGGGAGTGTCATGGTCTTGGCTGCATGAGTGCTGCCAGTACTGGGGAGCTACAGTTCATTGAGGGAACCATGAATGCCAACATGTACTGTAACATACTGAAGCAGAGCATGATCCCCTCCCTTCAGAGCCTGGGCCGCAGGGCAGTATTCCAACATGATAACGACCCAAAACACACCTCCAAGACGACCACTGCCTTGCTAAAGAAGTTGAGGGTAAAGGTGATCGACTGGACAAGCATGTCTCCAGACCTAAACCCTATTGAGCATCTGTGAGGCATCTTCAAACAGAAGGTGGAGGAGCGCAAGGTCTCTAACATCCACCAGCTCCGTGATGTCGTCATGGAGGAGTGGAAGAGGACTCCAGTGGCAATCTGTGAAGCTCTGGTGAACTCCATGCCCAAGAGGGTTAAGGAAGTGCTGGAAAATAATGGTGGCCACACAAAATATTGACACTTTGGGCCCAATGTGGACATTTTTTGTCAGCAATTTAGACATTAATGGCTGTGTGTTGAGTTATTTTGAGGGGACAGCAAATTTACACTGTTATACAAGCTGTACACTCACTACTTTACATTGTAGCAAAGTGTCATTTCTTCAGTGTTGTCACATGAAAAGATATAATAAAATATTTACAAAAATGTGAGGGGTGCACTCACTTTTGTGAGATACTGTATATATAACTATATATCATTTTTTTTTTATTATTTATTTTAAAATGATGTATACATCTAAATCTGTAAAGAATTATGTCTCACATGGAACATGCTTGCTTTAACATGCAATTTAAATGCACCATATGCTTCAATGCCACAATTAAGACTAACAATCAAGTTACACCTAATGAAAAAAAAAAGATTTTCATGGAACGGCGTTGCCAGACTTACACTCAGAGCCGTTTCTCTCCAGCAAGCATGCAGATCACACGGCTGGCGCGATTTGTTCCCACTCACATACTTATAGAGCACATACAGCACCAGATGGAATGGATTTTATTGGTTTTAATATACAGGCCCATCTCTCTCCCTCTCTCTGATTCACTTTCCCCTGTAGTCAGCTGATGAAGTGCTTAAGCACTCAGCTCGAAAGCGCCAAGTCCAGCAGGCGCGCGCTGCGAAGAATCGAGGGCTGTGTTCCGTCTTGCGATGCCTATTTTTACACCTTCTGTTTTTTCCTAGTTTGACGTTATTAATCACCGTTCCGCCAAAGAGCCATTGTTTAGCTCTTGAAGAAGAATGTTGTTATATTGACTGTTTGTGCGTCAGTCCACCTCTCGCTGGAAGACTATTTGGATGAAATTGGAGATAATTTCCATTAAGAGAACAAGCATTATTATTCCCTCATGCCAGATTGAAAAGTGAGCCAAGAGGACTATTTTTGACTTTGGTTCACCTCAGGAAGGAACTTTCTCGACTTTAATGGGATTTCGTTATTGTTGCATTCGCCTTCTGTTTGACAGCATGCCAAAGGGATCTGAAAATTGTTTAGAGAACGGCATAAAATATCACAGAGCACAAAGCAGTTTGCCGTAGCACATTCCTTTATGATGTTTATCCTGAAAAAAAAAAAAAAGTTATATATTGTTCTTGGCTGAAAATACATTAGTCACAGGCTCACAAACATGTGCTTTTTCTTGCCGTGTTTAAAGCCCCTTGCCAGCTACAGTCAATTGCTTGCTCCAGCAATTAATCAGAGCCCAGCTTTTATAGATCTATATGTATTTTTTAATTGTTTGGGGATTTTTTTTCCTCTGGTTCTCAGACTGCACTCCAAAGCTGGTTTGTGTTTTCTCATACACATGTCCTTGGCTCAGATGTTATGTATTGTGGCCTTCATAAGCAGGGTTGTTGGAACGCTATTATATTAAAGTCAGAGGTCATATTGAACATTTTGAGAACATGTCATTTTTTTTTTTTAACAGCCACCAACATTGTCTTACATCTCTCAGCGACAAAATGTCCATGCTTTGTTTCTTAAAGCAGACTTTACAGCTGTCCCCTGCAGTACTTGTTTTCCACCAGTAGATATCCTCAGTCTTCCATTCTGAATGACAGCCAGCATCATTCAACCCACTTCCTCTGAAGCCCAGGCTTTCATGGACTGCCCTAGACCAAAGGTTTCCAGTCTTCCCCTGATAACAAGCTAACTGAGAAAAAAGGAATACAGTCAGGAAAAAAAAAGATAGGCCATCATCCCTAGGTATTGGAATAAACAACAGGAAAAGACCCTCCTAGTGGGATTTTAAAGGCCCAAAACTAAACTTATTAACAAATATCAAAAAGTACTAGAGCATAAAAGCACAGTTACAATTTTATTTTAAAAATTCACTCAAAAGAAGACAATTTATTGGCTGGTGTAATAGTTTGATCACCTCAAATCAAAGCGCACAATGTTCTATATATACCGTTGATGTCATGAATTATACAGTGACAGATACATACAGAATCATCTGACACGTTTCAGAAAAGAGTTCTTTCTTCAGGGGTGCATGATGGTAGAACATAATCACTTCTAAAAATAAAGCATAAAAAATATGTATAAGCAATCAAAACCGTTACAGTTTACAAAATCGTTACAGACAACCATTTTATTTACTGCACTTACATGCTATTTAGGAAGAAATTACTTGTAACTCAGCCAAAATCAAGTTAAAAAACAGAAGTAGCATCTATCCAAACAGCAGAGGGACAGCCCACTCAAATTCCTATATAAGGAGGTCAAAACGAGAACTACTGAAGGGCACACCAGTGTCAGACACCAGAAGCCCCATCAGGCCTGATGGAAAAAAAGCGGAAAGAAAAGAAAAAAAATAATACAAAGGAAACTATATAATATGAAAGTTCTGAATAAGAATGAACTTTCATACCGTATAGTTTCCTTTGTATAGTTTTTCAATTATTCTGTAATGTTCGAATAATATACATAGGCATACGCACAGGGTGTGCCGGATGTGCTTGGGCACACCCCAATCACCTCGTGCGCATTAGCATTATCACTCTGTGTGCAGGCAGGGGAAGGGAAAAATCTCCCTCTTATCGGCTCTGCCATAGGAGAATAGCTTACGCACTTCTCTTTCACTGTGCGGGCAGAGAGATTAATGTGCCGGGGTCATATGTATGTAGACAAACACACATGCATGTGTGTTTGAGCTTTGGGGTGCACACCCTAATGCAACAGGCTGCGCACATCTATGATAATATAATATATGTTCCAAAAGGCATGGACTCATATGAAAGAACAAAACAGCAAAAATAAATTGTGCTATATTAGAACAGAAATATTGGGTCTTTTTTGGTGTTAAATAGAGTAGGGACCTGCAAAAAATCACACTTTTGCTGTTTGTGTACTATTCAAGAGATTTCCCTGCACCGCCTGCTGCAGAAAGTGAGAGGAAATCTCAACAAAATGAAGGAAACTTGCCACTTGGACAGTTGTCACTGTGACAGTAGTCTCCAAGTCAGATAAGAGGAAGCTAGTGCAGACACAGCCCATATTGAAACATGGAACCTGTATGTCTAAAGGACCTGGGTTTGAGTTATCAGTGATTAATGGTCAGTTGAGTTCATTAGAACCATAATGGCTCCAGTGAGGATGCTCTAAGCACAAACATGGTACCTCTTATCTTGGGGAGCCAAAGTTTGGAGTCTAAGTATACAAAGTCTATTGGGGGTGCCAGACCAAAGAACTAAGAGTCCAAAGTCTTTTATCACTTGTGTTCATTCACAGCAAGAACATATAAAATAGGCAACATGTTCCAGGACGTTCAAAGATCTCATCTTCAGCTTTAATATTTTATGAAGTTAGGAGGACTCAAACATCATATACAGTATAATTATTTGGACGCTAAGCAGTGAAGAGTGCTCATGTGCAGCAAGTGGTGCAGCTACATTACACCTGGGCACTCTTTACTGTATCTCCAAAAAATGAATTGTGGTAACTTTGCCATTTTGAGTGCTCCCAACTACATACATTTATTTAGCCTTGCAGAAGGGGGAAATCTTTGAACTGCCCAAACCATGTCTTTCTTTTATTTTCTTGTAGTGAATAAACACCAGTATTAAAAGACGTTTTAGTTTTAGAACTCTTATGCCGCGTACACACGGTCGGACTTTTTGTCTACAAAAGTCCGACGGACGCCGACGGACTAAAGCTGGCTGACAATACGATCGTGTGTGGGCTTCCCCGGACTTTCAGCGGACTTTTCCAGCCACAAATCTGACGGACTTTAGATGTGAAACATGCTTCAAATCTTTACGTCGTAACTACGCCGGACCCAGAAATCCGCTCGTCTGTGTGCTAGTCCGACGGGCAAAAACCCACGCTAGGGCAGCTATTGGCTACTGGCTATCAACTTCCTTATTTTAGTCTGGTATACTTCATCACGTACGAATCCGTCGGACTTTTGTGTGATCGTATGTAGGCAAGTCCGTTCGTAAGAAAGTCTGCCGCAAGTCCGCCAAAAGTCAGACAAAAGTCCGTCAAAAGTCTGTCGGACAGGCTGTCGGACTTTTGTAGCCGAAAAGTCCGACCGTGTGTACGCGGCATTAGTTCATTGGTTTGGCTATCTCAACAGACTTTTTATACAGTAATAATAACCTGGCAGAGGGTTTTATCATTCTCAATCCAAAACTACGGTAAAATGTTTTGAAAAAACATTTATATTATTTAGTATAATCTGTCATTAAATGGGCATGTTATTTCTGGAGGAGTTAGAGCAGGGGTCTTCAAACTGCGGCCCTCCAGGTGTTCAGGAACTACAATTCCCATCATGCCTAGTCATGTCTGTGAATGTCAGAGTTTTACAATGCCTCCTGGGATGTGTAGTTCTGCAACAGCTGGAGGGCCGTAGTTTGAGGATCCCTGAGTTAGAGGGATACTGTTACCTTGCCCATGAAGGACAAAGTGACAGAGCCCCCCTAATTTTCTCAGGTCTAGCAACCAATCTCTGTATAGGCAAGGTGACAACACTTAAATAAATATTTGGCATTCTGGTCCATTCATTTAGAGATAAAAAACATGATGTGTAGATTATCAAGATCATTAAATCTCTAAATATTATATCTGTTAGTCTGGGTTTAATGGTGAGCTTAACCACACTGACCCCAGTTCTTCTTCTTCTTAATAACAAGTCCTTCAGCAGTAGGTTTTGCACGCCACAGCCAATGACTAATATTTCAAAGCAGTTATGAAACACATGAGATGCACACCAAATACATCTGGACACAATCAGATTTTATGATGCTTTTTTTTTCTTGCAGGACACAAACACCCAAATAAATTCTCACAAAACAAGGGTAACGTCAAATTGAATTCCCAACAAAACAGCAATGAAAAATTACCGCCTTTTCATTTTATTATTTTGGAACTGTGTGATGTTGATGGGAAGAAACAAGCAAACAATTATTAACTGGAGTTTTGGGGTCACTGAAAAACAGCCAAATATTTTCCAAATACCTAAATAGTGTTATGCATAAATTCAACAAAACTGCTTATTAAGGAATGTTCAGACATCTGGGCTTGTGTGTAGTTCCTTTATTGCAGGATTATTTGGTGAAAGAACTGAGTATGACCATAGGTACAATTTCCTAGCCCTCAGCTAGCCAGCAAAGAGGACCAATGGGGTATGTAAGCCCAACAATACATTTACCTTATTCCTCTCTAACTTCCTAGGTTAAGCTTTTAACCTTAGAGCAACCTTTGAAATAATTTTAAAGTCTTGAGGAGCCCCATCTTAAATTAGGTAGCCAGAGTCAGTGGGGATAGGATTTGTGCTAGAAGTCAAAAGAGAATGTGTGGTAGAAAAGGGATTTGGGGGGGATTTGTGCTAAACAGGGGTGGAGAGTTTGTGCTGGGAAATGGGATTGGGGAGAAGAGAATTTGTGCTGGGTGGGGGGATTGTGGGAAGGGAGATTTGTGCTGGGGGAATTAAAGGGGAAGGAGATTTTTACTAGAAGGAGGATTAAGGGGGAAAAAGAATTGTGGTGAAAGGGGAAAGGATTTGTGCCGGAAGGTGGCATTGGGGGAGTAAAATTTGTGCTAGGAGAGGGGTAGGGAAGAGTAATTGTACTGATAGGGGGAATTTAGAGGGGACAGGTCTAAAGAGGGATTTGTTTTGGGAAGGAGGTTTATTTGGTGGGGGAGAGGGGCAAAGATTTGTGTTAGGAGTGGTAAGCGTGTAGATTAGAGTTGGATATTTTTATTTTTTTTTAAGAAGGGGACACAGTGGCAACTTTTGCTGAAATAGTAAAGTGGGGAACAGTATCGCTTTCTGTGTGTGATGTACTCCTAACCTCGACAGTGACTGCAGCACACACACTGTAAACTATGGATTACATATTCCTGACCCCTGCACAATGCCTTACAGACTTCTGCACTATATGCACTATATTGTACTGTTGCTTCTCATCAAATTGTTCATTGTCTCACCAGTTGATGGTTGCTAAGCAGGCCCTTACTATATTAATGAAGTTCTTCTTTAAAGGAAGGCTCAGACAATGTATAAACTCTCTAATTTCAGAGTGTACAACGACATATAGAAAGACATTGGCATATTTTGTGCAATGACTGAGTGTTAAGAACATCTTTGACTACCAAACCTCAAGTGGTCTTCAGAGGAGTACCTTCACTTAGAGATAAAATTGTTCCTAGTGTTCTCAATCCACCTTATAAACCAACTCCTTTCTTTCAGAATCTTGTTGGTTACTACCAATGTAGGAAATGCCAAGTATGTGCCCTAAATGTGTGCAGACATAAGAATACCAGATAATTTATATCTACAAGTTCTTCCTGTAACTTTAAGATAAGACCTTTTATCACTTGTTCCACTACAGGGGTAGTATATTTATTACAATGTCCTTGCGGACTTCAGTATGTGGGCAGGACCAAGTGGGCCCTACAGGTGAGATTAAACAAGCATATCAACAATATCAGGAAGGGCTGTAATAACCATTTGGTTTTAAAGCATTACGCATTGGTTCACAATAGGGATCCCACAAATACAATTTTTTTGGGCATTGACAGATACAGACCACATTGGAGGGGGAGTTTATTGGTGAGAGGGATCACACAACTTGAAATGAAGTGGATTTTCAAAATAGGATGTTTTTCCCCTTTAGGCCTCATTGTGAACGTAGATGTCAATGCCTTTGTTGATAATTCCTAAAATACTGAATGGCATAATGGTGTGATGGATATTACTGCATTTAGATAAATTGATGTATGTTTTTTCCATGTGGAGGGGAGGGTGTGGGAATATGATGCTATTTAAATATTTTGAAAATACTTTTAAAACCTCTTTTGTAGAAATATTTGAATCTTTCATATATATTGTTTATATATGTTTATTGTTTGTAACCTGAGGAGCTCTCTGGACTCCAATAAGCTATTATACACTTTTGTGATTAACCAGCAAAATGTGTTTTTTGTTTCAGTTGTCTATATTGGACACTTAATATGCATTATACATTTTCCCCTTTAGAGGGCAGTATATTTGACTGTCCCCTTTAATGTTTTTCTTCTAACTTCCGGGTTGACCAGAGTGAGGTACACTCTTTAGAGTTGATTTTCACCCATGAATTAGACAGGAGTCCAATGTAGTTTTTAATGTGATGATAAGCTGAGTATCTATTATCACATTGGATTAGGTATTTGTGATGATTTTTATATTATGGGATTAAAGCGATGATATAATGTTACAGACCAAACTAGGCAATATTGGTGTCCAGCTGAGTTCCTGGGAATCAGATCGAGGCTTGGTTTTATCTTTGAAAAGATTAAAGGAAAAAACCCGCGCTGTGGAAATAAAATGTATGTGATAATAATATTACCATTTAATAGGGCTGCTGCTATAGTGAAAGGTAAAGAACCCCAAAGAATGCAGGAAATTGAATGTTGAACTCAGCGCTGCTCTTATAGCTTAAACCAATACAATATCTAGCATACCTATGTCAGCATATACAGTACAATAACATGATATAACTTGACAATATGGTATTAAAGTGCTCATTGCATATTTAAAGTGCAGAAAAATAAAGTGCAATCATATGAAGTCCATCCAATATGATGTGCTGAACTTGTGAAATTAGTTGAAGTGGTTCTCAGGTGACTGTTCGTGCCCCCCTCCTGGGTCCCCACTCACCAGAAACTTTAAACATGCCTGTAAGTATATCCAGAATAGTATCTCCCATCACTGGTAAAGTTGAGGTGTGTTGACACGACATAGGGGCAGATCCTGTCTTCCACCGGTGTATTTAAAACATGTGAATGTCCTGGATCCTTCCCAGCTTTCACGGTGCTCGGACATCCATTTTAAGTATATGTCAATGAAGGGATTAGAGTATAAATAGTGTAATACTGCAAGGTTTATTCATAAAAGCCAAAGATATTACACTTATATCGAAAAACTCTAAAACGTGCAGAGAAACGCCGCCTTGGTGTGCAAACAATCGTCACTAGGTCTCCTCAGCTGAGGATATACTTACAGGCGTTTTTAAACTTTCTTTCTGGTGAGTGGGGACCCAGGAGGGGGGCACGAACAGTCACCTGAGAACCACTTCAACTAATTTCACAAGTTCAGCACATCATATTGGATGGACTTTATATGATTGCCTTTATTTTTCTGCACTTTAAATATGCAATGAGCACTTTAATACCATGTTGTCAAGTTATATCATGTTATTGTATATGCTGACATAGGTATGCTAGATATTGTATTGGTTTAAGCTATAGGAGTAGCGCTGAGTTTAACATTCAATTTCTTGGTTTTATCTTTCCTATATAAGGCGATGGCGCAGCACGTCGCCCGTGCCCCAGGAGGATTTTAATCTCGGACGAAACGCATGGGACAGACAACATGCTGACGTCATCTCTACCCACAAGTCCCGGAAGCGCGGGCGTTCTTGTGTATATGCTGGCCAGTGATTTCTATACATGGTTTTAACTACAACAATGTGAGTGTTACTCTCTTTCTTTTATAATAAATTGCATTGTTTTTTACACTATGTGGAGCATTTCTTATATTTGAGCCTGACATCACAGACACCCCAGCGGGAGGATTCTTTCTAAGACCCTCTGAGAGTCTGCAGGAACATCATTGAAAGGCCATGGCGGGATAATTAGCCAAAAGTGTTACTGTCCTTTTTTATTACAAAGAGACCCAATACTGCTGGTAAGCAGGCATTTTTTCTAAATTTGAAGTAGCGATGTCTGTGGTGGTCAGTCACACAAGGGACTGTGTATTGACTGTGTGTCACCTTGATTGAGATACATGTGTGAATCATTAGCTGGGAGCTCAACTGATAATCTGTTTTATCACTTGATGGGGACTCTCCTTCTATTTGCATAATCTTGTGAGGTTCAATGTTTTTCTGGTTTAGCGCGACTCTATTTTTTATAAACAAAACCCATATATAATGACAGTTTTTTTTATTTTTCTAATTATTGTTTTGTGGTTTATATGTGTCTGCAAGTCTCTTACATGTGGCAAAGCAATCAAAGCATATTTTATAAGTACAAGGAGACTCAGGGGGCAGTGTGTACAGTGGGTGAATTTAATTTGGGATAATTATCACTTTATGTTTAATTATTTCTTTCTAATCAGAACATTAAGCCATACCCATTATTTATCGTCATTTGACCACGCCCATTCTTTGCTACGCGTGCCGTAGGTCAGCTTCCTCCTTAAGGCCTCATGCACACGGGATGTTAAAATAACGTTATGAAAACGCCAGTATCTTTGCAGTGATTTTTTTGTACTTTTTTCAGCTTTTTCCAACATTTTTTCAATAGCGTTTTTTAGCGTTTTTCAGTGTTTTTCCACGTTAGCGTTTTTTAGCGTTTTTTTTCCAAATTTTTTTTTTTTTTCAGTGGATCAAAAACGTTAAAAAACGTTGGTGAGCGACGTTGGTGAGCGACGTTGGTGAGCGACGTTTTTGAGCGTTTATCAGCGTTTATCAGCGTTAGAGCATATTTACAGCTGAAAAACGTCTCTCAGAACCCACTGGTCCTAGGTTTTTTTTACAGCTTAAAAACGCCTATGCCAATTGCAGCTCAAAAACGCCTAGGTGGGCATGAAGCCATAGACTAACATAGACAGGCGTTTTTAAGCTGCAAAAAACGCTCAAAAAAGCGGCTGTAAAAACGTCCGTGTGCATGAGGCCTAAGTGTTCCTCATTTTCAAGTTCAAAAGTTGGGAGGTACAGTACTGCGCAGAAGTTTTAGGCAAGTGTGAAGAAATGCTGCAAAGTAAGAATGCTTTAATATTTTATATTTTATACATTTTAATCGTTTTTGTTTTTTTTATCAATTTACAAAATGCAAAGTGAGCAAACAGAAGAAAAATCTAAATCAAATCAATATTTGGTGTGAATACCCTTTGGCTTCAAACCAGCATCAGTTATTACACTTGCACACTTTGTACACTTGCACAAAGTCAGGGATTTTGTAGGATTAGAGTCAGATGTATAATTACCCAGTAAACTAAGCAGGTGCTAATGATCATCAATTTTTATATGCACTGTAGGTTGAAACACAGCTATTAACTGAAATAAGGGATGAGCTTTCTGTTCAGGTCGAACATGAGTTCAGCTCGAATATTGGCTGTTCGCCCGTTTGTCGAAAACTGAAAATTATGGGCCGTTCGTGCCAAATTCGAGCCGTGCGTAACGGCTCATAATGCACTTCGGGAGCGCAGTGCATTGCTGTATGATGATTGGCCAGAGCATGCACCATGACCTGCATGCTTTGGCCAATCACAGTGCCCTCAGCTAAGAGAGTCATAACTGGCCAAAGGCAGGGTGCCTTTCGCCAATAATGGCTCAGGGGACTAAGTCTACGCTGCACACTATGTAAGGCTGCCTGCACGTCGGACTCGTGTAGTGTGTTGTTGGCGTGGACGGAGAGAGAGTCTCATTTAGATTGAGCAGGCAGGCAGGCAAATTATTCAGTTAGCTGCAGTGTATTTAATATATATATATACAGATAGTCCAGTATGTATATATATCCACTGTATCCAGTTTAGCTAGATCTCACTGCAGGCCGTTCCTGGTGTACTGTTTCTAGTAAAATTCTGGCAGGCAGGTTATTCAGTTAGCTGCAGTGTATTTTATTTATACAGATAGTCTTGTATATATACATGTATCCCTTGCATACAGTTTAGCTATATCTCACTGCAGGCCGCCCTGGGGTACTGTTTCTAATATATCTCTGGCAGGCAGGTGATTCAGTTAGCTGTAGTGTATATATTATATATATTTATATATATACCGATAGTCTCGTACATATATATATATATATCCATTGCATACAGTTTAGCTATATCTCACTGCAGGCCGTTCCTGGCGTACTGTTTCTAATATACTGCCAGAAGTATATGGCAGGCAGGTTATTCAGTTAGCTGCAGTGTATTTAAAATTTATATACAACTCTCGCATGTATATATATATATATATATATATATATATATATATATATATATATATACATATATATATATATATATATATATATATATATATATATATATATATATATATATATACACAGTGGGGACTGAAAGTATTCAGACCCCTTAAATTTTTCACTCTTTATTATATTGCAGCCATTTGCTAAAATCATTTAAGTTAATTTTTTTTCCTCATTAATGTACACACTGCACCCCATATTGACAGAAAAACACAGAATTGTTGACATTTTTGCAGATTTATTAAAAAAGAAAAACTGAAATATCACATGGTCCTAAGTATTTAGACCCTTTGCTCAGTATTTAGTAGAAGCACCCTTTTGATCTAATACAGCCATGAGTCTTTTTGGGAAAGATGCAACAAGTTTTTCACACCTGGATTTGGGGATCCTCTGCCGTTCCTCCTTGCAGATCCTCTCCAGTTCTGACAGGTTGGATGGTAAATGTTGGTGTACAGCCATTTTTAGGTCTCTCCAGAGATGCTCAATTGGGTTTAAGTCAGGGCTATGGCTGGGCCATTCAAGAACAGTCACGGAGTTGTTGTGAAGCCACTCCTTCGTTATTTTAGCTGTGTGCTTAGGGTCATCGTCTTGTTGGAAGGTAAACCTTTGGCCCAGTCTGAGGTCCTGATCACTCTGGAGAAGGTTTTCGTCCAGGATATACTTGGCCGCATTAATCTTTCCCTCAATTGCAACCAGTCGTACTGTCCCTGCAGCTGAAAAACACCCCCACAGCATGATGCTGCCACCACCATGCTTTACTGTTGGGACTGTATTGGACAGGTGATGAGCAGTGCCTGGTTTTCTCCACACATACCACTTAGAATTAAGGCTAAAAAGTTCTATCTTGGTCTCATCAGACCAAAGAATCTTATTTCTCACTATCTTGGAGTCCTTCAGGTGTTTTTTAGCAAACTCCATGCGGGCTTTCATATGTCTTGCACTGAGGAGAGGCTTCCGTCGGGCCACTCTGCCATAAAGCCCCGACTGGTGGAGGGCTGCAGTGATGGTTGACTTTCTACAACTTTCTCCCATCTCTCGACTGGTGGAGGGCTGCAGTGATGGTTGACTTTCTACAACTTTCTCCCATCTCCCGACTGCATCTCTGGAGCTCAGCCATAGTGATCTTTGGGTTCTTCTTTACCTCTCTCACCAAGGCTCTTCTACCCCGATAGCTCAGTTTGGCCGGACGGCCAGGTCTAGGAAGGGTTCTGGTCGTCCAAAACGTCTTCTAGTTTAAGGATTATGGAGGCCACTGTGCTCTTAGGAACCTTAAGTGCAGCAGAAATTTTTTTGTAACCTTGGCCAGATCTGTGCCTTGCCACAATTCTGTCTCTGAGCTCTTCAGGCATTTCCTTTGACCTCATGATTCTCATTTGCTCTGACATGCACTGTGAGCTGTAAGGTCTTATATAGACAGGTATGTGGCTTTCCTAATCAAGTCCAATCAGTATAATCAAACACAGCTGGACTCAAATGAAGGTGTAGAACCATCTCAAGGATGATCAGAAGAAATGGACAGCACCTGAGTTATATATATGAGTGTCACAGCAAAGGGTCTGAATACTTAGGACCATGTGATATTTCAGTTTTTCTTTTTTAATAAATCTGCACAAATGTCAACAATTCTGTGTTTTTCTGTCAATATGGGGTGCTGTGTGTACACTAATGAGGAAAAAAATGAACTTAAATTATTTTAGCAAATGGCTGCAATATAACAAAGAGTGAAACATTTAAGGGGGTCTGAATACTTTCTGTCCCCACTGTATATCCACTGTATCCAGTTTAGCTATATCTGACTGCAGGCCATTTCTGGTGTACTGTTTCTAATATACTTCAGGTGGTGTACACAGTATACAGTGCCGTGCACCCATAGTGCAGTTGCTCATACTTTCTGGTGGTCAATACAGTACACCCATAGTTGTTATTACACTTCTGTTGGTGTACACAGTACCTTGCACCCCTAGTGCAGTTGCTACTTCTTTCCTGGTGGTGTACACAATACATACAGTGTACCCATAGTTGTAATTACACTTCTGTTGGTGTACACAGTACTGTGCACCCCTAGTGCAGTTGCTACTTCTTTCCTGGTGGTGTACACAATACATACAGTGTACCCATAGTTGTTATTATACTTCTGTTGGTGTACACAGTACCGTGCACCCATAGTGCAGTTGCTACTACTTTCCAGGTGGTGTACACAATACATACAGTGCACCCATAGTTGTTATTAAACTTCTGTTGGTGTATACAGTACAGTGCACCCCTAGTGCAGTTGCTACTACTTTCCTGGTGGTGTACAAAATACATACAGTGCACCCATAGTTGTTATTACACTTCTGTTGGTGTACACAGTACCGTGCACCCCTAGTGAGGTTGCTACTACTTTCCTGATGGTGTACACAATACATACAGTGCACCCATAGTTGTTATTAAACTTCTGCTGGTGTACACAGTAATGTGCACCCATAGTGCAGTTGCTACAACTTTCCTGGTGGTGTACACAATACATACAGTGCACCCATAGTTGTTATTAAACTTCTGTTGGTGTACACATTTCCGTGCACCCCTAGTGCAGTTGCTACTACTTTCCTGGCGGTGTACACAATACATACAGTGCACCCATAGTTGTTATTAAACTTCTGATGGTGTACACAGTACCGTGCACCCATAGTGCAGTTACTAGTACTTTCCTGGTGGTGTACACAATACATACAGTGCACCCATAGTTGTTATTAAACTTCTGATGGTGTACACAGTACCGTGCACCCATAGTGCAGTTACTAGTACTTTCCTGGTGGTGTACACAATACATACAGTGCACCCATAGTTGTTAATAAACTTCTATTGGTGTACACAGTACCGTGCACCCGTAGTGCAGTTGCTAGTGCTACTACTTTTCTCGTGGTGTACACAGTACCGTGCAGGGGCAGACTGACCACTCATGGGGCCCCCGGGCAATAAAAGATTATGGGGCCCCCAGGCTTACAGGTGGCCACCATTCCAGGAGTAAGTAACAAACAAAACATATAGAGTACAGCAGTCAGGATGAGTGCCACGCTCACATCAGAGTCCTCCCTTACATCAAAGTCTCAACATTCTTCCTATACATCACAGTCCCCAGTGTGCCACCCTATGGCAGAGCCCCCCCAGTGTGCCACTCTATGGCAGAGCCCCCCCCCCCAGTCTGCCACCCTATAGCAGAGCCCCCCCCAGTGTGTCACCTTCTATCAGTGTCCCCTTACACACACCTTTGCGCCCTAGTGCTCGGTGTGGCAGGCAGCTGGCAGGAAAAGGCCTTTAAATTAGAAAAAAAAAATCCACTTGTTGCAGGCTCTGAACTGTGCAAGTGAGTCGTAGAGCCAGTGGAATAGTGAACTGCTGTGGTTGGCCTCAGCTCTGGCAGTGGGGCATGTGAATAAAAGCCATGATTGATGTGTGCCATGATATCACTGCTCAGGTGTGTACCCAGACCTGCCCCGCTGCCTGATCCGAGGCCGAGCTCAGCAGTTCACCATCCAGCTGCCTCCGAATGGCAATAAGTGTTTTTTTCACAGGCAACGGATTATTTTACCGACTTCTGTTTAGCGACAGTAGGCACACATGGATCATACAGTACACACACACATGGTATACATACACATAGACACACACACAGTATTCATATACACAGTATAAATATATACACATGGACATATACACACAGTATACATATATACACATAGACATATACACACGGTATACATCTATACACATAGACACGCAGTATACGTATAGGCCCGCAGTATACATATAGACACATAGACACACAGTATACATATATACACATAGACACACAGTATACATATATACATATAGACACACAGTATACATATATACACATAGACACACAGTATACATATATACACATAGAAACACAGTATACACATAGACATATACACATAGACATATAAACATGCAGTATACATATATACACATAGACACACAGTATACATATATACATATACACACAGACACACACCAGCACTTTTCACCCAAAAATCAGCCTGATTGAACACACTGTTGCCCCCATCTCCTGACATGCTGGGACTTGTAGTGCCCCAGCAGCTCACAGACACTTTAGGTGGTAAAGCGGGAGAGGAGGGGACTGTGTCTGTGTATTGGTGGGCAGGTAGGCAGGGTAGCAGAGATTTGGGGAAAAGTTCAGAAGATCCTTCCTCCAGAAGCATGGCACTTCTCACACATAAAATCGATCTAACAGCTTCAGAGATGGGAGGAGCCATGCTAAGGGGAAAAACACATCCTCCCCCTCCCTCCTGCTCACCAGGGTAAGCCACTGACAAAAATACACTCAGTTCAGCTTAGCAAGCTTACCTTCCTGCAGACTGCAGCCCTTCCCACACTGCAGGCTGTGTCCCCTCCTCCCTCTCCTCTCCTCCAGCAGTCGGCATCTCCTGCTCTGAAATCAAATGAGCTGCGGTGGGGAAGGGGGAGTGCACACTGTGTTCCTATTGGCTGAGGAGACAGTGCAGAGGCCGAGCAGCTATAGCCTTGGGATTTTCACAGCAAAATGATGTCGGCAAGGGACATTTCTGGGACAGATGTAAAAAAACACAGACTTTTACATACTGTCCCTGGTTTTACTGAGGCTGGCCACTCTGATGGGGCCCCCTAGTGGCATTGGGGCCCCTCGGTACTGCCCGAGTGCCCAAATGGTCAGTCCGCCCCCCCATACATAGATTGACTATAGCTGGTCTCTGCTTAATTGGCTTAATTTCAATTCATGTATGACCCACTTAACCACTCCGCAGTCCCTAAACATCCTTCCACAAACCTTTATATTTTTCCTTCCCAGATTCCTACATCCTCCTCACCTGTACATAGTGCCCACAGTCATACCCTCCACACTCCTCTCCTATACATAGTGCCCACTGTCATACCCTCTACACTCCTCTCCTATACATAGTGCCCACTGTCATACCCTCCACACTTCTCTCCTATACATAGTGCCCACTGTCATACCCTCCACACTCCTCTCCTGTACATACTGCTTACTGTCATACCCTCCACATTCCTCTCCTGTACATACTGCTTACAGTCATACCCTCCACACGCCTCTCCTGTACATACTGCCCACGGTCATACCCTCCACACGCCTCTCCTGTACATACTGCCCACGGTCATACCCTCCACACGCCTCTCCTGTACATACTGCCCACTGTCATACCCTCCACACTCCTCTCCTGTACATACTACTCACTGTCATACCCTCCACACTCCTCTCCTGTACATACTGCCCACTGTCATACCATCAACACTCCTCTCCTGTGCATACCGCTCACTGTCACACCCTCCACATTCCTCTTCTGTACATACTACCCACTGTGATACCCTTTTCACGCCTCTCCATACTGCCAACTGTCATACTCCTCACACTTCTCTCGTGTACATACTGCCAACTATCTTTCTCTCCATACCCCTCTCCTGTACATACCACTCACTGTCATACCCTCCACACTCCTCTCCTGTACATACCACTCACTGTCATACTCTCCACACTCCTCTCCTGTAGATACCGCTCACTGTCATACCCCCCACACTCCTCTCCTGTACATACCCCCATCATACCCTCCACACTCCTCTCTTGTACATACTGCTCATTGGCATACCCTCCACACTCCTCTCCTGTACATAGTGCCCACTTTTATATCCTCCACATTCCTCTCCCTCACCTGCACATACTTCCCACTTTTATACCATCCATACTCCTCCCCTATGCCTCTTACACACAAAAACAGTTCTTTAAAATGATATTGAATATCCTCAGTGTTACCAGCTCTAGAATGGGCACACTTTGTTCCATCTTCACCCGGTCTTCCTTCCGGGTTCTGTGCCTTCAGTCACTTGCCTTGGCCGGGCTGTGTTGCTGTCACTTCCAAGCATGCTCATTCGCATCCTCTCTCTCTAATCCCCCCTCTATCTCTAATCCTCCCTCTCTTACCCCTCACCCCTCTCTCATCCCCTTTCTCTCTCTCTCATCCTCCCTCTCTCTATTTAATTTAATTTGTTATAACAAAAAATAACAAAGAAGTGGGGATAGGTACCTGTCAAAAACAGGTATCAGCTCCCCCCTTCCCCCCCGAAAGGTGCCAAATGTGGCACCGGAGGGGGGGGGGAGGCTGATAAGCGGAGCTTCCACTTTTGGTTGGAACTCTGCTTTAAACTTATGAATGCTTTTTTCATAACTACTTTCCAATATACTGGTTTTAGATATAGCAAATACAGAAATGTAGAGGTTAGATAAAAGTTTTAAGGTAATATAATGCAATTGGTAGTTAAAAAATAGACCAAAAAGAGGACACTGAGAGGAGGAAAGAGGGACAGATGGATATGGTTCCATAAGAGAGACAGTTGACAGCTATGAGGGTGGCAGTAAATGATTTTTCCACTTGCATCCCTTTGCCTCAATAGCTTCCTCAGTCGGCATGTTCTTATTCACACTGAGAGAAGGTAATATAGCAATCATGTCACTTGACAATTAGAAAGGGAGTGTGGCCTTAAATTGATAGTGGAAGAATTGGAGTCTTGTGATTCTTTCAATTCTTGACGTTCTAATTCTGGAAGATTATCTTCAATCAAGGCTTCAGTTCTCAGCTGTCCCTGGGACTTAGTTACAAATTAGACAAATGGGCACTGTAGAAGAGGATCAAATTATGACTGTAGCTTGGAAGGTCACAATGTTGCCTTCCCAATGTAACACGGTCACAAGGAGGGGCTCAGCTATAATGGTGTACTATGAACATGTTATTGTGCGGTCTCTCTTCTTCTCTTAGTAGTAATAGTGTTTTTTCAATATAACATTCATTTGTGATTCATACTATGCTGTAATAAACTTCTCATGTCTAAAGAAGAAGGTATTCTGGTAAAATATTGCACCTACTGTATGTTCCCTATGATGGCATTTGTTATAGGCTACAGTAACAGTTCCAAGAACGGTTGAGCCTTTATTAACCTATTGGTATGATGGTTTTTGCAACAGGAATTCCAGCACCAAAACCAAGTTGAAAAGTAAATGCACCCCAAAATGCTCTCTGACACCTAAAACCGGCCATATTTTTTTTTTTTTCGTTCAGTCAGCTGGAGGCATGAAAAAACAATCAGATTAGTACATCCACACAAACAAGGTTTATAGAAGTATCCCCTCCACCAGGACATTGTATTCTGACAGCAGAACCAAGACTGCCATCAGGGGCGGACAGCCCAAACACATATGGGGGGCCCGGGCATCCTTAAGGGGCCTGGGCCCTGGTGGCTCCGCCATCTCTGACCCCATGCTTGCCGCTTACTACTGACACCAAGGATGAGAAATTATTCCTTCCCACTGACACCAACGATGAGGCACTATTCCTCCCACTAACACTAACGATGAGGCACTGTTCCTCCCACTGATACCAAGGGTGAGGAACTACTCCTCCCACTGAGACCAACGATGTGGCACTATTTCTCCCACTGACACCAACGATGAGGCATTATTTCTCCCATTGACACCAACGATGGGGCACTATTCCACTGACTGACACCAATGATGGGGCACGATTCCTCCCACTGACACCAACAATGAGGCACTACTCCCATCAACACCAATGATGAGGTACTACTCCTCCCACTGACACCAACAATAGGGCACTATTCCCCTCACTGATAGCAACACTTGGCAATATTCCTCTCACCAATACCAATAATGGGGCACTATTCCTCCTCCCAGTGACCACAAGTACTATGTAATTTCCTTACTCCTACTGACAACCAAGCATGTACATTGCTTACACTAGGGCATTATCTACTCCCACTGGCAACAGTCCACCCCACTTAAAGTCTGAAGAACAGTATACTGGCCCTTTGTTTAGAAAGTTTGGAGACCCCTGCTCTGGATCAACTGTGGGTATACAGTATGATGGTTTTCTATTTATTCTGCAGCAGCCCTATGCTTGCCTTTATCCGGCCCTTGGGGTACTAGTCCTCCCACTGGTACAAAGCACTTTTTCTTCCACTGACACCAATGTGGCTATGTAGAAGAGATAAAAGGAAGGCGCGTGGTCTAATGCATGCATAGAGAAAAGTTTATTTAAAACAAAGTGGTATAGACTAAAAGTACTACCTATTCATAAATATAGATACATTACAATTAATCTCACTTAGTACACAATATTAAAAAACTGCCCATATGGGGATAGAAAGTGGATGGTTAGCTGCCCATACAAGGAATAAAAAATGGATGATTGGCTAACTAGTTTAAAGGATTTTCCTCTTCCTCAGAGCCTTAAAAGTATTATGAAACCAGGTCTGGTCTGCATGCTAGAATAAATAGAGAGGGCTGGATGAGTGGTGCAGCCCTTGATAAGTGGTTTTGACCATGAGGATGGATTCTCCTTCATTGTAGGAATATTCCTTACACATCACAGCGCTCTTAGCACCATGGGAGGGTATACGGGTTGAGTAATCTGTTGGGCTTGAAAACCTAATGATCTCTGATGGTGTTGCCGCCTCTCTCCTGTATTACAGTCCGTGGCTTGATAACTGGATCCTCACAGTGCCATCCCAACGGTACACATTGAGTGGAGCTGTGCAAGATCCTATCATGTGTGGAAGGTATGCGGCACTCAGCTGCATTACTGCTCCTAGTATAAATCCTCAAAGGGGCATAGGTGAGCAGCTGTACTCGGTGGCCGTATGGCGTGCAAGCTGGGCAGTGGTGGTGCTTCAGATGCTTTCATCTTTTCTACATATAATTTCGGACTTCCCCTAGTCGGCATAGGCAGCGGGGAGTGCATGACCAATTATACAACAATACCACCAGGAAAATACTACCACCCTCAGTCAGGCTCACCACACTAGCGCAGGAGATAATTTTTTCTGTCTATACGCACCAATGTGGCTATAAAAGCCTCCACCCTTCTGGGAAGACTTTCTACAAAATTTTGGAATTTGTCTGTGGGAATTTGTACCCATCAATCAAAAAGTATTGTGAGGTGAGGTACTGATGTTGGACAAGAAGACCTGGCTCACAATCAGCATTCCAATTCCAAAGGTGTTCAGGGGGGGGTGAGGTTAGAACTCAATGCAGGCCACTCAAGTCCCTCCAACCCAAACTCATGTAACAACGTATTTATGGAGCTGGCTTTGTGCACCTGAACACAAAATTTTGGAAGAATGCCCACATACTTTGGCAATATAGTGTATCAGCACTAAAAATCACTATTTTGAGAATATACTGAGAGTCCTTGCTGAAGGTTCACACAAGTCCCTTAGAAGAGTTCTGTTTCCAGTGCTTTTTTTTTGGCAAGCATTAAATAATTTAATCAGGGTCATATGCATTTAAGTAAAGCAACATTTCCCAGAGTAAATATTTTTCTCCCTTTCGTTTATGAGAATCATTTTATTATTTGAACTAAAAATAAAGAATTTTTGGGCCTGATTCTGCAGAGTTTTGGCAAATTATAATCCCCCGAGAATAATAGAAGCATGGAGAACAAACACAACGCTAATGAATATTAGTGCCGCAGCCGTCCATGAATCTGTGCTGCATTGTCTAAATAAGTAGTCTAGTTTATGAAGAAACATTTTCCAAACCTGTCACACGTTTGTCCATGAACATTGCTGCCAAATTAAGACAACCATACATTGTCATATGGAGCTGTAATTTGATTTTATTAACAGTTAAACATTGTTCATGATCTATATTTATATATATCAAATAATATGAATGTACTGTCTCTCTTTATTTTGTAAAGCACTGCACAAACTGTTGGCACTATATAAACCCAGTATAATAATATAAAATTGTAAAATCTAAATTCTACCAGAGAAGTCAACCTCATGCAGTTTCCTGTGACAACACTGCTGCACTGCTTTTGAAAACAGAGAAAGTAATGTCACCAGCACACCAGGATCTCCAAAAATTTATTTTGCCCCATGGATGCATACGTGTATTAAAGTGTTACTAAACCCACAACAGTAAAATCAGTCTATCTGTCTATATATGCAGTAAAGTATGCTTGTTATACTCACTGTGGAAACTAAGTGGTTAATCCTCTGCATTGTGTAAAAAGGCTGTTTGATCCTGCCTTTTCTGATCCTCCCCTTCTTTTACTGTCCCCAACACATCTGTTGATAGAACAGAGCCTTTGAAGTCACTCTGCACATGCTCAGTTTGGTGTGTATTGCTAGAGAGTTTTATTTTTTTGGGGAGGGTGCATGTGATCAGCACAGCCTCATGGGACAATCAGGGGAGAATGAAAACTCCTCCTACAAGCTTTAACCATACACTGATATAAGTCACAAGACTGCTATATACTGCTGACGAGTAAACGTATTTAGCAGTTTACCATTTACTAAAATAATTGCATTTCCATGTCCTGTGTACTATAGGAAACTGGATATAGTGAATGCAGGGTCCTGGGTTTAGTAACACTTTAATTGGTGTTTTGTAATATCTGTGCGGAGTTTTAACAAGTCATAACCTGTTCCTGATCCGTTTGTCTGCCTAACAAGTAATATGAGAATGTAACATTGGATTCCCATATCTTTAGTCTGATACAGATATCTCGGGCTACCATAATAAGACCTGTAATTAAATCATCTGACCTCCTAACGTATAAATTTTAAAATCCATGCACAGCTGTCATTTACAGGCTTGTAGTATACAATTTAAAGTATATTAAGGGCACTGGATCTGTAAGCCTCCCATGGCCTTTATGAGGGCTTATCATTCTCTATATTTTTTATATTATGGAGAATGTAAGAGGCGGCTCTGGAACACAAAAAGGTGGGTAAGAACAGCCAGCATTCCCATGTGAACAGAAGTTGGGACAGGGAGATCATATTGTTGGAGTGCCTATGATATATGGGAAAGATGAGGCTGACTTAGCCCACCAGGCTCCTCCTATAACAAAAATTAAAATTTTGGGTGGACTGGACTATTAACAAGCCATTCAGGTTTTGAACTGTACTTGTAGTATATGGAAATTAAAATTATTCTTATCCCACCAAAGTATTATAATGTTATCTGATATAGGACACAAAGCCATTTAAAAGGATAGTTCACCTGTGCAGGTGAGGGGTGTTTGAAGCCTGAATCAAATTGTAAAACTCTGACTAAAGATGAATAATACCCTTGCTATAGGTGTAGGCCATTTACATACCTTATAAAGCCTGATGGGAATACTCCCAGGACATTGCTAAATGAGGCCTAGTCATCACAGCTCACCTCCACCATCACAGGAGTGAGCTCTTTCTCTGATTCAAACCCCCTCACATACACTCTCTTACCCCCTGATGAAGTAGCTCTGAGCTCAGCATTTAAGAGCTCTCTCCTGTGATGGTGGAGGTGAGCAGTTATGACTAGGCCTCACTTAGCAAAGTCCTGGGAGTATTTAGCAACGTCCTGGAAGTACTTAGCAACGTCCTGGGAGTACTTTTTTTTTTTTTCTTTTTTTTCTTTTTTTTTTCTTTTTTCCTTTTTTTTTCTCTTTTTTTTTTCTTTTTTTTTTTCGTCCTGGGAGTCCTTAGCTACGTCCTGGGAGTATTCCAGTCGGGCTTTATAAGGTATGTAAATGGCCTACACCTATAGCAAGGGTATTTTGCAATTTTAGTCAGAGCTGCACAGTTTGTTTGTATCTACAGATGCCCCTTATCTGCATATTCAGTTTTGTGGTAAAGGTTAACTATCCTTTCAAGCACTGCAGCCATCACCCATTCTGCCCCCCGAAACAATCTACCAATTCACAAACAGTTTACTGTTAAAGGCTATACATTTTAACTGCAGGTATAGCCAAAACTTTTTAGTGAGTATTGAAGAGCTAAACCCTGGGCAGTCTATTTTCTGCTGTCTGTTATCTAGTATTGGGGGGGATTTCCTTTCACTTCCTGTTCCAGAGACACAACAGGAAGTGAGAGCAAATCTCTTTGAAGTGAAGGGAATTCTCCTCTTAGACAGTTATTACTGAAACAGGTTTCCCCACTCTAAGATTCAGGACCTGTGTCGACAAGTTTTGGCAGTGTCAACATTTAAAGCACCTCTGAGATCATTCCGATATTATTGGCAGGTGCATCTGACCTGCAGTTGATCTCCTTCTGAGGTGCATTTGAACTGCTTCAAGCTGCTTTTGTATTCCTTTAGACTTTGATGGGGAGAGAAGCAGTTCTGACAGAACAAAAACCTATCAACACAGTCTTTTAACCTCACCTCTTGTTCTGGTGACAAGTGTAAAAATTCTGAATTTCCTAGCACGTTCTTTCTCGGTGATAATGGGCACCAAGACACATATAGATGGTGAATCTATCTAGTGGGGATACAAACATCAATTAAAACTTGAAGAAAAAAAAGCCAGCATGCTGAGTTCCAGATCAGACCTTCACCGGAGTGCCATTTGTCGAATGCAGGAGTTGCCAACCCATTAATCGTGATCTACCAACAATCCCGGAATGTGCGGGACTGTCCCACATTTTTACCTTAGTCCCGCTGTCCCATGTATAGAGGCTTTGTCTCACATCACCCTGCTTGCTGTCTAATTACAGCCCCTTCATCTGTCATTTTTCTCCCCTCCCACCAATGACCTTGCTTTCGCCATTCTTGGCCCTGGTTGCATTGTGCCCATGTCTTATTTATATGCAAACTGCAGATTATTTGTATATGAATGTATGATTGCATGATTTGCATTAGCAGTGGTGGCTACTTCAGTAAAGGGGTGTGGAAAGAAGAGGAGGGGGTGGGACGATGCCTGTTTAGGAAGGTAGCTGAGTCCTGGCTTGGCACTGGAGCAGAAGAAGCCGTGTAGGAGCTGGTAATACTCATCCACACTGTGCAACCACACTATGCACACTATACACCCACACTATCAACACTGTGTACACACACTATGCCCAGTCACTGCTGGTCCCTTGTGGGGGAAGGTCGAAGAGAAACATTTTAGGATCGAGGTGGGGGGATAAATTAATGCATTTTCTTACAACTTAAGGTATATTTACTCTTGCTGAGGGGCATAAAAGGGGCACAGTGTTACTGACCACTGCACAAAGTTTTGTATTTTACATAGCCCTAATCCCTTCACTGTATGCGCTAAGTTGTGCATTATACTCTGTAGACATGTACAATTCGTTCAGTTCCAAATTTGTCTTTTAATAACCGGATTTTCAAATTTACGCATTTTTCTGAATATTCGGAAATTCGGAAATCCAAAAATAAGAATGAAAATCCGAAAATTAAAAAAAAAGAAAATCCGAAAATTAAAAAAAATGAAAATCCGAAAATTCAAAAACCCGAAAATTCGAAAATCTGAAATAATGACTAACTAATAATAACTTAACTATTACTAACTATTAAATTATAGGTATTGGAATTTCCTTTCAAATTTGGCTGTTAGTGAACGTAACGAATACGAATTTATCCAAAGTTACAAATTATCAGTAATAACAAATGCCGTATTAAAACGAATGGAACGTAACAAATTAATAATAATAAATAACAATAATAAAAATAATAAAAACGTATTATTATTTATTATTATTTAGTTCCGTTCCAATCGCTTAGATGCTTCATTCTTTATTTCGGATAATTCGTAATTTCAGATAAATTCGTATTCGTTACGTTCACTAACAGCCAAATTTGAAAGTAAATTCCAATACCTATATTTTAATAGTTATTATTAGTTAGTTAGTTATTATTTAAAGCTTTTCGATTTTTGGATTTTCGTTCTTTCTAATCTTCTAATTTTTGGATTTTCGAATTTCTGAATTTCCAAAATCTCAAATTTCCAAATTTTCAAATTTCTGAATTCCGAATTTTCGATTTTCCTGAATTTTCGAATTTCCAAGTTCCAAATTTTCGATTCTCCGAATTTCCCAATTTACGAATTCCGAATTTTTGATTTTACGAATTTCCAAAAAAAAACAAAAAACGAATGAAATGAAAATGAACAATTTTTTCGGCAGTGCATATGTCTAATTCTCTGACCTCTGGACTGTATACATTATGTTGTAGATTACACTCCTGACTTCTGCACTGTATTTTCAAATTTTTGAATTTCCGAATTTTGAAAATCTCACATTTCTGAATTTCCGAATTTTCGAGTTTCCGAATTATCGAATTTCCGAATTTCCCAATTTTCGATTTTCAGAATTTTCAAATTTCCGAATTCCGAATTTTCGATTTTCCGAACTTTCGAATTTCTAAATTCCAGATTTTCAATTCTCCAAATTTTCGAATTAATGAATTCCGAATTTTCGATTTCCCGAATTTCCAAAAAAAACAAAAAACAAATGAAACAAAAACTAACACATTTTTCGGCAGTGCATACAGTATGTCTAATTCTCTGACCTCTGGACTGTATACATTATGTTGTAGATTACACTCCTGACTTCTGCACTGTATACACTATATTGTACTTTAGATTCCTGACCCCCTGCACTGCATATATTTTGTTGTATGCTATCATCCTGACCACTGCACTGTATACGCTATGTTGCACATTATGGTCCTGAGCCCCACACCGTTTATGCTATGTTGTACATATGCCCCTTCAAGACTTGTCCAACTTTATCGAGCACAAAAATTGTAAAGCATGCACTTGAATCTGACATCATATACAGTGAGTAAAATAATTATTGAACACGTCACCATTTCTCTAGGTAAATATATTTCAAAAGGTGCTACGAGTTGGCATGAAATTTTCACCACATGTCAGTAACAATCCATGCAATCCATACAGACAAAAAATAAATAAATAAATACATTCAGAAATGAAGTTATGTGTAATAAAATGGAATGACACAGGGAAAAAGACATGAAGAAAGGGAGGTTCAAAAAAGCATGGAAAGCCAAAAAACTGCTGAAATCTATCAGTTGATGGCCTATATGTGTCATACAAGAAACATCTCATGATGGGTAAAAGCTAGACATGCGCAGTTCGTTTTGTTCCGAATTGAAATTCAGGCAAATCTTTCGTTTTTCAAATTACAATAGTAACACATTTCAACAAATCCGAAATAACGAAAAAAAAATTGGACGGAAAATGAAAATCAAATAGTTTTCAAATCAATTTAGAATTCAAATAGTTTTCGAATTCATATAGTTTTCGATTTGTTTTACAATTTCCAAAGAGAATAAAATAGAATAGTAAATAAAGGAATAGAATAGAAAAAATATAATAGAATAGAAAAGAATATAACAGAAAATAAAAGACTAGAATAAATTAGAGTAAAACAGAACAAAATAGAATAGAAAAGAAAAGAAAAGAACAGAATAGAATAGAAAATAATAGAATAAAAAGGAATAGAATAAAATAGAAAGAATATAACCATCTTGTGAAATTCTGATTTCAATTAGAATAAATTTGAATTTGAATACAAATAATAATATAGAAAAATATAGAATAGAAAAAAATAGAATAGAAAAGAATAGAATAGAATAGAATAAACTAGAATATAACCATCTTGTGAAATTCAAATTTCAAATAGAATAAATTTGAATTTGAATACAATAGAAAAGAATAGAATAGAAAAGAATACAATAGAAAATAAAAGAATAGAATATAAAAAAAATAAAATAGAATAGAATAGAAAGAATATAACCATTTCCCCAAATTCAAATAGAATTAATTTGAATTTGAATAGAATAGAAATGAATAGATTAGAATAGAATAAAAAATAAGAGATTCAAATAGAAAAAAACAACAGAATATAATAGAATAGAAAGAATTCTAATTTCAAATAGAATAAATCTGAATTTAAATAGAAAAGAATAGAATAGAAAATAAAATAATAGAAAATAATTAAATAGAATAGAAAGTATATAGCAATATAACCATTTTCTGAAATTCAAATTTTGAATAGAAGAAATTTTAATTTTGAACAGAAAAGAATAGAATAAAATAGAAAAGCATAGAATATAAAATAAAAGAATAGAATATAAAAAACAATAGATCAGAATGGATTAGAAAGAATATAACCATCATCCATAATTCAAAATTTTGATTGGAACTGGAATTCGGAAAATTTGAATTGATTGGAATTGATTGGAATTTGGAAAATTCCAATCGATTCGAATACAAATAAACTAAACAAATTCTGAAAATGAATTAAACAAATTTAAGAAATTGAACTAAACAAATCTATGTAAATATGAATCGAAATGAAAAACACATTTTTTCGTTCTGCACACGTCTAGTAAAAGCAATGAGCTCTCTTAAGACCTTCTCAACCTTATTCTTGTAAAACACACTGATGTCATTAGTTAAAGAATGATCTCTAAACTTCTGCCAGTTAGCTTTGTCTCGCCGCCACTTCCCTGAGCCGCTGTGTATATGGGGGAGGAAGAAGGAAAACACTTCTGACACAATGGTAGCATTGGGAGACATTATGGTAACACCGAGGGGGCATATATTGGTGGCACTTGGAGGGCATTATCATGGTACCGGAGGGTACTTACTAAAATGATGAGCTGCACTACAAAGGGGAGCAGTATTATTAAGGCACTATAATGGGGGGGCTCACTCACCAGCAGTGTGGGAGGGGATGTTGCTTTGACTCTCCACTGATCACCAATGTAAGGAAAGCATCTCTAAACTGAAGATCTGTGTTTTGTTTTATTGTCATGGTTCTACACTGTAACATTGTTGCTGAGCATTGTGCATTTAACCTATGGCATATAAGTGTGTGTGTGTAACAGATTCTTACATTTTTAGCAATAAAAACCCCACCAGTGTTCTAACCCCATCACCACTCTACTTGAAAACTAATAAACTGTTTATACATACACTTTAAATCTAAAGTTTCTATTCTCATCCAGTTTTTAAACCACAACCTACAACTGCACCTTTATTGAAGAGATTCTGTTTCCCTGCTTCCTTAAATGGCAGAAACAGACAAGAGAACTTGGAATCACGACCCTCCAGAGACCAAGAATCTAAAATAGACAGTAACTGCTTCTGCAGAATAGATTGGCCTATGGATATGTAATCATGAAAATTGGGCACATTTGAAATATATATGTATTTTCTTTTGCAAGAGCCCTCTGGCTGGTCCAATGAAGTCATAGGTCCTTCTGCTTCTCTTCTGGCAGTCCTTACTGGTATACTTAACAGTACTTACATAATGACATTTAAAGGCTGTTGAGTTCTGTAGTATTCTGAGCCCAGGTTGGGTGATGACGCTGCCCCCCAGGAGGCCAGTCCATGACAGCCTGGGCTCAGAGGAAGTGGGCTGAATGATCCTGACTGCCATTCAACCTGGAAGACTGAGGACATCTTCTGGTAGAAAATTATTACTGCATGGGACTGCCTTGGATCGCAGGTGAGTTTTGCAGAAAAAGATACTTTTTATTTCTATTTTACCCAAGCCATTTGTTGTTTTTAGCTTCCAAATACACAGGGTAAAGTAACAGTTCAATGTAATAATTCATTTTCCTATATTGCTATTTTGCTTATTATTGAAAAAATATTTACACAAATATTTATATAATACAGTGCTTTTAACGACATGCAGTTTTGTTTTTTTTTTTACAGTTAAATAAAAATGTCAATTATTGTCCATTTGCTAAAATTAGGGATCCTACTGTTTACAACCAGTTTAAATCACTGGAACAATTACTGCTGATAAAAACTGTTACATTGGATAACCTTTATAAACAGTCAATAACTGTTATAGTCTACTGGCTCGGAGTCCTCCTTTCCTTATATAAACAGCTATGAATATGAATGTGAGCAGCTGTTAACATGATTTCCCTGTGAGCCTCAGAAATAGCTGGGTGAATAGCAGCCAGGAAACTCACAGCTGGGATATTATTCTCCAGCACTGTCCGGGGGTTTTTATGGTAAAGACATAGTCTATAGTATTTATTGTATGGGAAGCAATCACATATAAATATGAACTCAATTAATAAAGTGGATGCTGAATGTGGACCTTTTAGTAATTTTACAAGTCTACATGAATACATTCCTACATGTCACAAGATATAGTAACAGCATCCTTTTTTCCCCCCCAAAAAAAGTTACCATTTTTTTCGAGAGTCATGTCACACTGGCGATCCGGTTGCTGGCGCTCTCTTGCTGACAACTGAGGTTTAGCCTAGGTTCACATTGCTGCGGGTTAGAAACCATGCAAGTTCTGCTGAACTCGCACAATTTCTAACCCGGCAATACAGTCCGACTTCAGCAGCGATTTGACAGATATCTGTGCGGGTTCCTGCACAGATGTCTCTACAAATCGCACCCCAAAGTCAAGAAAAGTAGTACAGGAATTTCTTCTGGGAATCGGTGCAGCGCCGCAAAGTCGGCGTCGCACCAGTTAGGACGGTGCCATTGCTGAAAATAGCCGCCGATTTGGCATGCGATTTGACATGTAAAATCGCACGCCAACTCGTACCAATGTGAACCTAGGCTCAGGATTGGTTCACACTGCCACGACTTGGGATCCAACTTGTGAGACCCCCAAGTCGCATAACATGTGAAACCCCATGTTAGTTAATGAGAGCTGTCTTAAAGCGGAGTTCCACCCATAAATGAAACCTCTGCGGATTGGATTCCGGTGTCACATTTGGCACCTTTCGGGGGGAGGGGGAGCAGAGACCTGTCAAATCCAGGTATCTGCTCCCACTTCCAGGAAAACATCACCGCACATTGTGTGGCGAACTACGTAATGTCTGGCCCCTCCCCCCCGCTGCCTTCTGGGAGACACACAGGTCCCAGAAGACAACACGGACCACTCAGAAAGTGCAGCGCAACTTGCGCATGCACAGTAGGAAACAGGCTGTGAATCCGTAAGGCTTCACTTCCTGTTTCCCTTAGTAATGATGCCGGTGTCTTGCTGAATAAGTTCCTTCGGCGAATAGGTTCCCCCCTGTACTGCGCAGGCGCAGCGCCTGCGCAGTACGTACTACTGTCGGCCGCCGGAGATAGCCGAAGCTCAAACGCTTCAATCAGCTGTACATGGCGCCTGCGCTCTGGGTCCAGATTCCTTCCCCTCTATCCAAGTGGACCTAGAGGGGGAATCTAAAAGTGCCGAGCGCAGCGAGGCCATGCCCGAAGCGTGGCGAGCTAAGCGAGCCCGCGAGGGGCCCTCTTACAGGCGCCGTGTACAGCTGATTTTCAGCTGTTCCGCTTCGGCTTTTTCCGCCGGATTCTTCTGCGCATGCGCAGTAGAGGGGAGAACTAATCCGCCGAGCGGAACTTTCTCGGCAGAACACCGGCACCTGCACCCAGAGCCGAGGGACGGGTCGGCTTCGGGTACCAACATCGTGGGCTCCGAGAACAGGTAAGTGTCCTTAAATTAAAAGTCAGCAGCTGCAGTGGAACTACACTTTAAAATGTTACTAAACCCGGGACCCTGCATTCACTATATCTGGTCTCCCACAGTACACAAAACATGGAAATGCAATAGTTTGAGCAAATATAAACTGCTAAATACCTTTTCTCATCAGCAGTATATAGCAGTCTTGTGACTTCTATCAGTGTCTGGTTAAAACTTGTAGGAGCAGTTTTCATTCTCCCCTGATTGTTCTATGAGGCTGTATGAACCCTGACCCTCTGTCTGGATGATGCTGATTGGCCCTGTGCTGATCACATGCAATCTCTCAAGAAAAAGAAAACTCTCTAGCAATACACACCAAACTGAGCATGTGCAGAGTGCCCCCAAGGCTCTGTTCTATCAGCAGATAGTTTGGGTACAGTGGAAGAATCGGAGGATCAGAGAAGACAGGATCAAACAGCCTTTTTACACAATGCAGAGGATTACCCCCTAGGTTCCACAATGAGTATAACAAGCATGCTTTACTGCAGTGGTTCTCAAACTCAGTCCTCAAGTACCCCCAAAAGGCAATGTTTTGGGAATTTCTCTTAGATAAAATAGCTGTCCAAAATACCAAGCCAATTAACTCTGATTTAAAGCACCTGTGCAAGATAAAGGAAAACCTGCAAACATGGCCTGTTGGGGGTACCTGAGGGCGGAGGTTGAGAATTACTGCTTTACTGCATACACAGACTGATTTTACTGTTGTGGGTTTAGTAACACTTTAATTAGCACTATAGAAGTTGCCTGTACTTCTTCAAGATGACTTCTCTCCTACTTGTGCCCATAGACTTTAATGGAAGTTACCTCCAAGTCAGATCCTCATCTAAATTGAAGTGATTTGGATCCGACATTACAGGAAGATTACCCAGGCATTCTCTGGGTATGCTTCTAAAGTTGAATCAAGTTGCATCAAAGTAGTAATCAAGTCACCAGAAAATTGCCAGAAAGTCACCTGGCAAAGTTGCACATACACACTATTCGATTTTCTGCAGATTTTTGTCTTCAGATTTACCAAAAACATAGGTCAAACCTTAAGAGTTTCAATTTGTGTGCAATCAGGCAGGCCCTTGTACTACATGGTGAAAATCGAATAGTGTGTATGGGGTCTAAGTTTCACAATTTTCAGGTCGCAGTAGTGTGAACCGAGCCTTAGCAGTGTGTCCGGCCAGCTAGAAAGTAACACATACAAAACAGGTATGTGGGCCCCCTGTATGCCTAGATAAGAGGAACAGCAAGGGCGGCTGAGACCGAGCTCCCCGATCCTCAGCCGAACTGTAAATCGGCACTGCGGGGAGCTCGTCACACTGATTACACCTAAAGTGAAAGCACAGTGTGTCCTGTGCTCTCTGCCTCCCCCTACAGTGCAGTACCCAGCAGGAAGAGATAAGGTAAAGGACTGCCGTTTTTTAAAATGCTATCTGTATGTATGTGTGTTTATACTGTATGTGTGTGTGTGTGCATGTGCATGTATGTACAGTGCCTTGAAAAAGTATTCACACCCCTTGAAATTTTCCACATTTTGTAATTTTACAACCAAAAACGTAAATGTATTTTATTGGGATTTTATGTGATAGACCAACACAAAGTGGCACATAATTGTGAAGTGGAAGTAAAATGATAAATGGCTTTCAATTTTTTACAAGTAAATATGTGAAAAATGTGGCGTGCATTTCTATTCAGCCCCCCTGAGTCAATACTTTGTAGAACCACCTTTCACTGCAATTACAGCTGCAAGTCTTTTTGGGCATGTCTCTACCAGCTTTGCACATCTAGAGAGTGAAATTTTGCCCATTCTTCTTTGAAAAATAGCTCAAGCTCTGTCAGATTGGATGGAGAGCATCTGTGAACAGCAATTTTCAAGTCTTGCCACTTCTCAATTGGATTTAGGTCTGGACTTTGACTGGGCCATTCTAACATATGAATATCATTTGATCTAAACCATTCCATTGTAGCTCTGGCTGTATGTTTAGTGCTTTGTCCTGCTGGAAGGTGAACCTCAGCCCCAGTCTCAAGTCTTTTGCAGACTCTAACAGGTTTTCTTCTAAGATTGCCCTGTATTTGGCTCCATCCATCTTCCCATCAACTCTGACCACCTTCCCTGTCCCTGCTGAAGAAAAGCTTCCCCACAACATGATGGTGTCACCACCATGTTTCACGGTGGGGATGGTGTGTTCATTGTGATGTGCAGTGTCAGTTTTCTGCCACACATAGCATTTTGCTTTTAGGCCAAAAAGTTCAATTTTGGCCTCATCTGACCAGAACACCTTCTTCCATGTTTGCTGTGTCCCCCACATGGCTTCTCGCAAACTGCAAACGGGACTTCTTATGGCTTTCTTTCAATAATGGCTTTCTTCTTGCCACTCTTCCATAAAGGCCAGATTTGTGGAGTGCACGACTAATAGATTCTCCCACCTGAGCTGTGGATCTCTGCAATTACCATGGTCTTCTTGGCTGCTTCTCTGATGAATGCTCTCCTTGCTCGGCCTGTCAGTTTAGGTGGACGGCCATGTCTTTATTAGGTTTGCAGTTGTGCCATACTCTTTCCATTTTCATGATGATGGATTGAACAGTTGTTAGAGATGTTTAAAGCTTGGGATATTTTTTTAAACCTAACCTTGCTTTAAAGTGGATGTAAACTCAATGTCATCCTTTCTAAACTACTGCCATAGTGGTTATCTATAAGGATATACATGCCTCCTGCATGTATCTTTACCAGTCAAATGTCTCCCCTCTGTCTGTTATGAGACCCAAAAAACTGCAGATTCTGTGGGTGAGTCTGTTGTCTGGAGCTCAGTGGGTGGAGTTGTGATGTCAGTAGACTCCCCGCCCACCTCTACACTCCCCTTGTCAATATGCATTTTCTCCTGTGTATTTTTTACACTGAACTTCTGCTATGATCTCTAACATCCAGTGAAAAGACAGGAAAGTAACCACATGACTTCAGCATGCCAAATCATGCTGAGGTGTGGAACAGCCAATCCTTGCAGAGCTGCTGAAGAACGAAGTGGGGGTGGGAGTTAAAAAATAATGCATGTCTTAGGCTAGTGCACGAGATATGTAAATCACCTGTCACTCACAGCAAGGGGGAGGATTTAACAAAGTTTTTCTCTGTTTGTCAAGTTTTATCTCACTGAACAATAAAAGAGGATTGCTCAGAGCTGGATTAACTCTTTGTGGCAAGACTGGGCTCAAATGATAGATCTTATACTCTACATTATGACATGAAAAAAAAAAAAATTTGGGTTTACATCCACTTTAAACTTCTCCACAACTTTATTCCTGACCTGTCTGGTGTGTTCCTTGGCCTTCATGATCATGTTTGTTCACTAAGGTTCTCTAACAAACCTCTGAGGGCTTTACAGAACAGCTGCATTTATACTGAGATTAAATTGCACACATATGGACTCTATTTACTAATTAGATGACTTCTGAAGGCAATTGGTTCCACTAGATTTTAGTTAGGTATATCAGAGTAAAGAGGGGCTGAATACAAATGCATGCCACACTTTTTAGATATTTAATTGTAAAAAATTTGGAAAACTATTTATAATTTTCCTTCCACTTCACAAATATGTGCCACTTTGTGTTGGTTTATCACATAAAATCCCAATAAAATACAATTCAGTTTTTGGTTGTAACATGACAAAATTTCAAGGGGTATGAATACTTTTAAAGGCACTGTATGTGCATATATGTGTACGTGCATGTGTTTATATGTGAGTGTGTTTGTATATGTGCCCCCCCCCCCCGCTACCGCCCACCTCTTTTCCTTGGCTCTTCCATCACAGCAGAGAGCCTGGGACCAATGCAACCTGTATTATCAAATGCACTGTGAAGAGTAGGACAAACTTCCTTTGTTCCTCCCCTGTGATGTAAGAAACCAGAAGCGACAAGAATTTTGTCACTACCGGTTTGTTTGCAAGCTTTTACTGGCTAGTAAAGAAGCTGATCAAACTGATCTCAGTTTGATCGGCTGCTTTGGAATGGCAGAGGACCTGTCACTGCTCATACTTTCACAAGGAATGATGTTCATCCCTTGTGATAGCAATAAAGTTCAATAAAAAAAGAAAGTGTAAAAAAAAAATGTAAATAAAATAAATAAATAAAAAATGTAAAGTGCCCTCATCCCCCCGTGGGCTTGTGCAAATGCATGAAGGTCCAGCAATAATTCTATCATCAGATTTCTTTTTTGATTGAAAATGTATACTTTATTTTGCATAATTATATACAAAAAACAAATACTTCAACAGGGTACATTCCACTCTGTACTGCGAAGCAGCACATAAATACACTACATTACAATACAGTTCCAAGCATACAAATAAATTACATTCATCCTGCGGTATGATGCCTAATGTGTTGCGCAGAGTAATAATACCCTGAAACATCACATCATGCATGAGGCATCATTACTCCAAAAGCATTAACTAAAAACATGTTACTAACAAGTCATATAACTTTTCAGACAAACTGCATTTCAACAGGCAACGGGTGTGATGGGGGAAGGGGGAGGATAGGGGAGGGGGAAAAAGAGTTCACAGGCCCGAAGCTTTATTGAAAGAATACACAGGGGGGGGGTAAATCTTCAGACCTCCTCTTCCTCCTTAAAGTCCATCAAGTTATAGTCTCTGAGCAGACTGTGGACCAGTCTGCAACAGTCCTCGATGGACATCCTCTGCCACTAGTAGATGAGGCACTTTCTGGCGCACCATCAAGCGACAAGCGTCCTTAAAGCAACACAGCACCCACCAAGCACTGTCAATGTCCTCCTTTGAATGAGTTACACAGAAGAGTCCGTTCAACACACCGAAGTGTGTGATTGCAGTCTGTGGCACAAAGTCTTTAAGTTCAGGTTCCAAGGCCCTCAACAGGTCCTGTGCAAAGGGGCACTCCCAGAAAACGCGCAAAGCAGTTTCCTCCTGGATGATACAAAAAGGGCAGTGCCTGTATCTGCACAGGTTTCTGGCATGCATGAATGTCCTGAGCGGCAACCCCCCTTGGATTGCCATCCATGCCAGATCTTTGTGACTGTTGGGGAGTCTCTTTGAAGAATCATTCCTCCAGACCACTTTGCAAGAGGCTGAAGGGAGGCCTGGAACAGTCTCAACAATGTCCGATGTTCTAATCAACTTGTGGATAGTTTTTGGCTTCCACAAGTCGGGCTTAACTCCATACAGCTCCTTGATAAACTTATGTAGCCAAGGGTTTGCTATAGTTATAATAGTTGAACAGTTTGTTATTGGTTCAAATGAATTTGGCTCCCTATAGTATCTTTTAAACTCTGTTAGGATTTTTCCCTTACACTGAAAGAGGGATGCAGCAAAGTATTGTGAGAGATATAGTTTGGAGGAGGAAGTGACTCTGTTAGCTGGATCAGCCCTGAACTACATGACAGACAATGCAAAGCGCGCAGAACTGCCTGCTGGGAGGAGTGATAAAAGAACAAGCATGGCCTGCTTTCAGCCTCTCTGGACGCCATTCAACACCTGCCAGCAGGAGGTCTGTGTGTGACCAGGAGTGAGAGACTGCGGCCTATACAGCGAAAATCCGGATCGCCCACCTCTGAGGGATCTCGGAGTACAGCCTTGCTATCCTAGCAAGCGGACCGGCCTGCACTTCAGAGCAACTGAAAGCCCCTGTACGTCAGCCCATCAGGAGTTGCAGCACGGCGTGGCGGCATCATCTTCACCAGAGGAGACACCAGGAGGGAATTCCGAACGAAGCTTCATAGCCATTGGAGTCTATTGTGGTGAGACGGCACCTGCCCATTCCAGTAGAGAGTACAGTATTGCTGAGTGAGTTCTTTGTACAGACTGCTGGTGAGATTTGTAGTTCCACGGAGGTGAATCTACTTCTTCATAGGCATCATACAGCTGGACTTTGGGGCCTTGTCTTTCTCCCCTGCGCTGTAAGGTCAGTAATGTATTGCACTCACATGTAAAGAGGAAACTACAAGTGGTGATAGTTCTTCATTTAAGCAATCATCAGAATATCGTTTGTTCTACAGTCATTTCTTTTCCTTTGTCTTTGTGAATTACAAATTACATATTATATACTGCAGTTTAAACATCAGGCTAGCTGAAGATATCCGGAGTAGACATGTGCATTTAGTTTCGTTCCGAATCGAAATTTGGACGAATTTTTCATTATTCGCAAATTCGTATCCGAAATAACGATTCCAATCGAAAAAAGCAAACACAAATTTTTTTTTTCAAAAACGAATTCGAAAACAGAAATCGATTTTCTAAAAAATAGATTTTTCTAAAAAATACAATACAATAGAATATAAAACAATAAAGCAATAGAATAAAAATAAAAGAATAGTAAAGAATAGAATTTAATAGAATGTAATAAAATAGAACATGACCGTCTTCCGAAATTCGAATTTTGAATAGTATAAATTCAAATTTGAGAATAGATTGGAATATAATTCAAAACAATGGAAACTAAAATAGGAAATAATAGAAAAACAATAGAACAGAATAGAATAAAATATAATCTACAGTGGGGACGGAAAGTATTCAGACCCCCTTAAGATTTACACTCTTTGTTATATTGCAGCCATTTGCTAAAATCAGTTAAGTTCATTTTTTTTCCTCATTAATGTACACACAACACCCCATATTGACAGAAAAACACAGAATTGTTGACATTTTTGCAGATTTATTAAAAAAGAAAAACTGAAATATCACATGGTCCTAAGTATTCAGACCTTTTGCTCAGTATTTAGTAGAAGCACCCTTTTGATCTAATACAGCCATGAGTCTTTTTTGGGAAGGATGCAACAAGTTTTTCACACCTGGTTTTGGGGATCCTCTGCCATTCCTCCTTGCAGATCCTCTCCAGTTCTGTCAGGTTGGATGGTAAATGTTGGTGGACAGCCGTTTTTAGGTCTCTCCAGAGATGCTCAATTGGGTTTATGTTAGGGCTCTGGCTAGGCCATTCAAGGACAGTCACTGAGTCGTTGTGAAGCCACTCCTTCGTTATTTTAGCTGTGTGCTTAGAGTCATTGTCTTGTTGGAAGGTAAACCTTCGGCCCAGTCTGAGGTCCTGAGCACTCTGGAGAAGGTTTTCATCCAGGATATCCCTGTACTTGGCCGCATTCATCTTTCCCTCGATTGCAACCAGTCGTCCTGTCCCTGCAGCTGAAAAACACCCCCACAGCATGATGCTGCCACCACCATGCTTCACTGTTGGGACTGTATTGGACAGGTGATGAGCAGTGCCTGGTTTTCTCCACACATACCACTTAGAATTAAGCCCAAAAAGTTCTATCTTGGTCTCATCAGACCAGAGAATCTTATTTCTCACCATCTTGGAGTCCTTCAGGTGTTTTTTAGCAAACTCCATGCGGGATTTCATGTGTCTTACACTGAGGAGAGGCTTCTGTCGGGCCACTCTGCCATAAAGCCCTGACTGGTGGAGGGCTGCAGTGATGGTTGACTTTCTACAACTTTCTCCCATCTCCCGACTGCATCTCTGGAGCTCAGCCACAGTGATCTTTGGGTTCTTCTTTACCTCTCTCATCAAGGCTCTTCTCCCCCCCCCCGATAGCTCAGTTTGGCCGGATGGCCAGCGCTAGGAAGGGTTCTGGTCGTCCCAAACGTCTTCCATTTAAGGATTATGGAGGCCACTGTGCTCCTAGGAACCTTAAGTGCAGCAGAAATTTTTGTGTAACCTTGGCCAGATCTGTGCCTTGCCACAATTCTGTCTCTGAGCTCTTCAGACAGTTCCTTTGACTTCATAAATCTCATTTGCTCTGACATGCACTGTGAGCTGTAAGGTCTTTTATAGACAGGTGTGTGGCTTTAGTAATTAAGTCCAATCAGTATAATCAAACATAGCTGGACTCAAATGAAGGTGTAGAACCATCTCAAGGATGATCAGAAGAAATGGGCAGCACCTGAGTTAAATATATGAGTGTCACAGCAAAGGGCCTGAATACTTAGGACCATATGATATTTCAGTTTTTCTTTTTTAATAAATCTGCAAAAATGTTAACAATTCTGTGTTTTTCTGTCAATATGGGGTGCTGTGTGTACATTAATGAGGGAAAACAATTAACTTAAATTATTTTAGCAAATGGCTGCAATATAATAAAGAGTGAAAAATTTAAGGGGGTCTGAATACTTTCCTTCCCCACTGTATATTATATTTTATTATATTCTGTTCTATTGTTTTTCTTTCTCTTTTCTATTCTATTCTAATCTTTTCTATTTGAATTTGAATTCATTCTATACGAAATTCGAATTTCTTATAGAATGAAATCGAATTTGAATAGAAAAGTTTAGATAGATTAGTTTCGCATTCGAAAAAATTTTGACCAAAACCGAAAAAAGTCAATCAAATTTGAAAAATTTGATCAAATTCGAAAAAAAAATCTACTGGATTACAGAAAACTATCAAATTCAAACAAATTCTACAGCATTCGAAAAAATTTGACCGAATTCGAAAAAGTAAACTATATATAACATTTTCCAAAATTCGAATTTCGTATAGAATGAAATCAAATTAGAATAGAAAAGATTACAATAGAATAGAAAAGAATAAACTGGAATAACAATAGAACAGAATAGAATAAAATATAATATATATTATATTTTATTCTATTTTGTTCTATTGTTTTTCTAGTCTATTCTTTTCTATTATTTTCTATTCAAATTCATTCTATACGAAATTCAAACTTCTGAAGCCATATTCCGAAATTCGAATTTCGTACAGAATGAATTTAAATTCGAATAGAAAAGATTACAATAGAATAGAAAAGAAAAGAATAGAAAAGAATAGCATAGAAAAAAAATAAAAAAGCAAAAAAAAAATATTTTATATAAATATGTTTTTTATTCTATTATTTTCTATTCTATTCTAATCTTTTCTATTCAAATTCAAATTCATTCTATACAAAATTCTAATTTCGTAAGATGGCTTCTGAAGTTCGAATTTCGTATAGAATGAATTTGAATTTGAATAGAAAAGAATAGACTAGAAAAACAATAGAACAGAATAGAAAAATATAGAATATTTAATAGAAAAGATTAGAATAGAATAGAAAAGAATAGCATAAAAAAAAACAATAAAACAGAACAGAAAAAAATAAAATATATATGTATATATATATATATATATATATATATATATATATATATATATATATATAACCATCTTCCGAAATTCGAATTTCGTATAGAATGAATTTGAATTTGAATAAAAAAGATTAGAATAGAATAGAAAATAATAGAAAATAATAAACTAGAAAAACATATATAATATTTTATTCTATTCTGTTTCTGTTTTCTATTATTTTCTATTCTATTCTAATCTTTTCTATTCAAATTCAAAATCATTCTATACGAAATTCGAATTTCGGAAAATGGTTATATATAAATATTATATATATATTTCCAAAATTCTAATTTCATATAGAATGAAATCGAATTAGAATAGAATAGAAAATAATAGAAAAGAATAGACTAGAAAAACAATAGAACAGAATAGAATAAAATTTAATATAGATTATATCTTTTTCTATTCTGTTCTATTGTTTTTCTATGCTATTGTTTTCTATTATTTTCTATTCTATTCTAATCTTTTCTATTCAAATTTGATTTCAGTCTATACGGAATTTGAATTTCAGAAGATTTTTTTATATTATATAGCTATATATCTGTATATATAGCTATATATCTATATATATATATATTATATTATATTTTTTTCTATTCTGTTCCATTGTTTTTCTATGTTATTCTTTACTATTCTATTCTAAACTTTTCTATTCAAATTCATTCTATACGAAATTCGAATTTCGAAAGATGGCTTCTGAAATTCAAATTTCGTATAGAATGAATTTGAATAGAAAAGATTAGAATAGAAAATAATAGAAAAGAATAGACAAGAAAAACAATAGAACAGAATAGAATAAAATATAATATATATTTTATATTTTATTCTATTCTGTTCTATTGTTTTTCTAGTCTATTTTTTTCTACTCTATTCTAATCTTTTCTATTCAAATTAAAATTCATTGTATACGAAATTCGAATTTCGGAAGATGTTTAAAGCAATAATGATTGAAAGAGAAGACAGGTAGGACCCCTCCAATTGGGTCCTATCTCATCCAGAAGAAGGAGGTATTCGGACTATTGCGGTACCAAAAAGGTATAAACAAAGATATATAAAAACTTGAGTTTATTGAAAATTAAGACATTAAAAAGTCCATATAAGGACATTATAATATGTAAACAAGTGACATAATACAAAAATGTTGACATCAATGTTGACAAAAAGGTTATGATGTAATGCCCACAAAGATAAATGAAGTCAGATATATTTTGTACTTGCGAACGTGACCTCTACAGTTTCGCGGTCAAGCCGCTTCTTCAGGAGGCGTCCTAGTACAATTTCTACAAAGTAAAGAAATCAACATTACAAAAACAGCTGAACATTTAAAAATAAGACAACAATGTAATAACTATATATGACAGTTGATATTGGAGAAAATAATCGTGAATTTATGTTGCACTCACCAACCTTAGCCCCAAGGGCTGGAGCGACATTGAGACGCCCTCGGCAGGCGTTCCCCCGGGTGCGGGCAAGGGGGACACTTTTGGAAAGTACTAGTATAAAATAAGAAATGAGTAATTGTAAGCCTGAGATTTTATAATACGGCATGGGAACACACCTCAGTGTCCGAAATGAAGATTGGGAGTGGTGAGAAAAAAAGAGAAAAACAAGGCAAGGAAAAGAAGGAGGGGGAAAGGAAGCGGGGAGAGGGGGGGGAGGGGGGAAAATTTTCGGAAGATGTTTTTATAGCCGAGGGCTTTCACACTGGAGCGGTGCGCTGACAGGGCATCAGAAAAGTCCTGCCAGCAGCTTCTTTGGAGCGCATTAGGAGTGGCGAACTCACTGCTCCTAAAGCGCCCCTGCCCATTGAAAACAATGGGGCAGCGCTGCTGTACCGCCGGCAAAGCGCAGCTGCAGCAGCGTTTTGCGGGTGGATTTTACCCCTTTTCGGCGGCTAACAGGGGTTAAAACCGCCCCACTAGCGGCCAAATAGCGCCGCTAAAACAACAGTAAAGCGGTGCTAAGAATAGCGCCGCTTTACCACTGATGCCCGGGCGGCTCAGTGTGAAAGGGGTCTTAGTGATAACAATTGTCAATTATAATTTGTGTTTATTCATGCTGTTCATTGTGTTCCGTTACTTATTTTAGTAAACCTTTCTAAGTGGTTCAGTTGTATTGTGTGAGTTTCTCATTGCTAACGTCACATTGCAGAATGGAACCCAAGGTAACAGAGGTAAGAGAGGATCTGCAGAGTCGGGGTAGCCAGTGGGGTATAGAGTTAATCAGCAGCCCTCACGGGGGTACCACTACACTTAACAGCATACATGTAATACCAAGGAGTGTCCCAGTTGTAGGGGATGGAACTGTCCCATTTGTCCCATCCAAGGGACCACCAAAGAGGCAGGAGGAAAAAATGGGACATGGAGTTACCGCCAGAGTCCAAAGTTCTGTCAACCAAAGTCTTTCGGATGCAGTCACAAGCAAATAACACCCTCAGTAGAGTGGCGATGTCAGGCACACCCTTACCGCCCTTGAGAGTTTCCTTAAACATAACCACCCTCTTCACTCTGTCCATTTTGGAGCTCCAGATGAAGTGAAACACCGCCCTGGTGATGGCCTTGCAGGTGTTAACCCGCGGGGGGGCCAGGCCTGGGCGAGGTATTTGGTATTATATTGTGTTTGTGTGCACTAAGATTCATTAAAATGTATTTTTTCATGAAAATGTGTGTTTAAACTGCTGCGTAAATATCACGTGTAATAAAAAAATTGCAACACCAACCATTTTATTAGGGAGTTCTGAGTAATTTTCTAGCAAAAAAATGCAGATTTTTACATGTATGCGAGAAATGTCAGATTTGGCACAGACTGGAAGTGGTTAACATAAAAAACAAAGCTGATGAATGTCCACTTTAAGCATATGTTCCTTCATTTACTTCTTCCACCTTTTGAAGAGGTGTTTTATGGCCATCCAGCAGTCACTCCCATTGTTATAATGGGACACTGCTTGTGCTTTGTAACTGACCTAGTTTTTTCACATGGGAGCAGGGAAACAGTCCTTATAGAAGTGCGGGTTTACAAAAAACAAACATTCATACTCACCTAGATGACTGCAGCATCAGTCAGATGCTGCAGCTGTCCCCTGCCAGCTCTGCACCTAGCACTGAGGGATCAAAGACTGCTGAACACTCAGTTCTCAGGTCCACTTTGAGCACAGAGCAATGATTGCTTTACCCCTCCAGCACCCACTGGAGCGCTGAGCTGTGGAGGGGGCATGTAGGTAGGTGTAGTTTAGCCTCCCTGCAAGGGTGGCACTGTTCAGTGGCCACTGTGCAAGGAGGATGGAGTACAAGGGAAAAACCAAGTTCCTCTGGGGCCTCCGTAGGTGTCATTGGGGAACAGCTGTCCAACCGATCTGGCGGCCATCTTTGATGTGGGCAGTGCTTATAAAAAGCACTGTAACCTTCATTTTTCATAGTGGGTAGGTCAAGGACAGATTCTCTACTGTTTAGGAACAGTCGTATTAGCATAGGGACAGGTTCCTGTGGAGGAGGGACAGAGTAGGGACTGCTGTGTCTGGAGAAGTAGCCTTCCTTAATAAGGGACCCCATTGCTGGTCTGCCTTCCAGCTGCCTCTTCTATCGGATGCTGTCTGGTGTCCTCTGTGTGCACTGTTACTCCTTGCTGGTTCATTGATGAGTTCTCTGTTCTTTGCCTCGACCTCATGAATTACTTTAGCCCATCTGACACACAAGGTTAAATGAACACAGCTTGCAATGCCACAGAAATCACTGAAGGCAATACCAGATACACAATAATGATTCTGTGTTAGTAAACAAACACCAATAGAATTAGCAAAGGCAAGTCTCAATATACTGTCACACAAAGTGACTGGGAGCGATAAAGTGATTTAGCAATAGTACTAGCATAACTCAACATACGGTATGATTAACGGTCAGCACTAGGAATAGAAAAACTATCCACCAGGATCAGCCTATAACAGTAGCAAGATCACAGTGAGTGCAGAAATGGACAGTAATATGGCTAAATTAACTGTCAAAGTGCATGAAGGGTGACTATGCAAGGCCAAGGATAACTAGACAGAGGTACCCTTTAAATGAATTATGGATCAGGGCTTATAGAATGGCTTTAAAGGGGGCAGTCCTTTAATGTGTTCTTCTGCTGGCTATAGTTGAGGCCCATAAGCAGCATTGGTGAACTCAAAAACAGTCTTGTCGAAACAGCATGCAGTGAAGTTGCTATGTATTAGGTATCCTGCTTCCAGTAACTCAGTCTCTGCTGTAAGTGTGCAAATAGTGGGCAGTGAGTCCTCTCACCAGTTCCTGTGGTGCGACTGTAGACTCCCGCTGTAGGAAAGGGGCCCTTTGTCTCTGTGCAGATGGCTCCGGTGATCTGGAGTGAAAAAGGGGATGCTGCCACGAGGAAGAAGTTCTTAGAGCAGTCCGTTAAAAGCTATTTCACCACTCCTCCTCTGCCTTAGTGTCCTCTGGGAACCATAGTGTAAAGAGTCAATGAGTCTCATTCTATGGTTGATGTCCTGGATTTCAATTTTCATAATTCTCAGCATTCTGCATAGAAGTCCATAGGCTTTCCTAGCAATTTTTTTCCTCTGCTGACTGCAGGGAATAGTGCAACACAACATCCAGAACAGAAGTAGAAAGTGAAAGTAAAACTGACTGTAAAGAGGACAATATCTCCTTCTTCATGTTTCTGTAGTCCAGCAGCTGGCTACATACATAAAGAGGTTGTAAAGACAGAGGGTTTTTCATCTTAATACATTCTATGAATTAGGATAAAAAACCTCTTGTTTGCAGCAGCCGCCCCAGCACCCCCTAATACTTACCTGAGCCCTCTTCCTCCAGTAATGTCCATGAGTGACCACGGCCGTCCGTGACTCACCCTCCTGATTGACTGAGACACAGCAGCCGCGCCATTGGCTCCAGCTGCTGTCAATCAAAGTCAGTTAGCCAATCAGGAGAGAGAGGGGGGGCTGAACCGGGGCTCCGAGTCTGAAAGGACACACAAAGCTGCATCTCGGCTTGGGTGCCCCTATAGCAAGCTGCTTGCTGTGGGGGCACCCGGCAGGAGGGAGGGGCCAGGAGAGCCGAGGAGGGACCTGAGAAGAGGAGAATCTGGGCTGCTCTGTGCCAAACCACTACACAGGGAAGGTAAGTATAACATGTTTATTATTTTTAAAGGGAAAAAAAAAACAAGCCTTTACAATCACTTTAAAAGGGTGAAGATCCACTTTAAGACCCTCTCTAATTGTCCTAGCAACAATTTTTAAAGACAAAGAAATTAGTTTTTCAGTTGTCACAAGAAAAAGAGGTAAGGGCAAATCTTCTGATAGGGACATCTGTTCCAGTGACAACTATCTAAGAAGGGAATCCTTCTTTGGATGATACTGCTGCCCTACAAGCCCCAAATTATGTGAAAAAGGGTGACACATCCTAAGAGAGACATACATAGGACTCATATCATATTTGCTGTCTATCACATCATCATTTTAATATGTTTATTATTATGTTGGTTATATGATTGTGAAAACTTGCTAGATGAAAACATAGATAGTTAGAAAATCTGTGAGTGTCTGCCAGAGCATAAACCCTCAGACCCTATTGTTTGGTTGTGTTAATTCTGTAAACACCATCTTCAGGGACCAAAAAACTAGTAATGCAATAGGTAGCTGCAGATTTTGTTGGACTTGGATCTTTCTTTGGATCAAAACTACCTAGGATACTGAAAAAGTTCTGAGAGCCGGTGAATCTGATACATCAGATTCAATTTACTCTGCAAGCAAACCAGGAACCAAAGATCAGGTGAAATTTGCTAAATACTTTTCAATTTGAATCTTGTTTGTATTATTGTTGCTTGTAGTCTGTTTCCATAAATATTTTCTGCCCTTATTTTCTTTTCATTCATTAAAATAATACTTAACAATTGATAAGCTGAATCTCTGAATGGTCTAACCAGACATTAAAGAACATTTTGCCTCTGTAGAGAGCTACAGAATTGTTAACTCTGTTCATATTCCTGTCTGGGTGTGGCAGCGACAACATTTTATAACATATACTGTGAAATGCCAGCACTTTATTCTTGCACACTTGAAAAGCTACTGAGAGGTCCACTTTAAAGTGTTTTTCAACTTGTGAAGCCTTATTTTTTATGCTACATGTCTCCATTCATGTAGCATAACTTTAAAAATATTAAAAAATTGCTGCTCACCTTTTTTAAGTTTTTTACTTGCTTTAAATTCCACTCTAGCAAACAATCCAACATGAAGTGAAAACATACTAAGCTAGTACCCCACAACAGCAACACTAAACACAGACGTGACATGCCACAATGAAATGTATGCATTGTATTAGAAGAGACTTTGGTCTCAAAGCACAGATACGTTTATCTGCTTAAACCGACCCTATGTAAAAACTCATAGCTTAATCCCATTCTTTGCAAAACAGATTTATCTCACTGTTTATCTCACTGATGTAATGTTATACAAAGCTGTAAAGAAGAGCAAACACTGAATCAAACATTTCCCGTACTCAAGCAGAAGGCTGCGGAATCATTGTTAATAACGCCATCGCTCAGCCTTGCCGTAGACATAAACTTTGCAGGCTACTAAGAACATAATATGAACGTGTATGCAGCTATGATGGGTATTTATGGAGTTTGTCTCTGGTCCTGAGAATGAGCTTTACATTGAGTTTTGTTTAACTACGATTTCATGGCCTACATCATTCACAACGAACATCAAAGCCCCAGTTGAACAACCAGTTGGAATGATTAAAATACCACTGAGGCATTCTGGGTAATTCTGCGGTTGTCGAAGGAAGGGAGCTTAAAAGGAGTCCAATCCGGCAGACTGAATTAATTTAGCAACAAATAAGAAATTAAATAATGCTGTGGTCAGAGGCTTGTGTAAACCTCTTTATTGTGGCAAGCAGCTAGACTATTACTCACTGTAATATTGCCAGAGTAATGGGATGGAATATAAGTGCCTATTTAGAGGAACAAAATACAAATGGTAGAATTAAATAATCTGAAAGAGAGATTAATAATGTTCTCAGTTGCACTTGGTGATCATTGATTTCCTACCCATGAAAGGGTCAGCAAAAAGAACACCAATATGATGTCATTGAAACTTTGCTCAGTTGCATTAACCACTTCAGGTCCGGAAGGTTTACTCCCTTCATGACCAGGCCATTTTTTGCAATACAGCACTCCGTTACTTTAACTGAGAATTGTGCAGTCGTGCGACGCTGTACCCAAATAAAATTGATGTCCTTTTTTTCCCACATATAGAGATTTCTTTTGTTGGTATTTGATCATCTCATTTTTATTTTGTGCGCTATAAACAAAAAAAAAAAATACTAACAATTTTGGGAAAAAAAACAATATTTTTTACTTTCTGCTATTAAATACACCCAATAAAAAATGTAAACAATCTAATTTCTTCATCAGTTTAGGCCAATATATATTCTGCTACAGGTTTTTTGGTAAAAAAATCCCAATAAGCGTATATTGATTGGTTTGCCCAAAAGTTATAGTGTCTACAAACTATGGGATAGATTTATGGACTTATAGTGGGACTGCGATATTGCGGCGGAAAATCGGACACGATGATCATCCCCCTGATGAAGACACGTGACTCCCTGTGTCGAAGACGCGTAGGGGAGGGGCCAGGATGGAGCGATCAGCACAGAGCTGGGTTGTGGAGCTCTCACACCCCGCAGCACGCCGCACAGCCGTTTTTTCCTATGTTATGTTTGGTGCACATGAGCACCTTATAAATGTGAGTACCCCATGTGGGGATTGGATGTGATTTTAATAAAAGTATCCTACGGTATTATACTATATTAGCCTTTTTTCTTTTATATGGTCTGATGTGAGTGGAGCCATAAAGAATCCAGTGTGGGAATCAGCTGTACCTAATACTGAGCCCAGGGGTGGCTCCAAAAGCGTGTATTGACACAATTAAAACCTGTGTCACACGCTCCAAGGTGAGCGCAATCACATTGGGGGTCACCAAGGCACTTCACAGCATGTTTTTCTTTGGGCACGTTTGATTTAAAACCGGAACTTTTTCTTTGAACCATCACCATTACACTGACTTTTATTTGAACTTGGTCACTTTATGTTACTGGATTGGAAGATTTTTTCACGGATGTGATTTGAAAACCTTTATTAGGGCGATTATAGTTTCAATTCGCTCACGCATGTGATTGATTTACTCTGTTTGTGTTTTACGAATATATATATTGTTTTATAAAAATTTTTTTTTTTTTTTTCTTTTTTCATTTTAATCACAGTGGATCTACATATGTGTAACATTTTTTAGCATATACACCTTATTAGGAATGATTATATTTTAATCACTGTGGATTGTATATTTATCTTATTACGTTTTTCTATGCACATTGCACTTTGTGATTTATTGCACTAGATATTTTTTAGTGTGTTTGGTCATAGGATTCACACAGCAGGTGATCTTAGTAAGTGATCAGAGCTTTAGGATTCACACAGCAGGTGATCTTAGTAAGTGATCAGAGCTTTAGGCTCTATTTGATTTGCACGCTTTATTATCTATGATTTGTACTTAGATTTACAGTTATTCAGTTACACCCCTAGGCGCGGCGCATTTTTTTCATATATCCCAGGAGGCATCGGGAATGCAACAAGTCATTATTACCTAGGGGAGAATGGAGTGTGTAGGGATGGCAGGCCTGAATGGGAAAAATAAAAAAAGTAAACAAACAACAAAAATAGGGTGATATTCATGTAGCTGAGGGGGAAGGGTTGTACGGGCTGTACGTTTATTTTCAATGTGAGGATCTACTTTAGAGCTGAACCTAAGACAAATATAAAATACACAAATGAATGTCACTCTGTACTAATTGTCAAATCAATATTCATATATGTATAATATACAGTGGGGCAAAAAAGTATTTAGTCAGCGACGCTGTACACAAATAAAATTGATGCAATAAAATAATTGCATTTCCATATTCTGTGTACTGTGGGAGACCAGATATAGTGAATGCAGGTCCTGGGCTTAGTAACACTTTAAAGTGGAACTAAACTCTCTCAATCAACATTTACTATTTTTAGTCCTTATACGGTTAGCATTAGTAAGTGGATAGGAAGGTACATACATTGGGGCAAAAAAGTATTTAGTCAGCCACCAATTGTGCAAGTTCTCCCACTTAAAAAGATGAGAGAGGCCTTTAACTGTCATCATAGGTATAACTCAACTATGAGAGACAAAATGTGGAAACAAATCCAGACAATCACATTGTCTGATTTTTGAAAGAATTTATTTGCAAATTATGGTGGAAAATAAGTATTTTGTCAATATCAAAAGTTCATCTCAATACTTTGTTATATATCCTTTGTTGGCAATGACAGAGGTCAGATGTTTTCTGTAAGTCTTCACAAGGTTGTCACACACTGTTGCTGGTATGTTGGCCCATTCCTCCATGCAGATCTCCTCTAGAGCAGTGATGTTTTGGGGCTGTCGCTGAGCAACATGGACTTTCAACTCCCTCCAAAGGTTTTCTATGGGGTTGAGATCTGGAGACTTGCTAGGCCACTCCAGGACCTTGAAATGTTTCTTACGAAGCCACTCCTTCATTGCCCGGGCGGTGTGTTTGGGATCATTGTCATGCTGAAAGACCCAGCCGCGTTTCATCTTCAATGCCCTTGCTGATGGGAGGAGGTTTTCACTCAAAATCTCATGATACATGGCCCCATTCATTCTTTCATGTACATGGATCAGTTGTCCTGTTGCCTTTGCAGAGAAACAGCCCCAAAGCATGATGTTGCCCCCCTCATGCTTCACAGTAGGTATGGTGTTCTTTGGTTTCAACTCAGCATTCTCAATGCCGCGTTTCATCTTCAATGCCCTTGCTAATGGGAGGAGGTTTGCACTCAAAATCTCATGATACATGGCCCCATTCATTCTTTCATGTACACGGATCAGTTGTCCTGTTGCCTTTGCAGAGAAACAGCCCCAAAGCATGATGTTGCCACCCTCATGCTTCACAGTAGGTATGGTGTTCTTTGGTTGCAACTCAGCATTCTCTCTCCTCCAAACACGACGAGTTGTGTTTCTACCAAAGTTGTGTTCTACTTTGGTTTCATCTGACCATATGACATTCTCCCAATCCTCTTCTGGATCATCCAAATGCTCTCTAGCAAACCTCAGATGGGCCCGGACATGTACTGGCTTAAGCAGGGGGACCCTGGCGGCGTAGTGTGTTACTGATGGTAGCCTTTGTTACGTTGGTCCCAGCTCTCTGCAGGTCATTCACTAGGTTCCCCCTGTGTAGTTCTGGGATTCTGGGATTTTTGCTCACCGTTCTTGTAAACATTTTGACCCCAAGGATGAGATCTTGCATGGAGCCCCAGATTGAGGGAGATTATTTGTGGTCTTGTATGTCTTCCATTTTCTAATTATTGCTCCCACAGTTGATTTCTTCACACCAAGCGGCTTGCCTATTGCAGATTCAGTCTTCCCAGCCTGGTGCAGGTCTACAATTTTGTTTCTGGTGTCCTTCGACAGCTCTTTGGTCTTCACCATAGTGTAGTGTGGAGTGTGACTGTTTGAGGTTGTGGACAGGTGTCCTTTTCACTGATAACAAGTTCAAACAGGTACCATTAATACAGGTAATGAGTGGAGGACAGAGGAGCCTCTTAAACAAGAAGATACAGGTCTGTGAGAGTCAGAAATCTTGCTTGTTTGTAGGTGACCAAATACTTATTTTCCACCATAATTTGCAAATAAATTCTTTCAAAAATCAGACAATGTGATTGTCTGGATTTGTTTCCACATTTTGTCTCTCATAGTTGAGGTATACCTATGATGACAATTACAGGCCTCTCTCATCTTTTTAAGTGGGAGAACTTGCACAATTGATGGCTGACTAAATACTTTTTTGCCGCACTGTATATACTGTATATATGTTTAAATTAAGTAGGCTTTCTGAAATAGAAGTGTTAATAGTTTATCTTTTCAGTTACCTAAATGGAAAGTAAATGAACAGAAGACAATTCCAAATTAAATCAGTATTTGGTGTGACTAACCTTCTAAATCAGCATCATTTCTTCTAGGTACACTTCCTTCTGTCTCTTTATGTAATTCCAGACAGACTTGATGATGTTGAGATCGGGGCTATGCGAGGACCAAACCATCGCTTCAAGGACTTACTTTACGTTATTCTTTACACTGAAGGCACTGCCTGTATTTTTCAGCATTGAGGACACTGTTGATCCTGACCAAATTTCCAACTTCATTTGCAGAAATGCAGCCCCAAACTTGCTAGGAACCTCTACCATGGATCATTGTTGCCTGCAAACACTCATTATTGTACAAACTGCCTCCTGCTACAACCAAATATTTCAAATTTGGACTGATCAGTAGAGAGCACCTGCACCCATTTTTCTGCACCCCAGTTTCTATATTTTCGTGCATAGTTGAGTCGCTTAGCTTTGTTTCCATGTCAGAGGTATGGCTTTTTGGCTCCTAATTCTTCCATGAAGACCACTTCTGGCCAGACTTCTCTGGACAGTAGATGGGTGTACCTTGGTCCAACTGGTTTCCACCAGTTCTGTGCTGATGGCACTGATGGACCTCTTCCAATGTCAAAGAAAAGTAAGCATAATGTGTCTTTCATCTGCTGCATTAAGTTGGCCAACACTGCGCCTATGGCCCTCATCGTTGCCTATTTCTTTGTGCTTCTTCAAAATAGCTTGAACAGCACATCTTGGGACCCCAGCCTGCTTTGACATCTTTGCTGGGAGAGACCTTGCTGATGCAGTATAACTACTTTGTGTCTTGTTGCTGTGCTCAGTCTTGCCATGGTATATGACCTGCAATATGAGACTGTTCTCCAGAACCTCACCTTAGTAGCAGAGTTTAGCTATTCTTCATCTAGTTTTATGCCTCCTGCACAACCATTTCTGCTTAAGTTACTAACTGTGTTTCAACCTCTATGAAAATATATATTTTTGAAAGCATTCTTACTTTACAGTATTTATTCACATCTGCCTAAAACTTTTGCACAGTACTGTGTATTAAATGCAACTAGTATAAGTACCTGAATTTTACTAATTATCAGCATCTCACAACCTTCTATAAGGTGGGTGGGAGCCAATTAAGTGTCCTGAATGTGAATGTGTCAGCAAAGAACATGCTGATAGGAGAAGAGAGCAGACTAAATGGCGAGATGACCTTATCAGTCTACTGCTGCTCTTTCAATGTCCAGTCAGTAGGCTAGGGATGGAGATAGGACGACACTGCATTTCATAACTTTAAGGGGTGTTACTCATCTGGCTATGCTATGTGACAATATTACAGGTCTGGATGGACAAAAATACAAATGGTTTGGCAGGTAAACAGCTCCCTTATGTGTATTTCTGTGTGTACTGGTGAGGCCAAGCTTCTCCCCAGAGATCTACCTTCCCCCCACTGAGCAGGATCCAATGGTGAACTCTGATTTTGTAGAAGAGGTCGAGGGTGATTATGGGGCACTTCTTGGGACAGCAATACCAGCTACAATGTACCACTACACTTTCTTCTTAGTGGAAGTCTGATATTTAACTTCCTTATTAGGGCAATGATGTGACAATAATACCCTGCCCATAATCCCTTCTGGTCCCACACACATCACGGATCTGAGGTCTTTTTGTCCTTTTGACTGCTTCACAAATCAGGAGGGTTTGTTAGGCCTCAGCCCTAAAACACATTAAAAAATGTATTGGCAATCTATTTTCACTATCCTAATTAACTAGGTAATTATGGACCATTTAAAGACAACCTTTTGCAGACTTCTATGAATGCAAAATGTTCCTGCCCTGGATCTAAAATGCCAATATAAATTATAGGCTATTATTTAGGAAGTAATAAAAAAAAATCCAGCTCAAAGCCTTGTAAGTTCTATTAGTGCTGGACAAAATCAATGTCATCATAAGATTCAGCAGAGCAGTAAAAAAGGCTGTTGATAAGTTATGTTGATCGTGATGGATAACTGGGAATCTCTCTTTTTCAGGATGATTTATTTAAAAGCACTACTGCAGCAACTATGCTGCTAAAATGACCATGTTCTAAAAAGATTCCAACTCCATCCAATTTCACTGCATGCCCTAATTTGGAAATAGGGGTCCACTCACACTTATCCATATTTCTGCAGTGAATCATTTTAATTCTACTGCATATAAAAACTCCAAACAAATCTGATTTACTATTATATGATTATAATTAATATATAATAGTTGTAGTTCTTTTGTAACCTTTTTAAGACTTTGGACAGAGGAGATACACCTAAAAAAACTTTAACAAAGTTCCTACATTGTGTGCCTCTTCCCCACCCCTGCTCTCTTGCTTTTGCTGGGTTGTCAAAATTACAGCCAATATGTATCACAAGAGTGGCTGAAGCCATTGCTGTGTAAAATGAAGCTTCAGACCAGTGTTTGGATGCATAATTGAGAAATATTATATAATAAAAACATTGTTATATGGTATTTATTTATTATATTCTTGTACAGATTTTAGTCAACTATATACAACTAAAACTAAAATGGCATTTTAGCCAAAAGGCTATGACTAAAACTAAATTGAAATTTGATGCCAAAATTAACACTGTTCACTACGGAATATTGCATGAGATAATTGGATCAAGTGACAATTTTTTTCCAATTATCTCATGCGACATACAAAGTGTCAATTCATTGTCAGTTTATGTGGTATTTTCACCACGCTAGCAAAAAAATGGACTGTAAATACTGCATTAACTGACTCTAAAGTAAATTCACTAAACTATATAAATAAATAAATACAAGTCGTGGTCTAGCCACACGTTATGCAAGGAATAAAGTGCCTTTAAAAAGTATTAATACCCCTTGACATTTTCCACATGTTACACATGTCATGTTACAACCAAAAACGTAAACGTATTTTATTGGGATTTTTTGTGATAGACCAACAGAAAGTGGCACATAATTGTGAAGTGGAAGGAAAATGATAAATGGTTTTCAAACTTTTTTACAAATAACTTTCTACAAATAAATATCTGAAAAGTGTGGGGTGCATTTGTGTTCAGCCCCCCTGAGTCAACCATTTGTAGAACCACCTTTCACTGCAATTGCAGCTGCAAGTCTTTTTGGGGATGTCTCTACCAGCTTTGCACATCTAGAGAGTGACATTTTTGCTCATTCTTATTTGCAAAATAGCTCAAGCTCTGTCAGATTGGATGAAGAGCGTCTGTGAACAGCAATTTTAAAGTCTTGCCACATATTCTCAATTGGATTTCGGTCTGGACTTTGATTGGGTCATTTTAACACATGAATATGCTTTGATCTAAACCATTCCATTGTAGCTCTGGCTGCATGTTTAGGGTCGTTGTCCTGCTTGAAGGTAAACCTCCGCCCCAGTCTCAAGGCTTCTTCGGACACTAATGCCGTGTACACACGAGCTGAATTTCCGTCAGAAAAAGTCAGATAGGAGCTTTTCATTATATATTGAGACCATGTGTATGCCCCATCGGACTTTTTCCGTCGAAAATTCAGACGGACTTAGATAGAGAACATGTTCTATATTTTTCCGTCGGAACTAATTACTGTCGGAAAAAACACTCGTCTGTATGCTGTTCCGACGCACCAAAAACGATGCATGCTCTGAAGCAAGTACGAGACGGAAGCGCTTGGTCTGGTAAAACTAGTGTTCGTAATGGAGATAGCACATTCCTCACGCTGCAAATTCTGTGATCTTTTTATTTGTGCTTTATAATGCTAGAATTATAAGTTGTTTTGCTGCTGATATTCACACAGAGTTCTCACAAATGTATTTCTTTATTATTTCTCTTGATCTCATGAATAATCTTTTATTTTTTTAAAGCCAGATCTCCATAATAATGTTTTTAATTATTTTTTATAGTCATCTTTTTTTTTTAACTTTATCAAGATCTCCTTTTTTTGGATTATTGAAAAATTATTTTCTAGTGATCCTGATAATTTTTTTTTGTTTGTTAAGTTACCACAATAACATTATTATCTTGTATTGTTTAACCTCAAGGAGGCTGCTTGGTGTCCCTTGTTAATTTAACATTGTATTTTTGAAATGTACCTGCCTACTCACAAACAAACTGTCCTATTTTTAGAAAAACACATAGGCAAGTATTTTCAGAAAATAAAATATCCATTTATTTTGGGTAACAATATAAAGAGGAAGGCAACACTGGAGAAACGTTTGGAATTTGCAAAGCCTTTTGGCCTCCAGGGCATACATCAAGTCTGTGGAAAAAAAAAATTGTTCGCTTGAGGAGTCCATATAACTTGGAGCCCAATCTGGTCCAGAACTCCCAGAGATCAGGACCAGCAGCAGATGACATATATGTCCCCAGGCTGTGGTACTACACCAGCCTGCGTCTTCTGTCAGACCAGACTGAAACCAGGCCATCACTTTCTTCTCTTCACTGCAGCCTTCCCTTCATGCTTCCTTGCACCCTTCCCTGCAGCCTTCCTTGGAGGCTGTGGCTCTGGTGGTGGACTTGTGGCAGGAGGAGGAGTAGGAGGGGCGAGCGCACATACGTGGCTGTTCTCAGTCAGCTGGCCCCTCAACCCCTTCTGAAGGACCTCTGCAAAAATTCCCTCACAGAGGAGGCGTTGGCCCTCCTTCAATTTCAGCAATCTAGTGGCTAGATAGCAGCCATAGGCCTCTTCACCGTCGGGGGGGCTTCTGAGGACATTGCTTCCCTAATGAGGCCCAGTGCTGCCTCCTCCGTGATCATCCCCTTCCTGGGCCTTTTTGTTGTAAGGCAGAAGGGAGGCACCTGGGGTTGGGTGAGGCTCCTACTGGGCCCGGCCACCTCCTGGCTGACACTTGGCCCGGCCACCTCCTGGCTCACACTGGGCCCACCTACCTCCTGGCTGACACTGGGCATAGCCACCTCCTGGCTGACACTGGGCATGGCTTCCTCCTGCCTGCCACTTTCCAGACCCTCCTCCTGGCTGAGCTTATCCCGTGTATAAAAAAGGGACATAGTTTTAGTTTTTGGTTCATCAATCACACACAATTTTCTGCTCATGACTTGCAAATTGAATGTTAATAAATAGAAAAGACTATCATTCTGACCCCAGCATTTTTCATTCTTGTCCCAAACATTTTTGGCCACTACTGTCTATTGATATGTAAATATCTTTTTTAAAATCATTCATTTGTTAGCAATTATAACATCTAGTTAACATCATTAATATTAGGACAATAAATTTGTATAAAAATAATATACCTGCCTCCAGCTGGGCGCATCCACTTCTTCCAGGATGGAAGGCCCAGGTTGGTCCTCGTCAGCCTCTGCTGGGGTTAAGGGAAGGTCGAAGGGTAGAAAGTGATTCCCTGGCTTCACTCTGGTCATCCAGAAACTGCAGTTTTTTGAAGTACCACAGCCTGGGTACATACACTTGCGCTGCTGCTGCTCCTAATCTGAGTGATTTCTGGATCTTATTATGCTCCTTCTTATACATGTTCCTCAAGATCCCAATTTTCTTTTCCAAGAACACGATGGTTGCATCCGGGACCCGAGTCTTCACAAATTCCAGAAATTTCTCCAGCGTTGACCTCCTAGCTTGTTTATTATAATTTAAGCTGTGTTTCACCTCCCACAAATTCCTCATCTCCCTGTACCTGTCTATGAAACTGGCCATGAATTCTGGGTCCTTAAAATGATTCATATTTGCTGTAAGACAATACACAAGACAAAAACACTAATGTCAGCCTAAACTCTTATAATCTTATCCCAATATAGGCCTCAATCTTGAAGCAGTATAGGCCACTGATGACCCAAGTTCAAATTTTACCTTCGCGTAGGATGCTCGCCACTTCCATTCCTCCTTCCTCCGCACACAGAACGTACGTATGACACATGCATGTTAGCTTGGTATACACTGCGCATGTGTGAAACTCTGCCCACGCCGCCCGCCCCTGACGTTCTTTCGAGAATATTCCCCACCCCTTCTCTTTGGGCGTGCAGTAGGAGTGACATGGTGGAGACACAGCAGGTGTGTGTTCATTCCAGTAACGAGGAGGAGGAAAGCCCAGAGGCAGAAACGTCCCGATCCCAGAGGAGAATATTTAAGGCCTCAAATATGGCCTTTATAGAGATGTTGGACATCTTGAGGAGGACCGATTATGATGGGAAGCATGGACCGTACCTAAACCCAAATGTGAGAAAGGTCAAGATCACGACTAAAGTTGTGAAGAGTCTGCACAGAAATTTTGGGGTACGACGATCCAAGGAGCAATTGAGGAAACGCTGGTCAGACCAGAAACTGAGGGAGCAGGATCAGTACAGAAGAATCTAGAAAGTGCTTCTAAAAAGTAAGTAGTTGTCCTGTGTTCCTATTATTATTATTATTATTTGCATGCTGCACCATGTGCTTTTCTTTACTGTTGTACACTTTAAAATGGTGACTTTCATGGGCACAGTAATCGTTCGTAGGAAACATTGTTTGCTCATTAAATACGATGTTTTGGGCAGATACAGGTTAAATACATTTGGTCATGCCTATTTGTCTAAAAATAAGTTTTGTACATTGCTGTCTAGATGTGTTTGTAACTAGAATGAAATGCAAGCTTGATTCAGTGTAATGTAAGGAGAGGACACTCAGCAGCTGCTTAAACACCTGGACTCAGGAGCACTAGTGTGGGACACAAGAACAAACTTTTTAAGGTGTTCCATACAGATGCTCCAGTGGATACTTGGGGTGTCTCCATGTGTGAAAATTGTCAGAAAAAGGTAAGTATTCCAGCTTTGGTAAGGTTAACAATCATGTCTTCAGCTTGGAACTGCCAAAACAGACAATTGTATCCCACTTCCCAGCAATGTTTCATATTCCTATTTCTGGACTCAAATATCTGTGTGCTAAGTATACCTTTTGTTTTATTCTCATAGGGGAGAAAAGACTCGGAGGACAACACTCAGAGGACACCAGGAACCCCACACCTCAGAAAGAAGAGGAACACAGAACAAGACCACACCCCGAGGATATGGAGAAAGGAGAGGTGGAGGAAGTTGGCAATCTTGTCACCACAACAGGTCAGTGTCTTACACCCCAGCTTCAGGTAATATATGTATGCCTGCATATTTATAATACATATTTTTAGTCAAATTTTTAGGTGATGTGCTGGTTGTGGAAGAGCATGAACAGTTCACATGTGACAGTGCACAAAGGCTAATCCAGGACATCATGGTGTGGAATTGTGAAATTGACATCATAAGGAATAAACTCAATGTTATGGAACAACAAATGAAGAACATGATTGATGTATTGGGGAGAATCTAAATTTCTTCCAAATGCCACTATTTTAACATTTGTTGTACTAATCAAAAATTGTATTTTTACATTTTAAAAGCCAAATTTTGAAGATGCACATGGTGTGTTAACATGTCCTATCTGCCATCAGGGGATATCAATGTACGCATTTTGTGGGTGCAACCCCTTACTTCCTTCCTACACGTCCATTGATCCCCCATGATGGGAGATAGCACATGTCGACATTAGGCCTGGGATCAGGAGGGAAATACCCATTTTGACTCCCAAATTGTGTGCATCTTCAAAATTTGGCTTTTACAGGGGTGACATCACCCCATCTGATGAAGGCAATATCAAGACATTTTTGACACTATAACGCTGATATTGCCTTCAGTTTTTATACGTTGATCTTTGTAAGTTCCAGAGTTGTGTATGTTATATTTAGAAACATGCGTGTTTATACCAAAAAAAAACAAAAATTGTAAAAAACTTGAGAAAAAAAAATATTATTTGACATACAAATTTTAGAACGCACATGTGAATGTGCACAGAGTAAAACGTTTGCTAATCAACAATGTATGGCTTCTTCTTTCAATGCTCAATACCAGTTTTTGAAATAACTTTGTGTTTACAGTGACAATGGGGCTTATTTACTAAAGGAAAATCCACTTGGCACTACAAGTGCACTAGGAGAACCTAGGAGACAGCCAAAAAGAAACACACGCAATATAGAAATTTCAAGATTTTATCAGATAATTATTTTTTTTAATACATTTTTTTTTAGATATTGTCTGGCATAGCAATGGCCCCCCCTACTCGTAAAATAATTGACATATTTATGGCGAACTTCACGTGCACTTTGGGGGGCCAAGCCAGGACGGCCAGTATCCAGGCCCATCAGGGGATTAGCAGCAATAAGTCCGGCTTCAGGCCCAACTGAGGCAATATAATTTTGCACATTTGTCTGTAAAAAATTGTGCAATATGCAGCAGCATAATATGATGTGGTTGATTTTGTAGTCTTCCATGTGTATTGCTGTCAGAAACAGGTGGAACCGGCTGGCCATTATCCTGAAGGCATTCTCAACGACTCTTCTGGCTCTGGCCAGCCAGTAGTTAAAAACCCTTCTCTCCAGGGTGAAGGTCCTCTGGGGGAATGGCCTCATCAGGTGCTCGCCCAGACCAAGCGCTTTATCGGCAAGAAAGACGAACGGGAGTCCTTCCATGTTATCCGCATCAGGTGGCAATGTCAGGCCACCAGTCTGGAGACGCTGGTAAAACTCCGTCTGGGGGAAGACTCCTCCATCCGACATATGGCCATTCTTCCCCACGTCCACATAGAGGAACTCATAGTGTGCCGACACCACCGTCATTAACACTATACTATTAAACCCCTTATAGTTATAATAGTAAGACCCCGAATGGGGCGGTGGCACGTTGTGGACATGCTTCCCATCTATAGCCCCTCCACAGTTGGGAAAGTCCCAACGGTCTGAAAAATGGGAGGCCACAGTCTGCCATTCCTGTGGCGTTGAAGGAAACTGTGGAGTCAAAACAGAAAAAAAAATATTAGTACTTTTGCACATAACATTGCAAGCAGATTAGACACAAACATTCTTGCCTAACATCAGTATAACATTTATTTTAAGGAGTATTGAGAGACAAAAATATAAGGCCCACTTATCAGATTCCTCCCCCCATTGTAAAAATTTGAGGGGGGTTCGAGCTGAGTTTGGGACCCCCAAAAAAAGCCTATGGCACTCTGCCTGAATTTAAGGACAACAATAACATTTGTATAAATTTTAGGGGGTGTTTTGGGTAAAGCACTACAATGGAGCTGTCAAAATACATTGTTAAGTGACTAGGCTAGGTGTATATGGGCCCAGGATAGCATGCTGGGGAGTTTAGTGAAGGCAAATATGCATGTAGGCTAAAAAAGGAGCATTAAAAGATTACAGCATGTATGAGGACAAAGGGGACATTCACAGCATATTACAATCATGGTAATTATGGAATGATGAAAGAAATACACTACATTAGCATACATTAAATACATAGAATGCGATGTTAAAGGAGAAAACTTACCTTAATATAATTTTTCTGCAGGACCTGAATAATAGCAGAACAGGTCTCTGGGATAATGATCCCCAAAGCCTGGGGGGAGATGCCTGTCGAGAACTTGAGGTCCTGCAGGCTTCTCCCAGTCGCCAAGTACCGCAACGTGGCGACTAGCCTCTGCTCCGGAGTGATGGCTTGCCTCATGCAGGTATCCTGCCTGCTAATATAAGGGGTCAGCAAAGCCCACAGACGGTGAAAACGGGGTTCGTCATCCTGAGAATGTTCCTGAAATCATCAGGTTTATTCTCCTGGATATCACAAAGCAAAGGCATATGAGAGAATTGGTCATGCAGGAGCAACCAATTCTTGGTCCATGAACTCCTCCCCACTCTGTTCATGGACTAAGCTTGGGTCAAAGCAAGAACCCCAACACCAAGCCCCCACACAGCACGAACTCTACGACGAGTACGTACCCGTAACATGGCTTCAAAACGGTCGGTTGGTCAGAACGAACTAACAGAAGGCACTGAAGAACAGCAAGGCCTGTGAAGAGTGAGCTGAAAATCAGAAACGAGCGAACAAGAACACACTGGAAAACAGATGCGAACTGACTACACGCACTGAAAAGCAGATACAAACCCACAAGCACAAACTGAAGAGCAGTAACGGACTGAAAAGCACGAAAGCTGAAAAGCGGAAACTTCTCTCACCAAACTTCTACTAACACTAGATAAACACGAGATTAGCAGAAGGAGCCCAAAGGGTGGCGCACTGGCTATTGAATTTCCTTTTTCTAGTCCCGTTATACGTGTTGTACGTCACCATGTTATTGACGGTCGGACTTTGGTGTGACCGTGTGTAGGCGAGACAGCTTGAGCTTCCGTCGGAGAAACCTTCAGAGTTTATTCCAACGGCAAAACCGCTCATAGGTACGCGGCATTACAGGTTTTCTTCTAAGATTTCTCTGTATTTGGCTCCATTCATCCTTCTATCAACTCTGACCAGCTTCCCTGTCCCTGCTGAAGAAAAGCATCATCACAACATGATGCTGCCACCACCATGTTTCACGGTGGGGATGGTGGGTTTAGGGTGATGTGTAGTGTTTGTTTTCCGCCACACATAGCGTTTTGCTTTTAGGCCAAAAAATTCAATTTTGGTCTCATCTGACAAGAGCACTTTCTTTCTGGATCCCCCATATGGTTTCTTGCAAACTACAAACAGGACCTCTTATGGCTTTCTTTCAACAATGGCTTTCTTCTTGCCACTCTTTCATAAAGGCCAGATTTGTGGAGTGCACGACTAATAGTCGTCCTATGAACAGATTCTCCCACCTGAGCTGTGGATCTCTGCAGCTCCTCCAGAGTTACCATGGGCCTCTTGGCTGCTTCTCTGATTAATGCTCTCCTTGCCCGGCCTGGCAGTTTAGGGGGACGACCATGTCTTGGTAGGTTTGCAGTTGTGCCATACTCTTTCCATTTTCGAAAGATGGATTGAACAGTGCTCTGTGAGATGTTCAAAGCTTGGGATATTTTTTTATAACCTAACACGGCTTTAAACTTATCCACAACTTTATCCCTGAACTGTTTGGTGTGTTCCTTGGCCTTCATGATGCTGTTTGTTCACTAAGGTTCTCTAACAAACCTCTGAGGGCTTCACAGAAGAGTTGTATTTATACTAAGATTAAATTACACACAGGTGGACTCTATTTAATAATTAGGTGAATTCTGAAGGCAATTGGTTCCACTAGATTTTAGTTAGGGGTATCAGAGTAAAGGGGGCTGAATACAAATGCACACCACACTTTTCAGATATTTATTTATTAAAAATTTTGGAAAACCATTTATCATTTCCCTTCCACTTCACAATTATGTCACACTTATGCCCTGTACACACGGTCGGACATTGATCGGACATTCTGACAACAAAATCCATGGATTTTTTCCAACGGATGTTGGCTCAAACTTGTCTTGCATACACACGGTCACAGAAAGTTGTCGGAAAATCCGATCGTTCTAAACGCGGTGACGTAAAACGTGTACTTTGGGACTATAAACGGGGCAGTAGCCAATAGCTCTCGTCTCTTAATTTATTCTAAATAGGGATGAGCCGAACACCCCCCTGTTCGGTTCGCACCAGAACATGCCAACAGGAAAAAAGTTCGCTCAAACACGCGAACACCGTTAAAGTCTATGGGACACGAACATGAATAATCAAAAGTGCTAATTTTGAAGGCTTATATGCAAGTTATTGTCATAAAAAGTGTTTGGGGACCCGGGTCCTGCCCCAGGGGACATGGATCAATGCAAAAAAAAGTTTTAAAAACGGCCGTTTATTCAGGAGCAGTGATTTTAATAATGCTTAAAGTCAAACAATAAAAGTGTAATATCCCTTTAAATTTTGTACCTGGGGGGTTTCTATAGTATGCCTGTAAAGGGGCGCATGTTTCTCGTGTTTAGAACAGTCTGAAAGCAAAATGACATTTCGAAGGATAAAACCATTTAAAACTACCCGCGGCTATTGCATTGCCGACAATACACATAGAAGTTCATTGATAAAAACGGCATGGGAATTCCCCACAGGGAAACCCCAAACCAAAAAAAAAAAAAAAAAGATGACGTGCGAGTCCCCCTAAATTCCATACCAGGCCCTTCAGGTCTGGTATGGATATTAAGGGGAACCCCGGCCAAAATTTTAAAAAAAATGACGTGGGGTTCCCCCTAAATTCCATACCAGACCCTTCAGGTCTGGTATGGATTTTAAGGGGAACCCCGCGCCAAAAAAAAAAAACCGGCGTGGGGTCCCCCCAAAAATCCATACCAGACCCTTATCCGAGCACGCAATCTGGCAGGCCGCAGGAAAAGAGGGGGGGACGAGAGTGCGGCCCCCCCTCCTGAACCGTACCAGGCCACATGCCCTCAACATTGGGAGGGTGCTTTGGGGTAGCCCCCCAAAACACCTTGTCCCCATGTTGATGAGGACAAGGGCCTTATCCCCACAACCCTGGCCGGTGGTTGTCGGGGTCTGCGGGCGGGGGGCTTATCGGAATCTGGAAGCCCCCTTTAACAAGGAGACCCCCAAATCCCGCCCCCCCGTGTAAAATGGTAAGGGGGTACTTACCCCTACCATTTCACTAAAAAACTGTCAAAAATGTTAAAAATGACAAGAGACCGTTTTTGACAATTCCTTTATTTAAATGCTTCTTCTTTCTTCTATCTTCCTTCATCTTCTTCTTCTTCTGGTTCTTCTGGCTCTTCTGGTTCTTCCTCTGGCGTTCTCGTCCAGCATCTTCTCCGCGGCGTCTTCTATCTTCTTCTCCTCGGGCCGCTCCGCACCCATGGCATGGGGGGAGGCTCCCACTCTTCTCTTCATCTTCTTCTTCATCCTCTTCTGTTCTTCCTTCTTCTCTTCTTCTCTTCTTCATTTTCTTCTCCGGGCCGCTCCGCGCCCATGCTGGCATAGAGGGAGGCTCCCGCTGTGTGACGGCGTTTCCTCGCCTGACGGTTCTTAAATAACGGGTGGCGGGGCCACCCGGTGACCCCGCCCCCCTCTGACGCACGGTGACTTGACGGGACTTCCCTGTGACGTCACGGGGAATGCCACAAGGAAGTCCCGTCATGTCCCGTGCGTCAGAGGGGGTGGGGTCACCAGGTGGCCCCGCCCCCATTATTTAAGAACCGTCAGATGAGGAGACGCCGTCACACAGCGGGAGCCTCCCTCCATGCCAGCATGGATGCGGAGCGGCCCGGAGAAGAAAATGAAGAAGAGAAGAAGGAAGAAGAGAAGAGGATGAAGAAGAAGATGAAGAGAAGAGCGGGAGCCACCCCCAATGCCATGGGTGCGGAGCGGCCCAAGGAGAAGAAGATAGAAGACGCCGACGAGAACGCCGGAGGAAGAACCAGAAGAGCCAGAAGAACCAGAAGAAGATGAAGGAAGAAAGAAGAAGCATTTAAATAAAGGAATTGTCAAAAACTGTCTCTTGTCATTTTTAACATTTTTGACAGTTTTTTAGTGAAATGGTAGGGGTAAGTACCCCCTTACCATTTCACACAGGGGGGGGCGGGATCTGGGGGTCCCCTTGTTAAAGGGGGCTTCCAGATTCCGATAAGCCCCCCGCCCGCAGACCCCCACAACCACCGGCCAGGGTTGTGGGGATGAGGCCCTTGTCCTCATCAACATGGGGACAAGGTGTTTTGGGAGGCTACCCCAAAGCACCCTCCCAATGTTTAGGGCATGTGGCCTGGTACGGTTCAGGAGGGTGGCCGCACTCTCGTCCCCCCCTCTTTTCCTGCGGCCTGCCAGGTTGCGTGCTCGGATAAGGGTCTGGTATGGATTTTTGGGGGGACCCCACGCCGTTTTTTTTTTTTGGGCGTGTGGTTCCCCTTAAAATCCATACCAGACCTGAAGGGCCTGGTATGGAATTTAGGGGGACTCCCGCGTCATTTTTTTTTTAAATTTTGGTTCGGGGTTTCCCTGTGGGGAATTCCCATGCCGTTTTTATCAATGAACTTCTATGTGTATTGTCGGCAATGCAATAGCCGCGGGTAGTTTTAAATGTCCTTAACGACTCATCTGCTGTCAGTGGGTGTCCTACTGACAGCAGAGTGTAAACAAAAGAATTGCAGGCATTAAAAAAATGGTTCCCCCTCTACACTAGTCACTTTATCTATTACCATTGAACAACAACAAAGAGAGGGAGCACCAACTTAATGCCTCCAGATCCACAGTCCTCAACTGATGGCATGGGAAGACCTCATAACCTCCATAATGGCTTATACATTTCAAGGGTAAAGCCCTCTTCCTCAGAGCCCAATTGTGTTATGGTAATGCTCTAGGGTGCTGTGCCCTCTCTTCTTTGTTGTTTTCTAGAATAAGAAAGGATACCTACAGTCCTGAGGGGGCAGCAAGACGCTTTGTGCCATACCTATAAGACAGTCAAGTGGAGAGTCCATCAAGTCCTTAAACCCCACACCCAAGCGCAGGAGCTTATTCTTTGAATTGCATCCATTATGATTGCCCACACTAAAGATGGTCGCCAAGGTCATCCAGTGTTACATTGTCCAATCCGACCACTGCCTTCCCAATTACACCTACAGAGCCTGCAGAGAAAAAAGAGGGGACCCTGATGAAGTCACGTGCCGTGACGTAACGTGTAGGGCGTGGTTGGATGTTGAAGCAAACCGGAAGTGATGTAAATATCGCGTTTGTACTGCATAAGCCTGTTTTATTTCCTTTTATGTAAGGATCCACTTGGCGTTTTTAATAAATTTATACTGTTTATACATACTACACTATGGGAGGCCATTCTTTATCTTTTTTTTAATGGATGGAACCGGAAGTCTACCGTGTCATTGTGAGGTCTGAAGGAGCAGTGGATTATCAGTGGAGGGAGACTAAAACCCGGCTGAGCATCACTAACACTCTGGAAACCCCCCCCCCCCCCCATACAGCTACCAACTGAAGATCCACTGCTGTGTACTTACCAACACTACAGGATATTTTCAAGGTGAATTATACTCCTAATGGAGGTAAGCGTTCTGTGAGCATTCAGCTTTTGTAAAGATCATTATTAAGAAGAATCTGTTATTATTCCTCAGAAGAGTTTTTTTACTTTCACATGTTTGGACTTTTTGTTTAAGCTATATTCATTGGACTTTAACACTGAGTTAATTATTCGATTAGTTCACACCATCTTTATTTTATTATTATCACCTAGAATTTTGCGCTCTTCATTTTTCCTTATTCTTATTTTGGCTTTTATATTGAAAATATGACTAATCATGCCAAAAAAATGTGTTTTATTCAAGGATAGTGATCACACAAAGCCATTTATTATCACATTGTTTTTTGGCTCCCTTTAAAATCATAATGATAACAGAAATCACCCAAACGGCCCTGATCAAATGTTTATATACCCTGGAATGTTTGGCCTTGGTACAGACACAGAAGGTGGCACACACAGGTTAAAATGGCTATTAGAGGTCAATTTCCCACATTTGTGGCTCTTTAAATCACAATTATTGTTTGTGTATAAATAGTCAATGAGTTTGTTAGCTCTCACATGGATGCATTTAAGCAGGCTAGATACTAAGCCATGGGGAGCAGAAAAGAACAGTCAAGCAGTCAAAAGACCTGCGTAACAAGGTAATGAAACTTTACGAAGTTGGAAAAGGATATAAAAAGATATCCAAAGCCTTGAATATGCCAGTCAGTACTGTTCAATCATTTAATAAGAAGTGGAAAATTTGGGGATCTCTTGATACCAAGCCAAGGTCAGGTAGATCAACAAAGATTTCAGCCACAACTGCCACAGGAATTGTTCGGGATACAAATAAAAACTCACAGGTAACCTCAGTAAAAATACAGGCTGCTCTAGAAAAAGATGGTGTGGTTGTTTTTAAGGAGCACAATACGATGATACTTGAACAAAAAGAGCTGCATGGTCAAGTTGCCAGAAAGAAGCCTTTACTGTACAAGTTCATCAAAAAAGCCTGGTTACAATATGCCCAACAACACCTTGACACGCCTCATAAGGCTTTTTTGTGGCATTGGTGCAGTAAAGGCTTCCTTCTGGCAGCTCAACCATGCACCTCTTTTTTGTTCAAGTAACGTTGAATTGTGCTCCTTAAAAACAACCACACCATCTTTTTGGAGAGAAGCCTGTATTTCTCCTGAGGTTATCTGTGGGTTTTTCTTTGGAATTTCCTTTTCCATCTTTATAAAATTCCATTACTTTGTTACACAGGTCTTTTGACTGTTCTTTTCTACCTCCTCATGGCTCAGTGTCTAGCCTGCTTAGGGCATCCAATTGAGGGCTAACAAACTCATTGACTATTTATGCACAGACACTAATTGTGATTTAAAAAACCACAAACGTGAGGAATTAACCTTTAATTGCCATTTTAACCTGTGTGTGCCACCTCCTGTGTCTGTATCAATGTCGAATATTACAGGGTATGTAAACTTTTGATCAGGGCCATTTGGGTGATTTCTGTTATCATTATGATTTTAAAAGGAGCCAAAAAACTATGTGATAATAAATGGCTTCACATGATCACTATCCTTGAATAAAAGATAATTGTATGGCATGCTTAGTCATATTTACAATATAAATGCCAAAATTTTACAATTTCTGCCAGGGTATTCAAACTTTTCAGCACAACTGTATGATCATGACAGAATGTGTAACAAAATAGCAATACAGAAGTTATCTGTCACCTAGCCCTTCCTGTGTTGTTGCTCATCCCACAAAATTGAATTCCCTGCATTGTATATTTTACTTTAATCTATACAGCATTACGCTATGGAATAAGAATGACATTTTCCATACGAGGACATGAATGGAGTATTTGTTTTGACTGAGGATTTTTTTAGCACAAATATACCATGACTGGCTAAAAATAAAACATTAAAAATGCTTTATTATACTTAGAGATGTTTAAGGCGGACACATCAGAAAAGACAAATCCTTTTGCCTAAGCAAAGCTCATGCTACGAGAGGAAAGAAAGCTGCTTTAGAACTGAGAATTGGTCTATTGGGACACTAGTAAGGTCAGAGTGTAGGTCATAGCCCTCCATTGACCGGGAAAGTCCACCATATATAGAGGTTCACCACACCTACCACTGCTCAGTTAACAGTGATCAGAGGAGGGACATTCCCCCACCTTGAGTCTAGCTCATATGGCTTTGTAGGGAGCTTCACTTAGATAGTCCAAAAGTGAGGCGCTACATTTGAATCAGTCTTGCATACTGCAGTTTAGGTGTGGTGATTTGTAGTTTGCCATGCAAGTCAATTTAAATAGAATTTAAAAATTGCCACCCCCAATTCGTACAATGCATTCATGTGTAAATTAGCCCTTGTAGCCCATTTCCAGCCCTGCCCCTAGTCCTACTCAACCCTCCATACAATTTTAATAATTGTTTTGCATATACCATGCCCTAAGCAGGGGTGTCCCTAGTCTAAAATCTAAATCAAGTGTTAAAACAATGAAAAAAAGCTGTGCTGACCTAAATCTATATCTTGTAAATTAAATCAATAATGTGCTCAATGTAACAAACTTACTACCTTATTGTGTGTGTGACTTGTCCATATTTGTCTGATTGTCCTTAAATAAACACAACAATCCACAAAGTTTAATGTGCATTAATAAATACCGTACCTAACAATCAATATATTACAATATTTTTATGTCACAGTGCAATAAAGTGCTTTAGTACTCCATAAAAAAGAACCACACAATTGTGTCATAATCTCATAAAGTGCTTCTTTAAAGTCATTGGAAGTGATCCACACAAACTTTGTGCCACTACTCTAGGTGCTTTGCTTTTCGGAGTGCCCCCTTAAGCAGTGCTCACTCACCAGAAAACAGTTGACCCCTTTTATATAATAAGTAGGTCAATATGCACAAGTAGGCAATATTGTACAAGACTGCTCTCTCCAAATTGTTCAACCACTCCAGGGAGGCCTCTAAATGCTTTCATCTTTGCCATATAGTAACTCAGACAGAGGGAGACAGTTCCAGAAAAACTATAGTTTCTCAACATATTTTATTAAAATTGTCATGTTAAAATTTAAAAAAAAAAACAGTTTTCGACTCACATAAATAGTGCCTTTCCTGGTACCTGGTATGACGAGCCAACAAGCTGAATGAAAGCTCTACTGATCCTCCAAATTCAGAAGCAAGCATGCATTTCAAACGGTGGATGTGATGTCATCAGCTGGAAAGCCTGTCTCTACGCGTTTCATCATCGAACGTCATTAGGAAGTAGTGACAATCAGAGAAATTTGGACAAGTCACACACAAAAGGTAAGTTTGTTATATTGAGAACTTTATTAATTTGATTTACAAGGTATAGATTTATATTTATAGAGAGTCAGCACATCCAGGAGTTCTCCAGGAGAAGTCAGCCGGGTGAGCTGGTGAGTGTACAGTCTGGGAGGATGGTGGGAAGTAGCCAGGAGGGCTAGTGAGAGAGGCAGCTGCAGCCAGGCGGGCTGGCAGTGCCTGAAGAGGTGGTGCTGGGATCAGTAGTCACAAGAGATGTAAACTGGACACTGAACTTTGCTACTACCAAGGGGCCCACAGGCCCTGCCTGTAAAGGGCTTTTCTCCAAAATCTGACTGTTGCATTTTTGTTGCATTGACTATCAGTGAGCGAGCTTGGATATCTGAAAGCAAGTGTGCAGGAGGAATCAAAGGACTGTATAAAGACCATATATAGGAAATTTGTCCCTGAGAAGTTTGTTAAAGTCAAATGTGCATCCCATAATCTCCCTAATCCCTATCCAAGTTTTATCCCCTCAATAACATACAAAAACAAAGTGCTGGACTGTTTCCTGATTCAAGTGTGCCTGTGAAAATTCAGTGTGCCTGGCTGTGCAGGGTGGGGCAGGGCTGGCCTTACCATGGGACCCAGTAGGCCAATGGTTCCAGGCAGCGTTTTAAGAGGGGCGGCCTGTGGGACTGCTGTGAAAGGCTGCATCAAATGAGTGTACAGTCCCTGCTGCCTGTGGGACAGTTTCACACTGAGTAGATCGTTCTGCTTGTAAGATCCGCTGAGTGTGTGACATGTAACGTTTCTCTAAGTGTCAATATCAGCCTTAGTGTGAAACTCCCTCTCCTCTGTCAGTGCCAATCAGTGCCACCCGCCAGTGCCAATCAGTGCCACCTGCCAGTGCCAATCAGTGCCAATCAGTGCCACCTGCCAGTGCCAGTCAGTGCCACCTGTCAGTGCCAGTGTTTCCAATCAGTGCCACCTGTCAGTGCCAAGCAGTGCCAATTAGTGCCACCTGTCAGTGCCAGTGTTTCCAATCAGTGCCACCTGTCAGTGCCAATCAGTGCTGCCTAATATCAATGCCAACCAATGCCACCTATCAGTGCCAGTGTTTCCAATCAGTGCCAATCAGTGCCCATCAGTGCCACCTATCAGTGTTGCCAATAAATGCCCATAAGTGGCACCTATCAGTGCCCATCAGTGCTAACTATCAGTGCTGCCTATCAGTGCCCATCAGTGCTGCCAATTAGTGCCCATCAGCGCTGCCAATCAGTGCCACTAAATGCTGATAATCAGTCCTGCCTATCAGTGCCAATCACTTTTTCCTATCAGTGCAGCCTATCAGTGCCATTAGTGCTACCAATCAGTGCTACCTATCAGTGCCAATCAGGGCCCATCAGTGTTGTCTATTAGTGACAATCAGTGCTGCCAATCAGTGCTTTCTATTGGTGCCAATCAGTGGCACCTATCAGTGCCAATCATTGCTGCCTGTCAGTGCTGCCAATCAGTGCACTGAGTGCAGGGATGGTTCAATGAACTCAGCATGTCCATGGGGGCCAGCCTGGTGGGACACAACTGAAATCTGTTGATGTATATTAATACACATACCGATCTTTAGTATAACAGGTAATCACCACACTTCTATTCACAATAAACTAGTGGAGGTAAAATAAAAAAGTGTCTGTAAAAGGCCTGCCGCTAAGCACTGTTATGTGTTCCCAAACCACGAAAAAAAAAAGGTGCAGTGCTAACTCACTGATCGATAACTTAACAATAATGGTGGAATTCTCTAATGCATGGAAATCTCAATAGGCTTCAATAGTACCACAATACCGGTCTCTGATACGCAACTTCACATATAATACACATCAGACTGAAAATAAGACATACTGTATAAAATTAAACTTAGCAGGGATGGTGGAAACCCCTCCTATAGATATTGGCTATAAAAAAATGTTTATCAGTTTAGGCCAATATGTATTCTGCTACATATTTTTGGTTAAAAAAAAAACGCAACAAGCGTATATTGATTGGTTTACGTAAAAGTTATAGCGTCTACAAAATAGGGGATAGATTTATGGCATTTTTAATCTGACTTTCTGATAAATTTAGTTTTAGTTATCATTATATAAAATAATGAATGTGGAGGCCTGGAGGCCTGTTGGTGGGCGTGATTTTTTCTTTGGGGGGGGGTGCAACATTTCATTCTAGGGCCCAGGCAGCACAATGTCTTGGGCCGGCACTCGGGTGGGGGATCCCATTTCACCAGCAGCTCATACATGGGGTCGATACACCAGTTTCACCAGAGTGTCTCTTTAAACAGAAGCAGGTGTATTTAGATGCTGAGCAATCCTTCTTCATGCTCTTATCTGTCTTGGAGAGGACGGTAAAATCCTATTTACATGTATGATAAAGGGTCAGTCCACCAGGGTTTACTTCCTCTTTAAACCTTTAAATACATGCCAGTATTGACATCTCCCATTTTCCCTATGATAATGCATAAGTGACCCAAGCCAGTGCTGGACCATCTTCCTAATCTGTTTGCAACATACTTCATAAAGTAGAAAAAATTCAGCTCCTAAATGTTCCACTAGTTATTTGAACAAAATAATCTAATAGCACTGCAGTATTTCAGTGCTGACTTGTTTTTGAAATGCACAGCCCAGGACTGTCATCCTCATCTTTCCTTTACTACTTGGTGAAGCACTGGTCTCAAACAAGCATAAATGAGCCACTTACAGTAATTCTCACAGCACACGGTTCCTTTTCTTGGCTGCATAGGTAGTAAGAAAGCCTAGACCAGTGTTATATATTTTTTCCATTAAATTTCAATGTAATTTTAGTCATAGTCTTTTGACTACAATGCCATTTTAGTTTTAGTTGTATTTTAGTCATCTAAATTGTTTTAGTTTTTGTTGTATTTTAATCCACTAAAATCTCCAGTACATTTTAGTTGATTTAAATCTCCAGTACATTTTAGTTGACTTAAATCTCCAGTACATTTTAGTTGACTTAAATCTCCAGTACATTTTAGTCGACTAAAATCATTTTAATCGACTAAAATCTAATTGGTTTAGTTAAATTGTAATGCATTATTTCATCACTTCTCTAGAATTTCCAAACTCATTATATACTCCTGAAGTAAAAAATGTAATAACATGTTATTATTTTTGTATTAAGGTTTGAACATGTACTACAGACATAGATTTAGCCGTTGTGTTATATAACCAGTGCTCATTTTGACATCAAATTTTGATTTAGTTTTAGTCATAGTCTTTTGACTAAAATGCCATTTCAGTGTTAGTCGTATATTAGTCATTTGAATTGTTTTAGTTGGATTTTAGTTGGCTAAAAGAGTGCTAATTTAATCAACAAAATGAACACTGGCCTAGACTAGCCAATTAATTTGATAAGACTATTTTCCAGATTAAAGGATTAGTCTGCCGAAAGATATAATTTCAGTTGTAGGTGACTACAGAGACTGGTTGTTTGAGTCACTTTCACATTCATATACCTCTTGGGGACTTCAACAGTAAGATCTTCTTGCTGAAGTTCCTGGCTCTATTCCTCCCCAAATTTGAAGCCTTCCCTTGGATACACCGACTCCTTCTATTGCATTTCCTAAAACAAATTAAAAGTCCAGAAGGGAAAGTTGGGTCCCTTACTAATGGCTGTAACACATGTGTAGACCGAGGAGCTCAATCATGTCATCACCACTGGTGTCCCCAAGAGATACCATGCCAGAGTCCACATTACCAAATTGCCCCATAACATCTGCTGGCTGAGCAAACTAAACCAAGCCAATTAAGTCCTTAATCTGAGATCTCTGAAGGTTCTCAGGATCATATTGATTTGAGATGATCATCAGATGTCTAATAATGTTTTGTTTTTCTTTTTTGAGACAACCACGAATTTAAGTTAATAAATTGGCTTAGTCATCCACACAATTTTCCTAGAGCATAATTAAAGCAGTCGAACTTGTGTCAGTAACATCAGAATGACTTAATCGGCCATTAGCCTGACTTGTTAAGTGCTGTGCTCCTGATACACCAGCTGGAAAGCCATTCTTCTAAAAGAAGTCCTGGTTAGTATCAGCCGGAGAAGCTTCCAGTAAACAGTGGAGTAATTGATGGCTCAGTGCTCACAATGCTACTGCCTCTCTCCTTCCCCATGACTCACTGGTGAACCGGCGCTGTCCTGCAAATGCCAAAACACAGCACAAATAATGACCCGCTCTTCAGAATTCTTCTGTGGAGATAGTTGCCAAGACCAAGCCTGTAATGGTTTGTTATTATGACCTTTGTTATTACATTAAACTCAGCGGCTTGAAATATGTACATACTTCAAGACAGTGTTTTAGCCTTTTCTGTGACCTAACATCATAGTTTAGACTAAAAAAAAAAAAGAGAAAAAAGTAAACTCCAACTTTTAGTGTCACGACTCGAGGACCATTTTTTAAAAATTCATTATCTCTCCTCCCTGTTCATAAATACAAATTTCTTTTTAAAAGGGGTTTTGTTAATGCAGCCAAGAGTGACGCAAGCGTTTATATGAAATAACTGAGAATTAGGGCTGGACGCCATTCAAGAAGTAGAGGGAACAAAAAAGAGAGAGGGGAAAAAAAAAAAAATATTTTCAGACATCACAATTGTTTTTCAGTGGAACTGCAAAAGGCAGTAATAAAGACATAACGAAATGCAATAAGCAAAGCGACAGTATGAGTTGACAGCGGATGTTAAGCTTGGCTGGGACACGACAGGCTGAAAGAACTGGGAGCAGCAGGTAATAAAAATTTGTCTGCTTATTAATTTAAAACTATGATCCCTCCAACAGTCTGGGAACAGGGACTGTGGAAGTGATCTGTATATTTTTTAAGAGAACGGTAGTATGATACATTCTGCTGGTGACATTGAAGCTACAGAAGAAACATAAGGCCAACCGGCCTGACATCAGCCTCATTTAGGAGTATGACCTAGTTATGGGGCAGCATGGTGGGCTAAATCTTATACTGTATGGATACCCTAAAATTCAGATCTCATTGTTATAATTCTACCCATCTGGCATACCTCCCAACTTTTTGAGATGGGAATGAGGGACACCTATCAGCAAAAGTATGCAGGCATAGAACACACCCCTTGCCACGCCTTCTTAAAGGAGAATTGTACAAAAAAAAACAAGATTGATTAAACCCACAAGTGCTTTTTTTACCACTAATATTCCTTTTTATTGGCTTTTGTAATTTACAAATGCAGCAATTTAGGAATCAGATAAAAGGTTTAGCGCTGGAAAACACTTTTTGATAGATAAAAAGTGCATTTTAAATACATCTATATAGATCAGACCAAAATGAGGGACAGAGGGACATTGCTCCAAATCAGGGACAGGCCCTCAAAATCAGGGACATTTGGGAGTTATGCATCTGGGAGTTTAGGGTGTTTGTGTATTGCATTTCCTCATGTTACATTTCCATAATAATAACCACATGTGGACCCCTCAATGCTTTTTTTTTTTTTTTTTTACTGCGGCAGGGCGCTGCATCACATACATGTACATGTTATCAGGCATTTCCGGGTAGGGGGCACCCATGCACGGGCCCACAACCCTGTCTGTGTTGTCATTCGCCAAAGCAAAAGTCACTTAGCAGGTCCCAGCCAATGATTTATGGCTGGGACCTGCTGATCGGCTTAGTGAATCACAGTACAGAGCCCTGTGTTTACTAACAACACAGGGCTCTGTACATGGAGCAGCAATGTGGCTGTGTTTTCAACAAGCAAAGCAGGGAGAAAACGCAGAAACCTCTATTAATAAAAGCAGCACACATTACATACATTACACATTGCTAGGCACTCCACACTCTTGTGAGTTAACCCTTTGATTGCCCCTAGATGTTAACCCCTTCTCAGCAAGTGTCATTAGTACAGTGGCAGTATATACTGTAGTTTTATCACTGTATTAGTGTCACTGGTGATGTCAGTTACTCAGTTCCCACCCAGTGTCAGTTAGTGTCAGATTGGCCGTTGCACTAGCACAATTCCACCATAAGTCTCTGTTTCCTGCCATTAGTAGTATAAAAAAAAAACAGTATATACCATTTGTAGACACTATAACTTTCATGCAAACCAATTTTTTACCATTTTTTTTTCACCAAAGAAATGTAGCAGGATATGTTTTATAGCATAAAGTAAAAGATATTGTTTAGTTTTTTTCCAAAATTTTTTGTCTTTTTTGTCTATAAAATAAAAAAAGAATTAAAGAACAATGATCAAATACCACCAAAAAAAAGCTCTATTTGTGTGAAAAAATTATATAAATTTCATTTGGGTACAGTTTTGCATGACTGTGCAATTGCCAGGTAAAATACTGTAGCGTAGTGCTGAATAGCAAAAAATGCCCTGGTTATGAAGGGGGGTAAACCTTCTGAAGCTTAAGTGGTTAAATAAATATAAATCTAGCAGTAACGGTGGCAGCCCCTTATAATGGGCACCTGGGAACTCTGGGCAGAGACTTTCCCAATAGTCTCACAGAGAAAAAAGAAACTGGAGGTTTAACATTCCAACATCCATTTGACATGTAAATGTCTGCTTTAGGTGGGTTTTTTCTTCCTTCCTTCTTGCAAAGTAAAGGCAATGTACTAGTATGCATCGAATACTAGCACATTATGTACACTTACCTGAAACCAAGCCCATGTTGTCCCCACTGCAGGCCATGGTTCTGTGACTGGCCGGAGCCACGTGACATCAATCCCACGCGGGAGCCGCCAGTCATGGCACACGCTCCTGAAGAAACAGCACGGGCAGCTGTTCCTTCAGAGTGCAGGCGCCAATGACATCGTTGGTGCAGTTTACAGTAAATAGCTCCTAAATGGCGCACGTTTAGGGGATATTTACAGTACCTATAGGTAAGCCTTATTCTAGGCACAGGGAGGTTTACAACCTCTTTAAAACAGAAGTATGGTCTTCCAAAAACTGTCCCTACCCCCTCCCAGACACTTAAAAATTGCTTAAATTTCTTTTCCAGGTCATGGGTACCTCTTCTTCTCCTCTTGTGGCACTGAATGACAGTCACATAATGACAGGCAAGAAACATTCCGTGCAATAGTACTCCAGTCCAAGCCGGTGTTCGGTCAGATTAGGCAACCTACCAGATTTAGTAACGGAAGTGACGTTCTGTCGCCGCCATCTTGTTACACCCCGCACTCCTCCACAGTAAGGATAGAGTGGGAAGGGGCAAGCGGACATCTTGTTACACCCACCGTAGTTTTGCATTTTACACTTATTTTTAACAGTAAACTGAGGTTATATAGTGAAATACAGTACTTAGAACTCCCTCTGACTGTTTAGATGTTGAATTTTAAAAGCAGCGGCAAGCCTGCTGATCTCACAGATTTGCTAATCGGACAGAAGTTGGCTGCTTTTAAAATTCAACATTTAGACGGAGTTCTAAGTATTGTATTTCACTATATAACCTCTGTTTACTGTTAAAAATAAGTGTAAAATGCAAAACTCTGGTGGGTGTAACAATATGTCCGCTTGCCCCCTTCTCACTGTATCCTTACTGTGGACGGGTGCGGGGTGCAGCAAGATGGCGGCGACAAAACATCACTTCCGTTACACATTCTGACGGGTTGCCATATCTGACGGAACACTGGCAGGATAATGTCCTCCCCAGGGGGTGTGTCCATGACAGCTCAGGTTCAGAAAAAGAGGTAGAATGATACTGGCCGTCATGCATCTTGGAAGACTGAGGGCATCTAGTGGTGGAAAAAAAGTACTGCAGGGAACTGCTCGAGTTCAGGTGCATATTGCAGCAAAGGCTACCTTTTATTACTTTTAAAGAACAATTAAAATGAATTGTTGTTCCATACCTGCTTTTATTTTGTCAATACTGAGACAACCACTGCAGTCAGTTCCTCAGAGGAAGGGTCTGTCTGCTATATTCACATGACCAGTGGGATCAAAATATAATAACAAGATCAGTGTTGTAATTTTCTGGGGAAAAGCACTGAATCAATCACAAGAGCAGGAAATGAGACTTCTGTGTGTATTCTGTTCAGTAGCTGCATACAGAATGTCCCCAGGCTTGCCTGACTGCATGGAAGAAACATTTAAATGATTTTGTCAGTAGGAGAGTGTTGTATTTTGTTGGTCTTTGATCAATGTGGAAACATTTCCTATAGGCCTTTGATCACAGGGTTTTGAAAGCCTGCAACATTATTAACTGAACTAAACCATTAAAGGGTAATAATTAAACTCAATTTTTTTTGGTCAGTTATATTAAATCACAGCAGCTGCACTGGAATGGAACCATATCTCTGTTACATACCCTGTGCTGGTTTCAGGAACTGGGGGCTGGATTGGGACTCTTTTCAGACATCAAGGACCTCAGCAATATGATAATGCAGATTTTTACTCTGGTGAAGGAACAGGTGACACAGGAAGCTGCAAAGTTTCTGTGAAATTAGTGGTGTCATTCTGCTTCCTGGCAGAGGTGTCCGTTTATGAAGCAGTGAAATCTATTCACTGCTTCGTTCTCCGGCATTCACAGTGAAGAATCTTCTCCTCTGTGTGCCTGTTTATGAAGCTTTGTAGATCGCTTCACCTTTGGAGGAGTGAAGAGATCTACAAATGCTTCAAATAGTGGAGAACGGCCCCTGATACTGGAATCTCGTGAGACTTTACGAGATTACAGTACCAGATGTCAGTTTATTAAGCGGTGATAAATTATCACCGCTCAATGGCGTGGATTAATGTTAATAAAATAATGTGTCCCCCTACATTATACACATATGTATACACACACACACATTATATATACATGTATATACACACACATGATATATATATACATATACACATTATATGTATATATGTATAAATATGTATACACATAAATATGACAGGGGGACATGCTTACAGTGTTGGGGGGTCTGAAAGAGGCATAAGGAAGTTAAAAATCTTCCTCCTTCCCCCTCAGATCCCCCCAGATTTCCTCTTCACTCCCCGATTCACCACCTCTGAGCTGGTGAACCTGAGAGTGTGAATTCTGACACAGATCGCCAGTGAAGCGGTGAGATCACCGCTTCATAAACTGGCCGTTACTGTGTCATTCAATGAGGATTCTCCGTGTGTAGAGATAATCGGCGGGAGAACAAGTTCAAACATGTTCTCCCCCGATTATCACTGTTTCATAAACTGTTTATGGACTGTGATCAGCGGTGATCCTCGGGATCACCGCTGATCACTGCTTCATAAACGGACACCAGAGGTGCATAAATCACAAGAATGTCTTAAAAATTAAATTCACTCTGCTTATATTTTGACTTCTCTGGTACTAGGCCATAAGGTGAACTTGGAAAAAATGAATTTTTGTTCCCACATTTGGGCACTACTTTTTAAATGCATTTTTGCATAGACAACGCCCCTATGGACTTTATGTTAAAAGTTCTCCACAAAACACCCTGCAGTTTTTTTTTGTCACGATCCATAAATGTATGTAATTGTGAACCAAAAAAACGAAAAAATGTGATGGTGCTGGTTTTGCTTGTAACTTTATTTCTCATCATTTTAGCAACGCAAAATATCTCTCAAACTGACATTTACACATGGGCGTAACATTTGAGACAGGTATTGGTGCATTAGTATACTCAAGAGTGAATGTAGACCATGAAATATGCAAAGTTGTAGAAAATACGCAACAACTTCACAAATTGGTACCAAGCAAAATTAAACATACACTTTGTAAATGTATCAAAACTGAGATGTTGTATTCATCAACATTTTCAGTAGGCACTGTATAATCAAAGAAAGTTAAAAAACCTACTTTGCCACAAGTTGCCTGAAATGACTCAAAATGCAACCCCATCCCCTTCATCTGCCCATAATTGACAATTCTATAATAGATTCATTACAGCTCAAAAATCACCCTAAAATATGAAACAGTGTCTTCACTCATCAGTCTCATCCCTATCACTGTCATCAGAGCTGTCGCCCAATGTAGATCTTTCCTCTTTTTCTTGGGAAACATTGGCACAATTTTTGCACCGATATAAATTGGTACAAGACAGTCTTGCAGACATACAGGAACATCTTCCAGTCTCACATTTGGTTTGCTTGCAACTGCAATTGACTACCTGCAAAACACTTTTAGGGGCAGGATTTCTAGTCATCCAGGTCACTATTAGCTTCCCATCCTCGAGGTGCCATCCATTGCCAATGGGTGACAGGGCACACATTATACCTTTCAGAGAATGTCTTATTATGGCTGCTTGATAGTTTGCCCTTTTACAGTATTGGTAAAGGGCGTCACTTGTCGGAGGCATGGATAGTACTGGCAAAGCTGACGATGCCATGTAGAATCCTTCGTATCTTGCATCGTTCACATTTTTTTGCAGATGACTGGCCATACAGGTGGCACACATTTTTGCATAGTAGTTCAAAGGTAGACTGGCCCAGGTTAAAACTGCTACCCAGACTTTTTAATGCAGTCAGGTATTCCTTTTTCTCGCAAGCAACAAAAAATGCCTAAATGCATAAAAGGCGCTTGTAGAGTCACAATCTGAGAAGGTATGGATCTCAATAAGTGCCGAACACACACTGGTGCCAAGAGCTGATGACACATTAGCTAAGTCAATGATCCTTGTATTGTTGCTAAACCATGTGAAAAAATACAACCTACATGGTAAACCTTGCTGAAGAGGAGCTCAATCCCCCCCCCCCAACGAAAAATTAAGTCAACAGCCACAAATACTGTAGTTGCTGACTTTAATAATAGGGCACTTACCTGTCCAGGGTTCCCGTGATATTGGCACCCCAGCCAGTTTTTTTGGATCGGCTGCTGCCACCGCCATTCCTGGTAAGGCAAAAACCGGCAGTGAAGCCTTTCGGTGCATGCATGAAGAGGGTTGTGCATGCATGAAGAGGGTTGCTCTTTCTAATTGGCCCAGTGCTGGAGGAAGGAGGAGGGGGGCGAACTCCCGAGGGACGGCACTCCAGAAGTAGGGAACAGTACCTGTCAAAAACAGATCCCCATTCCCAGCCTTCCCCCTGAAAGGTGCCAAATATGGCACCGGAGGTAGGAGGAGACGGATAAGCGGAAGTTCACTTTTGAGTGGACATCCGCTTTAAAGCAATCACTGCCACATCAGTATCAGGGGTCTTGATGACTACAGTTTGATGCTTCTGTGCAGCATGTTTTACATGAAAAAACACCCTGGTATCATATTCCTCATAATCACATGTCAGATCTTCAACTTCACTTATGCCCCGTACACACGGTCGGATTTTCCGACGGAAAATGTCCGATCGGAGCGTGTTGTCGGAAATTCCGACCGTGTGTGGGCTCCATCGGACATTTTCCATCGGATTTTCCGACACACAAAGTTGGAGAGCAGGAGATAAAATTTTCCGACCACAAAATCCGTTGTCGGAAATTCCGATGGTGTGTACACAAAGCCGACGGACAAAGTGCCACGCATGCTCAGAATAAATAAAGAGATGAAAGCTATTGGCCACTGCCCCGTTTATAGTCCCGACGTACGCGTTTTACGTCACCGCGTTCAGAACGATCGGATTTTCCGACAACTTTGTGTGACCATGTGTATGCAAGACAAGTTTGAGCCAACATCCGTCGGAAAAAATCCTAGGATTTTGTTGTCGGAATGTCCGAACAAAGTCCGACCATGTGTACGAGGCATAAGAGTTTGTAAACTCTCCATTACAAGTGATACAATTTGTGATGCACCTGTTAAATGGCAAACAGTTAGACCAAGACACAATGATTTAGGTGTTTGCCTTGGGCCCTTAGATGCGGCATACACAATGTCTTGACAAATAGATACAACCTTAAAGGCCCGTACACATGATAAGAAAATCAGATGGAAAAATTTGTACGACGAATTGTCTGACGATTTTTGGATTGTTAGTACGGTGCTTTCGACAGCCAATTTCGCTTTTTCGTCAGACAAAAGCTGGATGTGCAGACTATAAAATTTTTGTCGGATATGAACTTAACGTCTGATTTTCCTTTCATTAGTACGGTTTTTGTACGAAAAAAATCATAAGAGCAAGACTACTCATGCTCAGAAATGAAAGAATACATACAAAACTATTCAACACATACACTATTACATCACTTTTGACGTTGTATTCTGTCATTCGAAAATTGCTTGTAGAGTCAAAACCATTCTCAGGTTGTGACTCTACAAGTGCCTTTTATAGCAAAGACAAAAGAAAGGCATTGTCTGTTGCTTGCGAGAAAGAGGAATACCTGACTGCATTTACAAGGCTGGTTAACAGTTTAACCTGAGCCAGTCTACCTTTGAACTACTTTTGAAGTCCATAGGGGTGTTGTCTATGCAAAAATGCATTTAAAAAGTAATGCCCAAATGTGGGAACGAAAATCATTTTATAGCCACATTTTCCTAGTTCACCTTATGGCCTATACCTCCTTTACTCCCTCATCAACATACTAATGATATAAAAAAAAATATATATTTTATTACATACCTTATAGTAGACCTAGTAATGTCATCACTGGGTTTCTGCACTTCTATATACAATGCAGGCAGATAATGGCTTGTTGGAGGGGCCAGCAGGGTGCTGTACATAGCTTCAAGAACCCTCAGCACTGATGCAAGCAATAGGCTGGCTCTTGGGTAGGTGTCAGTCTGAAGAAGAGTATGTTCTTAGGCAGGCTGTATCTGCATGCAGATCATCATACCTCCCAACTTTTGATCTTCAGAATGAGGGACACTCAAAAAGAATGAAGAGCTCCCACTACAAATGGTTTTGCATGAACTATGGAAGTGTGCGTTACACAAAGTGCAGAAGGATTCAGGAGTCCATTACGCACAGAGTTCAGGAATGCGTTACATGCAGAGTGAAGGGCTCAGGAATGCGCTATGTACAGAGTGCAGGGTTCAGGAGTACACTTTGCACACAATGCAGAGATCACGAGTTGTGCGCTAGGTACACAATGCAGAGATTAGGAGTGCACTATGTACACAGGGGAGGGATCAGGAGGGCACTACGTACACAGTGGGGGGATCAGGCGTACACTATGTACACAGGGGAGGGATCAGGAGGGCACTACGTACACAGTGGGGGGATCAGGCGTACACTATGTACACAGGGGAGGGATCAGGAGGGCACTATGTACACAGTGGAGGGATCAGGTGTGCACTGCGTACATAGGGGAGGGATCAGGCGTGCACTACGTACACAGGGGATGGATTAGGAGGGCACAGCGTACACAGGGAGGGATCAAGAGGGCACTATGTACACAGGGGAGGGATCAGGAGGGCACTACATTCAAGAGCCCTTGTTACTAAAGTGTGGTAAACATAGGTTTAGTACCACCAGACAATATCCTGTCATTTTTCAATACATTCTTCTTGTATTGTGACACCAGCAACATTTATATTAAAGATGATGAATGGATGGACAGAACACTCGGACATCCCAGATTATTTTCTCCTTGTTAGAGTCTCTGTAAGTACCATATGACTTGTGCTGGCAGAAAGGAATACAGGCTGTCTGTGTTCTATATGCCCCACAGACAATCTTTATCACAAGTCTTGCTAGTGTCAGTATACAAGCCTGGAGGGATTGGATGAACGATTTTGTTCTCTGGAGCTCCATGCTGGCAGCAGTTCAGGGTAATACAACTCACTGTTTGTCAGTGCTGGGGCTGAGGAATCTGTCTGCTTCTTATGCCCCTTACACACGGTCGGACTTTGTTCGGACATTTCGACAACAAAATCCTAGGATTTTTTCCAGCGGATGTTGGCTCAAACTTGTCTTGCATACACACGGTCACACAAAGTTGTCGGAAAATCCGATCGTTCTGAACGCGGTGACGTAAAACACGTACGTCGGGACTATAAACGGGGCAGTGGCCAATAGCTTTCATCTCTTTATTTATTCTGAGCATGCGTGGCACTTTGTCCGTCGGATTTGTGTACACACGATCGGAATTTCCGACAACGGATTTTGTTGTCGGAAAATTTTATATCCTGCTCTCAAACTTTGTGTGTCGAAAAATCCAATGGAAAATGTGTGATGGAGCCTACACACGGTCGGATTTTCCAACAACAGGGTTCTATCACACATTTTCAGTCGGAAAATCCGACCGTGTGTACGAGGCATAACAGTGTGTCCCCATAGCAGGCTCTTCTTAGAAGTCAAAGAAGGCGGCTGGGTACAGTGTTTCCCATTGGCTGAGGAGGCAAAAGAGAAATTGTATATCAATCCGCCTCTGGAATCTTCTTGCTGGGTCTAAGTAAAGATCATCGGATTATGCGGCCAGGCTACTGTTTCCCTGTACAAGAAAAAAAAATAGTCCCCAGTTTCCAGGCAGCAATAGAGGATATGCAGGCAATGACATAAAAAAAAAAAACACAGTAACATCTGCAAATACTAACATAAATTTTGGGGGTGCTTAAATAATTTTTGAGGGACCTTGAAGTAAAAATGCCTCTCTCCCTATGCAGTGGTTGCTTGACGTAGGGGCAGGTCTGGGTAGCAGTCCCGCCCACACCTGACATCACAGCCCGGATCTGACAGCTGCAGTCTCTCATGGGGGCTGCACAATGCACACCCAGCCATCTTGCTTACAATCCCTGGCTGTTCTGAATGTGTACACTGCTGCAGGTCCTATTGAGCTAGATGGCAAGATTAATCAACAGAATAATGCGGGACAAACTCCCTGCACAGCGGGACAAACTTGTAAATGCGGGAAAGTCCCGCTCAACCTGGGACTGTTGGGAGGTATGGATCATCACCCTAAGTAGCACATACATGTGGGCTGAGCCTCTGTGATTGAAAGAACTGATATATATACAGTATCTCACAAAAGTGAGTACACCCCTCACAATTTAGTAAATATTTTATTATATCTGTGACAACACTGAAGAAATGACACCTTGCTACAATGTAAAGTAGTGAGCTTATATAACAGGGTAAAGCCATTAATGTCTAAACCGCTGGCAACAAAAGTGAGCACACCCCTATGTGAAAATGTCCAAATTGGAACCAATTAGCCATTTTCCCTCCCCGGTGTCAAGTGACTCGTTAGTGTTACAAGGTCTCAGGTGTGAATGGGGAGCAGGTGTGTTAAATTGGTGTTATCGCTCTCACTCTCTCATACTGGTCACTGGAAGTTCAACATGGCACCTCATGGCAAAGAACTTTTTGAGGATCTTAAAAAAAGAATTGTTGCTCTACATAATAAGAAAAAGGAAGGTGGGACTTTGAATGAGGTTACTGATTTGTGGTGGTGAGATAACTAGAAAATATATTTAATTGGCATATTGAGTCTGACAATACATAGCAACGATGCACATAGTAGAAAAGGTTTAATATGTATACACACACACATACATGTTGTTGACATCATGAATACATTACATATACATATCAAAGGGACGGCATATAAAACTGACAAGAGATTTAATATGGATACAATTAATTATTACAAATGCGACAAGAGCCGAGATACACATACCCGAGTGTTCTCGGCTTTTTTTGGCGCCGCTCACAGTCACGCCCAGTCCCGCCCTATGATGGACATAACACAGGTCCAGCGGCGGGACTGGGCGTGACTGTGAGCGGCGCCGAAAAAAGCCGAGAACACTCGGGTATGTGTATCTCGGCTCTCTGCAGTCTCGGCGCCATATTTGAATCTACACCGAGTGCACAAAGCTGCACTGACATGGCTGGACTGGGGCAAACCTGCACTAACAAAGCTGCACTGGGGCAAGGCTGCACCTGCACTGGGGCAAAGCTGCACTGACAAGGCTGCACTGACAAAGCTGCACTGACAAGGCTGCACTGACAAGGCTGCACTGACAAGACTGCACTGGGGCAAGGCTGCACTGACACTGAAAAGGCTGCAGATGGACAGATAAGGCTGCATTGATGGGCATTTTAATGTTTTTCCTTAAAATTCCCTCCTAAACTTGGGGTGCGTGTTATACGCCGGCACGTGTTATACGCAGATAAATACGGTAATTACCTGTTTAGGAAAAAAAAAGTAAGTCCCATGTAGTGTGCAGTGTGCACAGGGAAGTGTTGCCATGAGGACTGGCTAGCACAGAGTGAGGATGTTAAATACACTCAGCACACACCCATGGGCTCCTCCCAACATCACACAGGTGCATCAAGAGAGGAAGAGAGGCGCCTACGTCCAAGCAGCAACCACCGCCCATGGTGGCTGGAGACACCCTCCTCCATATGGTGACACGAGATGGAAAAATTCAGACACGCCAGCGCCAGGAAGCCCTATGGGGACATCGTGCGCATGGCGTGGAAGTGTAATGCCGATTTGCGGTAGAGGCAGGCCCACCCAATCCCCCGCATCACCCGATGCACAAATGAGGGGATGGGGAAGGCGCCAGCACCCCAAATTGCAGCTCCTGGACAAAAACAGGAACAGCACATCAAATCCCAGTCCCACAATAAACCAGACCCACACAATTGGTACAATGCAAAGTGTGCCATAGAAATTCATGTCAATGGTCATGGCCTGGGTGTATGGACCCCGTATTTTGGTACATTAACACCCAAGACATAGGTGACCCCGTACATGGATGGCAGGGGAACACTGCCAATCCAATGATCAAAAAAGCCTCCATCCCTGTTGCATATAGAATAATAGGTGGGAGTTTGGGACTTTAAATGAAGCATATGGTGTGTGCCTCCACATAAAGATGGTCTAGGCTATAAGAAGATTGCCAAAACCCTGAAACTGAGCTGCAGCATGGTGGCCAAGACCATACAGCAGTTTAACAGGACAGGTTCCACTCAGAACAGGCCTCGCCATGGTCGACCAAAGAAGTTGAGTGCACGTGCTCAGCGTCATATTCAGAGGTTGTCTTTGGGAAATAGACATATAAGTGCTGCCAGCATTGCTGCAAAGGTTGAAGGGGTGGGGGGGTCAGCCTGTCAGTGCTCAGAACATACACCGCACACTGCATCAAATTGGTCTGTATGGCTGTCGTCCCAGAAGGAAGCCTCTTCTAAAGATGATACACAAGAAAGCCTGCAAACAGTTTGCTGAAGACAAGCAGACTAAGGACATGGGTTACTGGAACCATGTCATGTGGTCTGAAGAGACCAAGATAAACTTATTTGGTTCAGATGGTGTCAAGCGTGTGTGGCGGCAACCAGGTAAGGAGTACAAAGACAAGTGTGTCTTACCTAGAGTCAAGCATGGTGGTGGGAGTGTCATGGTCTGGGGCTGCATGAGTGCTGCCGGCACTGGGAAACTACAGTTCATTGAGGGAACCATGAATGCCAACATGTACTGTGACATACTGAAGCAGATTATGACTGGACCACAGGGCAGTATTTCAACACCATAATGACCCCAAACACACCTCCAAGATGACCACTGCTTTGCCAAAGAAGCTGAGGGTAAAGGTGATGGACTGGCCAAGCATGTCTCCAGACCTCAACCCTATTTCACTTAGGGGTGTACTCACTTTTGTTGCCATCGGTTTAGCTCAGTTTCAGGTCTGGGCAATCCTCTTATAGCCTAGGCCATCTTTATGTAGAGCAACCATTCTTTTTTTCAGATCCTCAGAGAGTTCTTTGCCATGAGGTTGCATGTTGAACTTCCAGTGACCAGTATAAGAGAGTGAGAGCGATAACACCAAATTTAACACACCTGCTCCCCATTCACACCTGAGACCTTGTAACACTAACGAGTCACATGACACCGGGTAGGGAAAAATGGCTAATTGGGCCCAATTTGGACATTTTCACTTAGGGTGTACTCACTTTTGTTGCCAGCAGTTTACACATTTTTACATTTAAAAAATTTACACTGTTATACAAGCTGTACACTCACTACTTTACATTGTAGCAAAGTGTCATTTCTTCAGTGTTGTCACATGAAAAGATATAATAAAATATTTACAAAAATGTGAGGGGTGTACTCACTTTTGTGAGATATTGTAATTAATGAAACTGGTGGACTAGACCAGCCAGGCTGGAAAGGACTAGATCTGGGTCTTAAATTAAAATTTTTGGAGGTCCAGTCAGCAAAATTTCCTTCCGACATAGGTTCTGAATCTTGTTAGCACTATAACAAATCATGGTCCCCCGTACGTCTTCAGCGTACCTTTCACATCGAAGTCCCCTTTACATCACAGTCCTCTCTTTAAAGCAATCCCACAGTGTCCTCAGTTCCTCTTCACATCACTGACCCCCTTTACATTGCAGTGCCTTTTATATCGCAGTCCCCTTTACATTACAGTGCCCCTTAACACAACACAGTGCCCCTTTACACAATGCCCCTTAACCAAACACAGTGCCCCTTAACACAACACAGTGCCCCTTAACACATCACAGTGCCCTTGAACACAACACAGCATCCCTTAACATAACACAGTGGCCCTTAACACATCACAGTGCCCCTAACACAACACAGTGCCCCTTAACAAATCACAGTTCCCCTCAACATAACACAGTGGCCCTTAACACAACACGGTGCCCCTGAACACAACAAAGTGCCCCTTACTATAACACAGCTCCCCTTAACACATCACAGTGCCCCCTTAACACAACACAGCACCCCTTAACACAACACAGTGCCCCTTAACACATCACAGTGCCCCTTAACACAACACAGTGCCCCTTAATACATCACGGTTCCCCTTAACATAACACAGTGGCCCTTAACACAACACAGTGGCCCTTAACACATCACAGTGCCCCTTAACACAACACAGTGCCCCTTAACACATCACAGTTCCCCTTAACATAACACAGTGGCCCTTAACACAACACAGTGCCCCTGAACACAACACAGTGCCCCTTACTATAACACAGCTCCCCTTAACACATCACAGTGCCCCTTAAAATAACACAGCTCCCCTTAACACATCACAGTGCCCCTTAACACAACACAGTGCCCCTTAACAAATCACAGTTCCCTTAACATAACACAGTCGCCCTTAACACAACACAGTGCCCCTGAACACAACACAGTACCCCTTACTATAACACAGCTCCCCTTAACACATCACAGTGCCCCCTTAACACAACACAGCACCCCTTAACACAACACAGTGCCCCTTAACACATCACAGTGCCCCTTAACACAACACAGTGCCCCTTAACACATCACAGTTCCCCTTAACATAACACAGTGGCCCTTAACACAACACAGTGGCCCTTAACACAACACAGTTCCCCTTAACATAACACAGTGGCCCTTAACACAACACAGTGCCCCTGAACACAACACAGTGCCCCTTACTATAACACAGTTCCCCTTAACACATCACAGTGCCCCTTAACATAACACAGCTCCCCTTAACATAACACAGTGCCCCTTAACACAACACAGTGCCCCTTTTAATGCAAGACTCCCCTGCACAATCCTATGGACCCCCTGGCAAGACAGAGGCACTAATCATCCTGGGGTGTCCTCTCCTGGGCCTCCAGCCCAGCCACCAATGTCATCCTCACAGTGGACGGGGCGGGGAGAGCTTCAGATCAGGACTGAGGGGCGGGAGCTGCAAAAGTTATTATGTTAAGAAGCGGGTGATTAGCGGGCTTGTAAATATGAAAGAAAAGGTTGAATACCCCCAGGTGGGACTTTAAACTCGCAAAACACTAATGAAATATGTAAAAAAAATTATTTTATTCATACAAAAAAGAAACACTAAACTAAAAAATCATAACATGATGATTGCTAAAACATACACTGACATATGACATAAATACACATAACTAAATATCTTGCAAATAGAATGTGAAGGTATGTATACAAAGTAGTTTCTCTCCAGCCTCTGAAAATACTTTCCAGTATCAGTATCCAGGATAAGGTTTTCGGTACCCATCGAGTTTCAGGTTCAAAGTCCTTTCATCAGGGGTAATTATATAGGAGGATTTATATTTGAGATATGGTGAATGGCACTGTAATAAAAACACATAAAGTTTAGAGGCAAGAGTAGAATTGGCGTTGTCAGTGGATGGCGTATGTAGAGGTTATGGTTCAACCTCCAGATGAGGAGTATTGTAGCCCGCAGGAAAGGATAATGTCCCTGGTCCCTCATGTAAAAGGACACACAGCTAGGAACGGACGCTTTAGGGCTCAAATGGGGGTCTTGCAGTACAAGTCACATAAGGATTCTGGTCAGAGTCCTGCTACAGCGGTGAGACTGCATTGAAGTGGTCACTACTTTCTTAGGCTGTATGTGACTTGTACTGCAAGACTCCCATTTGAGCCTTAAAGCGTCCATTCCTAGCTGTGAGTACATTAAAAGGATTTGAACAAACTTTGTTGCAGAGTCCTACCTTTTGTTATTCTGAAGAATTCACTGTGGGTTTGTCTGTGCCCCTGTCCACAGTGAATATAATGGGAGTGGTTTCATAATTATCAACCAGCTGCTGCACTCGCAGGGTTCTAATGAGAAAAATTGCATGGTCTGCATCCCTTTAGACGTGATTTCCTATTGAGAGCAAAATGACATTTTTGTTGCAGGGGATGCCTGATATCTGACTTGTATCTTAGTGCAGACTTCTGGGAAAATCAGTGAGCCAATCCCAGAAGCAAGAAATTATGTTTCTGGGGGCCGTTCTGTACACATTCTGTGTACAGAACACCTCCAGGTAGCCATATAGCATTTTACAGAAAATTACAGAGCTGCAGATTGAAAAGGAAAGGTCATTTTTAATAACATTCAGTTACAATATGACTTGAGTTGCAATTGTATATACTATCTTATTTTTTTTATTTGCAATTTTTTTTTCATGAAAGTGGAGTTACCCTTGGCCTGATTTCATGACCAGACCATTTTTTGTGATATGGCACTACATTTTTTAACTGATAATTGCGCGGGCGTGTGACGTTGTACCCAAATAAAATTGGTGTTCTTTATTTTTTCACAAATAGAGCTTTCTTTTGGTGATATTTGATCACCTCTGCAGTTTTTATTTTTTTTGCGCTATAAATAAAAAAAGACAATTTTGAAAAAAAGAAAACAATATTTTTTAATTTCTGCTATAAAACATACCCAATTAAAAATTGTAAAAAATCTAATTTCTTCATAAATTTCAGCCAATATGTAGTCAGCTACATGTTTTTTGGTAAAAAAAATCCCAATAAGCGTATATTGATTGGTTTGTTATAGCGTCTACAAACTATGGGATGTTTTTATGGAATTTTTTTTTTTTTTACTAGTAATGGCGGCGATCTGCGACCTTTAGCAGGACTGCAACATTGCGGCGGACAAATTGGACACTAAGTGACACTTTTTTGGGGACCAGTAACACTAAAACAGTGATCAGTGCTAAAAATATGCACTGTCACTGTACTAATGACACTGGCAAGGAAGGGGTTAACATCAGGGGCGATCAAAGGGTTAAATGTGTTCCTAGGGGGTGCTTTCTAAGTGGGATGTGCTTGTACTGTGGGAAAGCAAAGATTTGTGTTCCTGCTTGGCAGTACAGTGCTAAAAATATGTATAAATGTCACTGGCAGGGAAGAAGTTAACACTAGGGGGTGATCAAGGGGTTCAGTGTTCCCTAGGGAGGTGCTTCTAACTGTAGGGGGAGTGTACTGACAGGGAGTAGAGAGAGATCGCTGTTCCTGATCACTAGGAACAGCAGATCTCTCTCTCCTCAGCTGTCATAACGGGGATCTGTTTACATTGAAAGATCCCCGTTCTGGCTCTCTGTGGAGCGATCCTGGGTGGGCGGCGGACAACGCAGCCGCCGGCCACATGCATCGGCTCCGGCACCTGCTATTGCTCTTAAAGCTTGGCAGGAACACAGGATCACTACCTTCCCTTCTCACAGAACGGCAATCTGCCTTGTTTACATCGGCAGACCGCCGTTCAGCTTCTCTCAGGAATGATCAGCGGGTCCCGGCAGACATCGAGTCCGCCAGACCCCCTGATTGGCTCCCGCTGTGTCCAAGGTACATGATTTTGCACAGGAGAGCCACCTTGGCCTTGCCGCCGGTCGGCAAGCGGTTAAATAAAAGCGTGTATGCCTGGAGTTCAGCTTTAGGAAATTTATAGATACTTTGGCAGGTAAAGTGGTTCACATGTACAGTTGTATGTAATATTTCAGTGACGTACTTTGTTGTTTTGCTGAAAATTCCGCTTTAGTTTCAGAAATGCTCAGCATGCGTTTCTGACCCTGAGTCATGAATGTGACTAATCATGTTCCCTGTAATGACAATACAGACGGAGGTTTCATCAGGCTTTATTACATTCATTCATAGCTTTGGAGTGCTGACATGTCTTTTTTGTGGTATCTGTTTATGAGGCCCGTGCTGATAACGTGATAGGAACAGATTGCTCCTTAGGAAATTCTCTCTAGCTCATTACACAGTTACTGATGTATGGATCTAATTCCGGCCAGAACTCCATGAACTGTACATGTTATATTACAGTATATTCCACACAAATTCCTTACAGCCTTTATGAGCAAAAGATCATTCTTCTTCCTGTCATGGTAGTAAGATGTCTATCAGTGAACATGTTTGACCACTGCAGCCCCGGAAGGATTTACCCCCTTAATGACCAGTCCATTTCTTGCGATGCGGCACTGTGTTATTTTAATGGACAATTGTGCGGTCGTGCGACGCTGTACCCAAGCAAAGTTGATGTCCTTTTTTTTCCCACAAATAGAGCTTTCTTTTGGTGGGATTTGATCACCTCTGCGGGTTTTATTTTTTTGCGCTATAAACAAAAAAAGAGCGACAATTTTGAAAAAACCCAATATTTTTTACTTTTTGCTATAGTAAATATCCCCAATAAAAAAATAAAAAAATAAAACAAATGTATTCATCAGTTTAGGCCGATATGTATTCTTCTACATATTTTTGGTTAAAAAAAAAAAAAAATCACAATAAGCGTATATTGATTGGTTTGTGCAAAAGTTATAGCACCTACAAAATAGGGGATAGATTTATGGCATTTTTATTATACTTTTTATTTACTAGTAATGGCGGCGATCAGCGATTTTTAGCGGGACTGAGACATTGCGGCAGACAGATTGGACACTTTTGACACTTTTTTGGGACCAATAACATTTATACAGTGCTAAAAATATGTATAAATGGCACTGGCAGGGAAGGGGTTAACACTAGGGGGTGATCAAGGGGTTCAGTGTTCCCTAGGGAGGTGCTTCTAACTGTAGGGGGAGTGTACTGACAGGGAGTAGAGAGAGATCGCTGTTCCTGATCACTACGAACAGCAGATCTCTCTCTCCTCAGCTGTCATAACGGGGACCTGTTTACATTGAAAGATCCCCGTTCTGGCTCTCTGTGGAGCGATCGTGGGTGGGCGGCGGACAACGCAGCCGCCGGCCACATGCATCGGCTCCGGCACCTGCTATTGCTCTTAAAGCGGCCAACATACAGCTACGCCCATTTGTACAGCCGTGCCAACCTGCCGCAGTATAATGGCGGCGGCTGGTCGGAAAGCGGTTAAAGCATATTCCCCCAAGAAAAAGTAAATTCACCAATTAGTAACTGGAATTATCCATGTGTAGCTGGGTGCTTGGCTAAGAATGGAGGGAGAGAGAAACACCGGCTACAGCTGCTCTCTGTAGCTGCTGCCCTGCGGTGCTGAACTGGTTACCAGCTATATCAGTAAGAGGAGGGAGTGGCTGAGCAGGAACAGTTTAATAGACTGAGTAAGGCAGCAGTGTATTGTGGGAACTGTAGTCCAGAACAGAGAAACTCCACTGTAATCAAGAGCTTTGGAAGTGCATTTCCCAGAAGGCGATTTGCAGGAGGAGAGGAAAAAGATGCATTTTTTCTGGCTGTACATGACACAGATTCCTCTTGCCCTGAGAGAGCCCGGAGAGTGCACTTCATGATCCAGTGTTCACCATCACTATTGCAAAAGGGCAGCCTGAGTGGGATCAGCAGTATTGAGTCCAGATATGTATATATATTTATACACTCACCAGCCACTTTATTAGGTACACCTTGCTAGTACCGGGTTGGACCCCTTTTTGGCTTTAGAACTGCCTTAATTCTACGTGGCATAGATTTACCAAGGTTTTAGAAACATTCCTCAGAGATTTTGGTCCATATTGACATGATGGCATCACACAGTTGCTGCAGATTTGTCGGTTGCACATCCATGATGCAAATCTTCCATTCCACCACATCCCAAAGCTGCTCTATTGGATGAGATCTGGTGACTGTGGAGGCCATTGGAGTACAGTGACCTCATTGTCATGTTCAAGAAACCAGTGGTGAGATGATTTGAGCTTTGTGACATGGTGAATTATCCTGCTGGAAGGAGCCATTGGAAGATGGGTACACTGTAGTCATAAAGGGATGGACATGGTCAGCAACAATACTCAGGTTGGCCGTGGCATTTAAACGATGCTCAATTGGTACTAAGGGGCCCAAAGTGTGCCAAGAAAATATCCCCCACACCATTACACCACCACCATCAGTCTGAACCATTGGTACAAGGCAGAATGGATCCGTGCTTTCATGTTTACGCCAAATTCTGACCCTACCATCTGAAAGTTGCAGCTGAAATCGAGACTCATCAGACCAGGCAACGTTTTTCCAATCTTCTATTGTCCAATTTTGGTGAGCCTATGAAAATTGAAGCCTCAGTTTCCTGTTCTTCTGCTGATAGGAGTGGCACCCGGTGTGGTCTTCTGCTGCTCTAGCCTATCTGCTTCAATGTGTTGTGCGTTCAGAGATGGTTTTCTACATACCTTGGTTGTAGCAAGTGGTTATTTGAGTTAATGTTGCCTTTCTCTCATCTCGAACCAGTCTGCCCATTCTCCTCTGACCTCAACAAGGCATTTTCGTCCACACAACTGCCGCTCACTGGATATTTTCTCTTTTTTGGACTATTCTCTGTAAACCCCAGAGATGGCTGTGCATGAAAATCCCAGTAAATCAGCAGTTTTTGAAATACACAGACCAGCCTGCCTGGCACCAACAACCATGCCACGTTCAAAGTCACTTAAACCCCCTTTCTTCCCCCTTCTGATGTTTAGTTTGACGTCTTCACCTTGTCTAGATGCCTAAATGCATTTAGTCTCTGCCATGTGATTGGCTGATTAGAAATTTGTGTTACCAAGCAATTGAACAGGTGTACCTAATAAAGTGGCAGGTCAGTGTGTATATATATATATATATATATATATATATATACACACACCGATGATGATGCCACTGCAACTTTTTTAGGGTAACATTTGGGTTTGCAAAGGCTTTCGGTGCATATAAAATGAATTTATATATTTTGCTGCTATTGAAGCATACAGTATACTTACATGAAAGTTTTTGTATCTGGTGTACAGTCTTAAAAACATGCAGGCATTGATTCTATGCAGATTTCAGGCAGTTTCAGGGTTCTCCATGCAGCTTTCTGCTATGGAGTGGAAGAGTAAAAATAAACTGTAGGCTAATATTCTCTTGTTTGGCAATGGTAGTGCAAACTAAAAAAAGTAAGAGTGATTTCTGCATGGTTCCAGTCTTTATTTGTCTTTAACACCTAAATTAATTCCTGTGGGCAATAAATATAGAATCCCACATCAGGCCATAATCTAAATATTTTTCAAGGGACTGAGAAAGTCACTAATGTACTGTGTATTTGAAAACATACTGCTATAAATTGTGTGCGTTATCTTACTTGTGAACACTAATCTGTTAATGCCTGAAAGTAAAATAAACAGTTTTTGGCAAGAGAGCAGCAATGTACCACTGGAAAAATAAAACTTTTCCGAAAACAGGTTTAACACATTTGCACATTAACTAAAACTTGTCCTGGGGCATTGACCTTGCAAATGAACAGCGCCATCTAGTGGTAGAAAATTATATTGCTCCAAAATCCCATTCTGTATTACACAAATCACATTTTTTTTTTAAAAAAGAAGAGTTTGGGGATAATCACCTGTATATATCTGTGAATTTATCACTGGACCCCAATGCTAAAGGGCATTTGAGGTCTCTAGGCTGCACACTTGCCATAGGGATAGCCTGGCATGCTTGCTGGTTCTGTCTCCAGCAGGGGACTGTTTATTTTCTTATTGTTTTTCAAATCAGGTTTATCAATGTTCATACGCAGTTATCACATTTTAATTATAAAACACAATCTATCACTTACTCAGCTAGAGGATCTTATTTTAAAATGTGTCCAGTAAATGTAAAAGAGAAATATGCAGTGAATGTAAGATTTACCCTTTTATAAAGATCACAAACTGATCATGTTCTTATGCCGCGTACACACGAGCGGACTTGACGGCAGACTTTGCCCGGCGGACTTTTCGACGTACTTTACGATGGACTTTCTGAATGAACGGACTTGCCTACACACAATCCACCAAAGTCCGTCGAATTCCTACGTGATGACCTACGACCGGACTAAAACAAGGAAGTTCATAGCCAGTAGCCAATAGCTGCCCTAGCGTGGCTTTTTGTCCGTCGAACTAGCATACAGACGAGCTGACTTTTCGACCGGACTCGATTTCGATGGATTGATTTAAAACATGTTTCAAATCTAAGTCCGTCCAACTTTTGAGAAAACAAAGTCCGCTGGAGCCCACACACATCGAACTGTCCGACGAAATCCCATCCGCCAGGCAAAGTCTGCCGTAAAGTCCGCTCGTGTGTACGCAGCATTAGGGTCCCTCAGTAACTTTACATTTTTGTGAGAATACCTTCATGATGCGTCAAAAGATACAACAGTATAATTTTTCAAAAAAAGTCCTAGCTTTTATCATTAAAGCAATCCTTAAGCTCCAGTTTCGTGCCTTTGCCTAGTCCAGGGGTGGCCCATCCATTAAAGGCGCATGGGCGCCGCCCCCCTATACATGCATCCGGCCCCTATACAGGGCGCCAAACGCAGATGCCCGCCGCCCACCACCTAGATGGGGTAAGTGCCGGATCGAGTTTCTTGCATCGATACAATGCAAGGAACTCAGCCTCTACACACTTGTTAGGACAGACAGAATTCAAATCTGACTATAATTGATAATGAAGATCTGCCTGCACAGTACAGACAGGGTTAATCATAACAGACAAAGTTGTCCAACCCCATCATAGCCAAAGGCGTTATTCCAATTTGGCTGCAAAAGTGGAAATACGCTTTTAAACCCATTGTGAATGTTTTTCACATCCTTTGTATTGGCATTTAAAAATAACCAATGAGGGAAGTACAATAATGAGTTCTTCATGGCGGGTGCGTTACAAAGAGTTTCGCAACCTCTCAGCACCACCAGTTGCAACATACCTCTTCACCTCCAACTTACTTGTAATCGTTCTCCCATACTCCCCAAAGATCTAACTACATCACAATGACTGTTATGCCACGTACACATGAGCAAGATTTTCGTCGGAAAAGCCTTGGATGGTTTTTCCGATGGAATTCCGCTCAAGCTTGTCTTGCATACACACGGTCACACCAAATTCCGATCATCAAGGACGCAGTGACGTACAACACGTACGACGGGTCTATAAAACGGAAGTTCAATAGTGCGCCACCCTTTGGGCTCATTCTGCTAATCTCGTGTTTATCTCGTGTTAGTAGAAGTTTGGTGAGAGACGATTCGTGCTTTTCAGCCTCATGCTTTTCATTCCGTTACTGCTCTTCAGTTTGTGCTTGTGGGTTTGTATCTGGTTTTCAGTGAGTGTAGTCAGTTCGTATCTGTTTTTCAGTGCGTTCTTTCCTCTCGTTTCTAATTTTCAGCTCTCTCTTCACAGGCCTTTCTGTTCTTCAGTGCGTTCTGTTAGTTCGTTCTGACCAGCCGACCGTTTTGAAGCCATGTTGCAGGTACGTACTCATCGTAGAGTTCGTGCTATGCGGGGGCTTGGTGTTGGGGTTCTTGCTTTGACCCAAGCCCAGTCCATGAACAGGGTGGGGAGGAGTTCATGGACCAAGAATTGGTTACTCCAGCGTGACCAATTTTCTTATGCCTTTGCTGCGTGAGATCCAGGAGAATAATCCTGATGATTTCAGGAATTTTCTCCGGATGACGGGCCCCGTTTTTCACCGTCTGTTGGCTTTGCTGTCCCCTTATATTACGAAGCAGGACACCTGCATGTGGCAAGCCATCACTCCGGAGCAGAGGCTAGTCACCACCTTGCAGTACTTGGAGATGGGGAGAAGTCCTCAGGACCTCAAGTTCTCTACAGGCATCTCCCCCTAGGCTCTGGGGATCATTATTCCAGAGACCTGTTCTGCCATCATACAGGTCCTGCAGAAGGACTATATTAGGGTAAGTTTTCTCCTTTAACATCACATTCTATGTATTTAATGTATGCTAATGTTTTGTATTTATTTCATGATTCCCTAATTACCATGATTGTAATATGCTGTGAATGACCTCTTTGCCTTCATTCATGCTGTAAGCTTTTAATGCTCCTTTTTTGTCCTTCATGTATATTTGCCTTCACTAACCTCCACTAACCTGGGCCCATACACACCTAGCCTAGTCACTTAACAATGTATTTTGTGAGCTCCATTGTAGTGCTTTACCCTAACACCCCCTAAAATGTGTCCAAATGTTATTGTTGTCCTTAAATTCAGGCAGAGTGCCAAAGGCTTTTTTGGGGTCCAAAACTCATTTATAACCCTCCCCCCCTAAAATGTTTCCAATGGGCCATCAGGGGGGAGGAATCTAATAAATGGACCTTATATTTTTGTCTTTAAATACTCCTTAAAATAAATGTTATACTGATGTTGGCCAAGAATGTTTGTGTCTAATCTGCTTGCAATGTTATGTGCAAAAGTACTAATATTTTTTTTCTTTTTTGACTCCACAGTTTCCTTCAATGCCACAGAAATGGCAGACTGTGGCTTCCCAATTTTCTCTACTTTGGGACTTTCCTAACGGAGGGGCAATCGATGGGAAACACGTCCACATCGTCCCACCACCCCACTCGGGGTCATACTATTTTAATTATAAGGGTTTCAATAGTATTGTGTTGATGGCGGTGGTGTCGGCCACATACGAGTTTCTCTATGTCGATGTGGGGAAGAATGGCCGAATGTTGGATGGTGGAGTCTTTGCCCAGACCAAGTTCTACCGACGTCTCCAGAGTGGTGGCTTGGGATTGCCACCTGTGGAAGAGAACGTTGAAGGACTCCCATTTGTTTTAATCGCAGATGAAGCATTTGGTCTGGGTGATCACCTGATGAGACCATTCCCCCAGAGGACCCTCACCCCCGAGAAGAGGGTTTTTAATTACCGACTGGCTAGAGCCAGAAGAGTCGTGGAGAATGCCTTTGGGATAATGGCCAGCCGGTTCCGCCTATTTCTTACGGCAATAAATATGGCGGAGTACAAACTGAACCATATAGTTCTAGCATGCTGCATACTTCACAACTTTTTAAAGAGAAATGCTCCGAATTATGTTGCCTCAGTTGGGCCTGAGGCCGGACTTCCAGAAAATACAATGACGGCCCTGGAAGCTGGCCGTCCTGACTTGCCCCCCCAAAGCGCCTGTGAAGTGTGTCAAAAATATGTAGATTATTTTCGGATAGGGGTGCCATTGCTATGCCAGCAAATTTGTAAATATTTTCGATAATAAAGAAAAAATGTATCTGATGAAATCTTAATTTTGATTTACTGCTTGTGTTTCTTTTAGCTGTCTCCTAGGTTCTCCTAGTGCACTTGTAGTGCCAAGTGTTTTTTCCATTATTAAATAACACCCATTGTCACTGTAAACACCAACTTAATACAAAAACTGGTATTGAGCATTGAAAGAAGACGCCACACATTGTTGAGTATAAAACCTTTTACTCCGTGCACATTCACATGTGTGTTGTAAAACTTATTTTTTTTTAAATAAAACATCTTGTTTTTATAAAGTTTTACCTTGAAAATATTTTTTTAGTATATAAACAGGCATGTTTCAAAACATAACATACACAACTCAGGAACTTACAGTTCAACATTGAAAAACTGAAGGCAATATCAGATTATAATGTCAAAAATGTGTTGATATTGCCTTCATCAGATGGGGTGATGTCACTCCTGTAAAAGCCAAATTTTGAAGATGCACACAAATTGGGAGTCAAACTGGGGATTTCCCTCCTAATCCCATGCCTAATGTCAACATGTGCTATCTCCCATCATGGGGGATTCAATGGACGTGTTTTGGGGGTGCAACCACTTCCTCTCACCTACTTGAGTTACGAGGAGCGGGTTGCACCCACAAAACGTGTACATTGATATCCCCTGATGGCAGATAGCACATGTTGACACACTGTGTGCATCTTCAAAATTTGGCTTTTAAAATGCGTCAAAAATTTTAAAAAATTGGTCGCAAAAAATATAAAATGATGTAATTTTGTTGTTATTTAGATTATTCCTAGTACATCAATCATGTTCTTCAGTTTTTGTTCAACCTCATTTGTTTTTTGCTTGATGATGTCTAAATCCCGACTACAAAACATTATGTCCTGGATTAGCCTTTGTGCACTGTCACTGGTGAAATGAAGAGATTGTTCTTCCACAACATGCACATCACCTAAAAGAAAAAATACACACTATGTATTATAAATATGCAGACATACATCTATTACCTGAATCTGCGGTCTTAGACACTCACCTGTTGTGGTGTGTCAGGAACCATGAATCAGACCGAGACAGAAGTAGAGTTAAATCACACTTGTTTAATAATAATAATAAAAAGGTAAACAGAGTAAGCGTGGTCTAAACAAGCCAGAGTTCAGTAACCAGATCGGGTAGTCAGCCAAGCCAATGTCAGAGAGCCAGAAGTAAACGTAGTAGTACAGCAAGCAGGATCAGGAGCCAGAAGGGATGTCAGCCGAGCAAGTCTTCAACAGGAACACAGGAGAAAATCTCTGTGATGTTGACAAAGGCGAAGGCAGAGATCAAGTGACCCGGATGACTTTAAGTAGGCAGGACTGACGAGAAGAATCAACAACAGCTGGGTGACTGTGAAGAGAGATGGGAGCTGGCAATTAGCCGACGGGTGAGCGGCCAGCTCAGAGAAGGAAGGGCTGAGCCCAGCCCTGACATGGTGACAATTTCAACCACCTCTCCTTCCTCAACATGCTCTGGTTGTGGTGTCCTCTGTTCCCCTTCTTCAGGAGGTGGGGGGTTCCTGGTGTCCTCAGACGTCCGGAATCTTTTCTCCCCTATGAGAATGAAGCAAAAAAAGGTATACTTAGCACACCGATATTTGAGGCCAGAAATAGGAATATGAAACATTGCTTGGAAGTGGGGTACAATTGTCTGTTTTGGCAGAGTTCCAAGCTGAAGACATGATTTTTTTCCCTTACCAAAGCTGCAATACTTACCTTTTTTTTTGGACAAGTTTCACACATGGAGACACCCCAAGTATCCACTGGAGTACCTATGTTAGACACCCTAAAAAGTTTGTTTTTGTGTCCCACACTAGTGCTCCTGAGTCCAGATGTGTAAACAGCTGCTGAGTGTCCTCTCCTTACATTACACTGAATCAAGTTTGCAATTCTTTCTAGTTTCAAACACATCTAGACAACAATGTCCTAAACTTCTTTTAATACAAATTAGCATGACCAAATGTAGTTAACCCTGTATCTGCCAAAAACAATGTATTTAGTTGGCAAACGAATGATGTTTACTGAGACTGATTACTGTGCCCACGAACATGAAAGTAGCCATTTTAAACTGTACAACAGTAAAGAAAAGCACATGGAGCAGCATGCAAAAAATAATAATAATAGGAACACACGACAACTACTTACTTTTTAGAAGCACTTTCTTGATCCTTCTGTACTGATCCTGCTCCCTCAATTTCTGGTCTGACCAGCGTTTCCTCAATTGCTCCTTGGATCGTCGCACCCCAAAATTCCTGTGCAAACTCTTCACAAATTTAGTAGTGATCTTGGCCTTTCTCACATTTTTGGTTAGGTAAGGTCCATACTTCCCATCATAGTCGGCCCCCTTCAAGATGTCCACCATCTCCACCATCTCTACAAAGGCCATATTTGATGCCTTAAATCTCCTGCGGGATTGTGACGTTTCTGGCTTTCCTCCTCGTTACTGCTATTACGCACCTGCTGTGTCTCTGCCATGTTCCTCTCCCACTGTGACAAAAGAGAAGGGGCGGGGAATATTCTAGAAAGAACGTCAGGGGCCGGCAACGCGGGCGGAGTTTCACGCATACGCAGTGTATATAAAGATAACACGTGTGTTGTACATACGATCTGTGAGTGGAGGAAGTGCCGATCGTGAGAACGAAGGTAACATTTTACCTTGGGACATCAGTGGCCTATACTGATTCGAGATTGAGGCCTATATTGGGATAAGATTAGGATAGTTTAGCCTGATATTAGTGTTTTTGTCTTGTGTTTTGTCTTGCAGCAAATATGAAGCAATTCAAAGACCCGGAATTCATGGGTCAGTTCATATACAGATTTAAGAGAAATTTGTGGGAGGTTAAAAACCCCTTATATCGAAATAAACCATCTAGGAAGACATCGCTGGAGAAACTGCTGCAATTTGTGAAGACGCAGGTCCCCGACGCAGACATCGAGTTTGTGGAGAAGAAAATTGGTAGCTTGAGAAGCACGTATAGGAAGGAGCTTAATAAGGTCCAGGCTTCCATGAAATCAGGAGCAGCAGCAAAGGATGTGTATATACCCAGTCTGTAGTACTACAACAGGATGCGGTTTCTGGAAGACCAGATTGAAGCCAGGGAATCATTTTCTACACTTCCATCCACCCTTCCCTCAACCCTTCCATCAACCCCAGCTGAGGCTTCCGAGGACCAACCTGGGCCTTCCATTCTGGAAGAAGTTGAGGAGCCCAGCTGGAGCCAAATATAGTATTTTTGAACATATTTATTGCCTGAAAATTAGTGTTGTTAACTAGATGTTATTATTGATAACAAATGATTGAACAAAAAGTGTTTGACATATCAATAGACAGTAGGGGCCAAAAATGATTGGGACAAGAATGAAAAATGCTGGGCTCAGAATGATAGTCTTTTCTATTTATTAACATTGAATTTGCAACAGTCATGAGCTGAAAATTGTGTGTGATTGATGAACCAAAAACTAAAACTATGTTTTTCATACACAGGAAGACCTCAGCCAGGACGAGGCTCTGGAATGTGGCAGACAGGAGGAGGCGGGGGTATATGTCAGCCAGGAGGAGGCAGGGGTGTCAGCCAGGAAGTGGCCAGGCCCAGTAGCCTCACCCAATCCCAGGTGCTTCCACTCCACCTTACAACAAAAAGGGCCAGGAAGGGGAGTAACATGGAGGAGGCAGCACTGGGCCTCATTAAGGACGCTAATGTGGCCCTGAAAACACCCCCCGACACTGAAGAGGCCTATGGCTGCTATGTAGCTGCAAAATTGCAGCAAATGAAGGAGGGCCAACGGCTCATGTGTGAGAATATTATTTTTCAGGCCCTTCAGAAGGGGTTGAGGAGCCAATTTAGTGAGAACATGCACTTATGTGCGCTCGCCCATCCTCCTCCTCCTCCTCCTGCCACAAGTCCACCTCCAGAGCCACAGCCTCCAAGAAAGGGTGCAGGGAAGTGTGGAGGGAAGGCTGCAGGGAAGCGTGGAGGGAAGGCTGCAAGGAAGACATGAAAGTGATGGCCTGGGTTCAGTCTGGTCTGACAGAAGACGCAGGCTGTTGTAGTACCACAGCTTGGGGATATATATGTCATCTGCTGCTGTTCCGGATCTCCGGGAGTCCTGGACCAGATTGTGCTCCCTATTATATGGACTTCTCAGTCTACCAATTTTTATTTACAAAGAGTTGATGTGTGCCCTGGGGTATAAAGGCTTCGCAAATTCAAGCAGTTTCTCCAGCGTTGCCTTCCTCTTTATTTTGTTAGGAGCCAGAATAAATGGAGATTTTTTTTATATGAAAATACTTGGCTATGTGTTTTTATTCAAAAAGGACAGTTTGTTTGTTAGTAGGCAGGTACATTTAAAAAATACAATGTCAAATTAACAAGGGACAACAACCAACCTCCTTGAGCTTTAAAAATACAAAATAATAATGTTGTTGTGGAAACTTGACACACAAAAAAAATAAATTATGGGGTTCACTAGAAAAAAATATTAAAATCATCAAAAAACAGGAGCTCTTGATTAAAAAACAAAAAAAACAAAAGATGACTATAAAAAATAATTCTAAACATTATTATGGAGATCTGGCTTTAAAAACAAAAAAGATTATTCAGGACATCACGAGAAATAATAAAGAAATATGTTTGTCAGAACTCTGTGTGAATATCAGCAGCAAAACAAATTCATTCTTCTAGCATTATAAAGAACAAAAGAATGCACTGCATTAAAAGATCCAAAAATTTACAGCGTGACGAATGTGCTATCTCCATTACAAACGCTAGCATGCGTGATTTTTTGCGCGTCCGAATTGCGTACAGACGAACACATTTTCGGATAGGAACTTTTTCCGACCGAAAAATAGAGGACCTGCTCTCAATCTTTTACTGGCTGGAATTCCGCCTTGGACTTTTGCTGACGGAATTTCTGCTCATGTGTGCGGGGGCATCAGGGCTTCTTAGAGGGGACAGACATGTGAGATTCAGATCAAAGCAATCAGAGTCTCCCAAGACCAAAATGGTGGCCACTCTGTCCATGTGGCAACAGACACCCATGCCTCGGAGAGACCCATTAAAGCTGGAAAAGGGGGCTTGAGTGGCAGGAGTACTCATCCCTTGAAAGGTCCAGAAGAGGTTTTAGAAGGAGGTAGACATGTGTGGTTCGTTTTGTTCCTAATTTAAATTTGGACAAATTTTTTGTTGTACGTAAATTTGGATGTATACGAATTTCCGAATTACAATAGTAACAAATTGAAACAAATCCAATATAAAGGATCAAAATTTTGAACAAAATTCAAATTCAAATAGTTTTCAAATCCAATTCGAATTTCTGAAGAGAATAAAATAAAATAAAAAATGAAGGAATAGAATAGAAGAGAATATAATGGAGTGAAACAGAACAGAAGACAATATAAAAGCTTAGAAAAAAATTGAAGGGAGAGAATAGAACATAAAAGAACAGAGTAAAACAGAACATTAGAATAGAAAATAAAAAAACGGACTTAAATAAAATAGAATAGAAAATAAAGTAATAGAATAGAATAAAATTTTTGAATAGAATAATTTTGAATTATTGAATTTTGAATTTTGAATAGAATAGAAAAGACTAGAATAGAAAATAATGGAATAGATAATAAAATAAAAGAATATAATAGAATAAATACTAGAAAAGAATAGAATAAAATAGAAAGAATATAACAATATAACCATTTTCCGAAATTCGAATAGAATAAATTTGAATTAGAATAGAATAGAAAAAAATAGAATGTAATAGAAAAGAACAGAATAGAAAATAAAAAAATTGAATAGAAAAAACAATAGAATAGAATGGAATAGAAGGAACATAACATCTTCCAAAATTGGAATTTCGAATAGAATAATTTGTATTTGTTTTTATGGAATTCAATTCGACTACCATTTGAATGGAATTCAAAAAATTTGAATCGAAACAAAACAGAACAAATTTTTTTGTTCTGCACATGTCTAGAATGAGGAGAGCCCTCGTCCCCCTTGCACAGAGTCCTGACCTCAACCCGATATAACACCTTTGGGATGAATTAGAGTGGAGACTGCGAGCCAGGCCAGTGTCTGACCTAACATTGTGCTTCTGGAAGAATGGTCAAACATTCCCATAGACACACTCCTAAACCTTGTGGCCAGCCTTCCCAGAAGAGTTGAAGCTGTTATAGTTGCAAATGGTGGGCCAACTCAATTTTGAACCCTAAAGACTAAGAATGGGATGCCAATAAAGTTCATGTAAAGGCAGGAGTCCTAATAATTTTGGTAATATAGTGTATATATACCCCTCACATAGTGAAATGGGCACATATCTTAAATGACAATATGACCATGGAGACCCTTGTTTTCACCAACTGAAATGAAAGGAACCCGCAGAAACCTGCCAATCTTGGACTTGCTAGGTGGCATGCAGAGATTCAAACTCATTAAAGGCCCTGTTATGCCATTTTTTACTGAGTACCTATTCCACCCATATAAGGGGCAACTGGCAACAAAAGTGAGTACACCCCTAAGTGAAAATGTCCAAATTGAGCCCAATTAGCCATCCCCCTCCCCCTCGTATCATGTGACTCATTAGTGTTACATGGTCTCAGGTGTGAATGGGGAGCAGGTTGTGTTAAATTTGGTGTTATCGCTCTCACTCTCTCATACTGGTCACTGAAAGTTCAACATGGCACCTCAAGGCAAAGAACTCTGGAGATCTGAAAAAAAGAATAGTTGCTCTACATAAAGATGGCATAGGCTATAAGAAGATTACCAAGACCCTGAAACTGAGCTGCAGCACGGTGGCCAAGACCATTCAGTGATTTAACTGGACAGGTTCCACTCAGAACAGGCCTCGCCATGGTTGACCAAAGAAGTTGAATGCACATGCTCAGCATCATATCCAGAGGTTGTCTTTGGGAAATAGACATATGAGTGCTATCAGCATTGCTGCAGAGGTTGAAGGGGTGGGGGGTCAGCCTGTCAGTGCTCAGACCATACGCTGCATTTTGCATCAAATTGGTCTGCATGGCTGTCATCCCAAAAGGAAGCCTCTTCTAAAGATGATGCACAAGAAAGCCCGCAAACAGTTTGCTGAAGACAAGCAGACTAAGGACATGGATTACTGGAACCATGTCCTGTGGTCTGATGAGACCAAGATAAACTTATTTGGTTCAGATGGTGTCAAGCGTGTGTGGCGGCAAAGAGGTGAGGAGTACAAAGACAAGTGTGTCTTGCCTACAATCAAGCATGGTGGTGGGAGTGTCATGGTCTGGGGCTGCATGAGTGCTGCCGGTACTGGGGAGCTACAGTTCATTGGGGGAACCACGAGTGCCAACATGTACTGTGACATACTGAAGCAGAGCAGGATCCCCTCCCTTCAGAGACTTGGCCCCAGGGCAGTATTCCAACATGATAACAACCCCAAACACACCTCCAGGATGACCACTAGACATGTGCATTCGTTTTCGTCCGAATGCATTTTCGTCCGAATTTCAGGTATTTTCGTTATCGTGCAGAATGCGAAAAACGAAAGATCTGACATAAACAAATGCTTTATTTTCATTTTCGTTGCTACAACAGTTCAATATAGATAGGAGATTTGATATGATGATGACAATAACAATCTGTGTCCATCAAACCAAACTCTATTAGTCCAAGATTATTCTACATAGAGAGAAAAGATTCGACATGGGGTAGAAAAGATTCGACGTAGGGGAGAAAAGATAAATAAAAATAATGATGATGATGAATGTTATTGGCTGATTGTAACCAAAGAGGAGGAGCAGTAAAATAGCTAGAACTAAGTACACACGTACTTTGGCTTATGGTGTCTGTTGAAAGTTCTAAGAAGATTCGACGGAGCAGGTAAACTATACGGTGTCGTACAGTTTAGCTGCTCCGTCGAATCTTCTTTGAACATTCGACAGACACCATAAGCCTTCAATGACAGATTCGACCTTAATTTGGATTTTCGGACGAATGCAATTTTTAACGAAAAACGAAATAAATAAAAACTAATTTCGGGAGTAACTAAATAAATGTATTTTTCGGACGAAAACGAAATTCCGAAACAAAATATTTCAGTGTGCACATGTCTAATGACCACTGCCTTGCTAAAGAAGCTGAGGGTAAATGTGATGGACTGGCCAAGCATGTCTCCAGACCTAAACCAAATTGAGCATCTGTGGGGCATCCTCAAATGTAAGGTGGAGGAGCGCAAGGTCTCTAACATCCACTAGCTCCGTGATGCCGTCTTGGAGGAGTGGAAGAGGACTCTAGTGGCAACCTGTGAAGCTCTGGTGAACTTCATGCCCAAGAGGGTTAAGGCAGTGCTGGAAAATAATGGTGGCCACACAAAATATTGGCACTTTGGGCCTAATTTGAACATTTTCACTTAGGGGTGTACTCACTTTTGTTACCAGCAGTTTACTCATTAATGGCTGCGTGTTGAATTGTTTTGAGGGGAAAGCAAATTTCCACTGTTATACAAGCTGTACACTCACTACTTTACATTGTACCAAAGTGTCATTTCTTCAGTGTTGTCACATGAAAAGATGTAATAAAATATTTACAAAAAAGTGAGGGCTGTACTCACTTTTGTGAGATACTGTATGTGTGTTTTTTTCCGTTTAATTATTTACTGTATGCGAGATAGAAAACTGCCCATTACATTAAACATAGGCTGCTTTGTTATTAAATTGCAGCTATTGCTCCAGAAGTAAAAAGCGTTAGCTGGCTGGTGATAGATGTTTCCCTTCACCCTATTGTACACAGTTGTATAAAACATAACGCTAGACCCAACAGAAAAACCTCTCTGATTACTCGTCAGGACAATAAAAGTTAAACCAATTGAGGAATTATGTCTGTCGCTGTTTACCCGAGCCCGGAACATGCACTAATTGCTGTCAGCTTGTTATTTTCACAACTTTTTTTCACCCTGCATATGTTTTATTGTCATTTAAATTATTGTGGAACATTCTAGTAGGAAAAATATTAGCGGATTAGCCTAACATAACACATTCCAGAGCTAAGCTGGGTAATAAAATTATCCTGGGCTGCTTACACACTTGGAGGCTTAAAACACATAATTTTGTAAACACTGGAGCTGCTTTTAAGGACCTGTAAACCTTAAATGCAATTTATATGAAAGAGTAATTAATAACCTATACAGATTTTTATATGCAAACGTTTTAGAAGTTTACTAGAGGTGAAGACAATTGAAGTGAATTTCTGGAGGTCATGTTCTGTAATTCAGTGACTGGCAATTTAGGTAACCATTGATAAGTAATAGTGCAGCGCTAGTAAGAAAAAAATAAATATGCATACATAAAAGTAGATTAGAAGGTAAAAAGTTCATAAAGAGCAGGTCACACAAGGATCAACGAAAGTGTTAGAATGTGCTCCTAAAATCTCCTGTGGATGCATCCGTGTGCATACCTCCACCATAGACAATGCAGGCCGCTAGACTAACTATGTGGACCACTGATTTAACAGACAGGTCAAAAAATGCCTTCACATACAGGGTAATCAAAGAAATGATGGTGCCTGTAGATATCTCCAAAAACATCCTCGTCCGGCTGCATAGGAGTCCACATAGTGAAGTGAGCGGCCTGCATTGTCTATGGTGGAGGTGTGGACACAGATGCATCCACAGGAGATTTGAGGAGCACATTCTGACACTTTCGGTGATCCTTGTGTGTCCTGCTCCTATACTGGGAGTATGAATGGCAACCTCAGCCTGGACTCCGACCAGGCCACATCTCAATGCGTTTCGCTCCACCTCTTTGAGCTTAGTCATGGGGATCCCCATGTCTAAGCTCCGAGGGGCAGAGAAAAGCGCGCTGGGGGGCAGGGCCTGATTGGATCCAGGCTGACGTTGCCATTCATACACTCAGTATAGGGACAACACGGATGTGCGGCTTAAGGGAGTCCTTTCTTTACTGCCATTGATAAGTCACCTTTGGTCTATAATGGCTCCAGCTGGGTATGTTACGTTGTCACTGAAAATGGTTCAAATCTTTTTTCTGTTTCAATCGTTTTTATTCAGTTTTCAGAATTACAGTAAAATGTTACAACGTAACATAAAAGAGTGCAAATGGTTCTGTCAACATAAACAGTAAACAAGAAGTTAACAATGATGGCATGTTTTAAGGGTATGGAGTTTAGAACAGAAATCCACGGAAGACTACCTTTGGGTATCAGGAACTGTGCCAAAGAGATCAACTATGTTAAAGACTCCTATTACGAAACATGTTCGGTTATAGTCCAATAAAAGGCCAAGCAACCAGTGGGTCTAACATCAGTCCCATATTGTACATTCGGCAGAGGGGTCAAGCAGGACAACACCCGCCCTCCCAACCACCGATGCATGCTATAGATTTAATAAAATTATAGAAAATGTATTGACCACTATGTCATCTAATACTAGACTTATTTAACCTACCCTGAAAATATTATATACTTAGAAAAATCAAATGTATCAGCAACATGTCCTTATGAAATATATTGTCACATACAAAACCTAGACAGAAACCCTAAAGTCGTGACAAAGGGTCTGACTAGAGGGCTTATCTTACACTTGAGTAAAGAGATAGAAATGAGCGAGTCAGGAAAAGGAAAGGAATCAAAAAAGCGAGACCACACCTGTCCAGGAGCCCAACCCTGCACTGATCTACTGATCCAATGTCAATCCTGAGTGTTTGGCACCTGTAGTTAAGAGAGCAAGGGGTCCAAACCTTTTCAAACAGGGGTAGTTTGTAGGATGCTGACCAGTTTTTCCTGGAGCATAACCAGGTCAGTTTTCACTTCATTAAAGCCGATCACTGGACTTTGCGATGGTTATTTTGGCCGCCAAAAACATATAGTAAATTAGAGTCTGTGTGGACCATGGTATATTCTCCACAGGTTCATTAAGCAAAGCTATACGAGGGTCCTTAGTAATGTTGACCATAGTGCCCGAATGAATTAAGGAGTGAACCCATTTTTAGAAACGATGGACCTTAAGACTCTTCACTTACTGTATACCATATATAAAGAGCAGAGCCAATCTGACTGCAGCCTCTAAAGCAGAAGGGTTCAAATCTTTTTTACATATAGATGTAAAGGAGATCAACTTAAAGTGAAAGTCCAGCTTGGGTAAAAAATAGGCTAACTCGTTAAAAATAATGCTCTCCCTCTGCAATCAATATGCAGAGACTGATTTACCTAAAGGAGTTTGGAAACTGCATTAAAAAATTGTGTAAATATTTACTCCGGTTAATCTATCATATGAACAGCAAATTCCCGTTTACTTGTAATTCCCAGAAGTGTACAGATAAAATAAATAAACAGGAATTTGCATGACATTGCATGAATTTAACATGACAGGATAATTAAAGTTGTAAATAAAAAAGACTGTGCTATTAACTAAATATACCAAGCTGCAACTCAAGATGTTATACAACACCAAACAAGAATGCAAAAAGAGAGCAGCTATGCTAAATAAATTGACCCGTGAGGCAATGACCAATCAGAGGCTAGTAAATGCACTCACAGCTGAAAAAATTGATAAATGAAAAACCAAAAAATGGAATTAACATTAAAGTGAACCAAATACACCAATATGACAAAGGATAAATCTAGAATTACACTGAGAGAATCAATTCAGAAAATAGTAAAAAACTAAACAATGGAAATTAGTAAAGAAATATAAAATTACATAATACCAATTAGCAACCTAATAAAGTGACAATGATGGGTATAATTCATCAACTAAAGATAGTGTTAAATACTGACATGAGTGAATTCATGTGAAAAAAATATACAGAAAAAAAATTATTAAATATATGTGTATATATAAGAAACTTTGAGTGATCATAAATGAATGTGACGATAGTGACTATTGAATCTTTGATTAAAAATAAATAATCCATGGTGACATATCATCCAGACACCTTGGAAAAAGTGAAGATAAGGAAAATGCCTCCACCTGAGCACACACTGCCGCTTACCAGATCGGTATGATCCCTTATTATAGGGAACCAAGGAACACCTATGGCTAATAACTCAGCCTGGGGTCTCTGTGCCGTATGCCATATAAGAACAAAACGGTTTGCATAGTGTAAAACCTTTACCAATTTATTAGACTTTAAAAGACAAGTGAACACTTACAATTGTGTAGAATAAAAACAGCACTAAGATGATCGAGCTGGTCGGCTCTCGATAAACAGCCCGTTGCTTTTGGGACTTTACGCAATACGCAGTGACGTCAGCACGCTGCTCCTCCCTATGCATTTCGTCACTCAAAAGACGTCATCTTGGGGCACGGGCGGCGTCCTGACGCACTGTCATGAGAGGGTCTACCCGTTGGTGGCGCTATCGGTCTCTTGGATCGCAGTACCAGTGTCCATCAGCAGGTTTCTTCCAACACCTAGGACCTGCAGTAAAAGGTCTTTCCTGCTGGTGGCACTGTTGCATCCTCGGGCCGTAGTACCGGCGTCAACCAGCGGGTGCACTCTGGCAGTGTGGAGCAAACAGCTCACACTGCGCTCAGCTGTGACATGAGGTCAATTACCACAGCCTTACAAATACCCGGCAAGCCCTCATAGGCTTGCCTTGGTATCTCTCTCCCTGCACTCTTACCTTGCTGCCCGTTACTTTGACCTTGAGCCTGCATCTGCCTTGTCCTGACCTGACCTGATCTGATCCCATCCCTATCCTGAGCCTATCCCCTCTGTTCCTGGTTACCTTGGATCCCTGCCCTGTATCCCATCCATCCACCCTCTTCCTGTCCTGCTGGTTTGATCTCCCTGTGTATGACCTTGGCCTGGCTTTGTTTACGATTACGGTATCTCCATTTCCTTGTATATATTGTTGTTTGTAGTGGGTTTGTTGTGTTGGTTTTGCACTGTTTGTATTTCTTTACTTGTCACTTATTTATTAAACACCATTATTTCACTTATATGTGTTTTGGGTTTCCTCTGTGCAGTCCACACAGTCTGGTCAATTAGATTCTCTGACAGTATACCAAGGCCATCCCTGACCAGACGTGGCTGCACTGAGAAACCGTCCTGTTACGGTGGGCGCGCAAAATGGACTTTGATGGAATTGTCTATTATTCTCTGCTGGCGGCAGAGGATAGTGAATATTGTTGTCAGACTCTTAAAGATTGGACCCGGGACCAACTGCTGGAAACAATACAAACAGCCCATTTACTTGTAGATCAAGGTCATGTGTTATTTGAGGATGTTCAGCCTTTGATCCAATTATGTACTAAGTCAGCCTTGTCATGCATTCCCGAAGGTAGTGACGATTTCTCCCCTCCTTTCAGTTGTGACCAGGTTGAATCCCTGGTATGGTTGTTAGAGGACGATCCGGCTTCCTTTGATGAACATTATTCCGCTTGTTCCCAGCAGGTGTTATCCGATTGCATTTATTCAGTACAATCTTTGGTTAGTCAGGCTGTATGTGAATCAGCGTTTGTTCAACCTTTGCTGCAGGCATGGTCAGATCTCCTGTCTTTAGCTAAGCCACAATATTCCAGTCCTGCCATTAATCATCTGCTTTCCAAAAGATCTATCTCCCCGTCACCTATGGCAACCTCAGCTACAACCCAGTTTAATCAGCTCCCTACCAAATACTACCACCCAGTCTCCAAGTGTCGCACCCATCCCGTCTTCAATTCACCTGTCTCTTCTCCTCCACCTGTAACAGTCCCACAAAACCCCTCGCTAGCTACAGTTCCTTGGTCTTCCTTCTGCCCAGCTACTTTCTTTTCTTACAGCCCTGCACCTACATACAAAACTGCACGGGCTAAACCAAAAAAGAAGCAAAAATTCTTCCCGACCCACACCATCTTGCCAGTAACCCAACCTGTTCCAGCTTTGCAGTCTGACGTTCCAGCTCGCCAGTCTGATGTTCCAGCCTTCCAGTCTGATGTTCCAGCCTTCCAGTCTGATGTTCCAGCTTTTCAGCCTGATGTTCCAGCCTTTCAGCCTGATGTTCCAGCTTTGCAGTCTGATGTTCCAGCTTTGCGGTCTAATGTTCCAGCTTTGCAGTCTGATGTTCCAGCTTTGCAGTCTGAAGTTCCAGCTTTGCAGTCTGAAGTTCAAGCTTTGCAGTCTGAAGTTCAAGCTTTGCAGTCTGATGTTCCAGCTTTGCAGTCTGATGTTCCAGCTTTGCAGTCTGATGTTCCAGCCTTCCAGTCTGCTGTTCCAGCTTTGCAGTCTGCTGTTCCAGCCTTCCAGTCTGCTGTTCCAGCCTTCCAGTCTGATGTTCCAGCCTTCCAGTCTGATGTTCCAGCTTTGCAGTCTGATGTTCCAGCTTTACAGTCTGATGTGCCTGCCTCCCAGTCTGTCGTCCCGATGCCTGCCTTCCAGCTCGATGTCCCTGCCTTCCAGCCGGATGTCTTGCAGCTTGCCTTCCAGCCTGATGTCTTGATGCCTACCTACCAGTCTGATGTGCCAGCTTCCCAGTCTGATGTGCCAGCTTCCCAGTCTGATGTGCCAGCTTTCCAGATTGATGTGCCAGCTTCCCAGATTGATGTGCCAGCTTCCCAGATTGATGTGCCAGCTTCCCAGATTGATGTGCCAGCTTCCCGGATTGATGTGCCAGCTTCCCAGATTGATGTGCCAGCTTCCCAGATTGATGTGCCAGCTTCCCAGATTGATGTGCCAGCCTCCCAGATTGATGTGCCAGCCTCCCAGATTGATGTGCCAGCTTCCCAGATTGATGTGCCAGCTTCCCAGTCTGATGTGCCAGCTTCCCAGTCTGATGTGCCAGCTTCCCAGTCTGATGTGCCAGCTTCCCAGATTGATGTGCCAGCTTCCCAGATTGATGTGCCAGCTTCCCAGATTGATGTGCCAGCTTCCCAGTTTGCTGTACCAGCTTCCCAGCCTGATGTCTTGCAGCTTGCCTTCCAGCCTGATGTCTCGAAGATTGCTTCCCAGTCTGATGTGCCAGCTTCTCAGTCTGATGTGCCAGCTTCTCAGTCTGATGTGCCAGCTTCCCAGTCTGATGTGCCAGCTTCCCAGTCTGATGTGCCAGCTTCCCAGATTGATGTGCCAGCTTTCCAGTCTGATAATCCAGCCCTCCAGCCTGATGTCCTGTCGTCTGCTGCCCAGCTCAAGTGGTTCCTGTCGTCTGCTGCCCAGCTCAAGTGGTTCCTGTCGTCTGCTGCCCAGCTCAAGTGGTTCCTGTCGTCTGCTGCCCAGCTCAAGTGGTTCCTGTCGTCTGCTGCCCAGCTCAAGTGGTTCCTGTCATCTGCTGCCCAGCTCAAGTGGTTCCTGTCGTCTGCTGCCCAGCTCAAGTGGTTCCTGTCGTTTGCTGTCCAGCTCAAGTGGTTCCTGCCGTCTGCTGCCCAGCTCAAGTGGTTCCTGCCGTCTGCTGCCCAGCTCAAGTGGTTCCTGTCGTCTGCTGCCCAGCTCAAGTGGTTCCTGTCGTCTGCTGCCCAGCTCAAGTGGTTCCTGTCGTCTGCTGCCCAGCTCAAGTGTTTCCTGTCGTCTGCTGCCCAGCTCAAGTGTTTCCTGTCGTCTGCTGCCCAGCTCAAGTGTTTCCTGTCGTCTGCTGCCCAGCTCAAGTGTTTCCTGTCGTTTGCTGCCCAGCTCAAGTGTTTCCTGTCGTCTGCTGCCCAGCTCAAGTGTTTCCTGTCGTCTGCTGCCCAGCTCAAGTGTTTCCTGTCGTCTGCTGCCCAGCTCAAGTGTTTCCTGTCGTCTGCTGCCCAGCTCAAGTGTTTCCTGTCGTCTGCTGCCCAGCTCAAGTGTTTCCTGTCGTCTGCTGCCCAGCTCAAGTGTTTCCTGTCGTCTGCTGCCCAGCTCAAGTGGTTCCTGTCGTCTGCTGCCCAGCTCAAGTGGTTCCTGTCGTCTGCTGCCCAGCTCAAGTGCTTCCTGTCGTCTGCTGCCCAGCTCAAGTGGTTCCTGTCTTCTGCTGCCCAGCTCAAGTGGTTCCTGTCGTCTGCTGCCCAGCTCAAGTGGTTCCTGTCGTCTGCTGCCCAGCTCAAGTGTTTCCTGTCGTCTGCTGCCCAGCTCAAGTGTTTCCTATCGTCTGCTGCCCAGCTCAAGTGTTTCCTGTCGTCTGCTGCCCAGCTCAAGTGTTTCCTGTCGTCTGCTGCCCAGCTCAAGTGTTTCCTGTCGTCTGCTGCCCAGCTCAAGTGTTTCCTGTCGTCTGCTGCCCAGCTCAAGTGTTTCCTGTCGTCTGCTGCCCAGCTCAAGTGTTTCCTGTCGTCTGCTGCCCAGCTCAAGTGGTTCCTGTCGTCTGCTGCCCAGCTCAAGTGGTTCCTGTCGTCTGCTGCCCAGCTCAAGTGCTTCCTGTCGTCTGCTGCCCAGCTCAAGTGGTTCCTGTCGTCTGCTGCCCAGCTCAAGTGGTTCCTGTCGTCTGCTGCCCAGCTCAAGTGTTTCCTGTCGTCTGCTGCCCAGCTCAAGTGGTTCCTGTCGTTTGCTGCCCAGCTCAAGTGGCTCCTGCCGTCTGCTGCCCAGCTCAAGTGGTTCCTGTCGTCTGCTGCCCAGCTCAAGTGGTTCCTGTCGTCTGCTGCCGAGCTTAATGACTCTGACATGCCAGCAGTACCCACTGTCCAGGTTGATGTACCCGATGCCCGGCCTGATGTGCCCTCATCTGTTCAGTTGGAGGCCATGAACTTTGAACAGATGCACCTTGTTGGAGCGTCCGGAGGCCGCTCCTTTAGGGGGGGTACTGTCATGAGAGGGTCTACCCGTTGGTGGCGCTATCGGTCTCTTGGATCGCAGTACCAGTGTCCATCAGCAGGTGTCTTCCAACACCTAGGACCTGCAGTAAAAGGTCTTTCCTGCTGGTGGCACTGTTGCATCCTCGGGCCGTAGTACCGGCGTCAACCAGCGGGTGCACTCTGGCAGTGTGGAGCAAACAGCTCACACTGCGCTCAGCTGTGACATGAGGTCAATTACCACAGCCTTACAAATACCCGGCAAGCCCTCATAGGCTTGCCTTGGTATCTCTCTCCCTGCACTCTTACCTTGCTGCCCGTTACTTTGACCTTGAGCCTGCATCTGCCTTGTCCTGACCTGACCTGATCTGATCCCATCCCTATCCTGAGCCTATCCCCTCTGTTCCTGGTTACCTTGGATCCCTGCCCTGTATCCCATCCATCCACCCTCTTCCTGTCCTGCTGGTTTGATCTCCCTGTGTATGACCTTGGCCTGGCTTTGTTTACGATTACGGTATCTCCATTTCCTTGTATATATTGTTGTTTGTAGTAAGTTTGTTGTGTTGGTTTTGCACTGTTTGTATTTCTTTACTTGTCACTTATTTATTAAACACCATTATTTCACTTATATGTGTTTTGGGTTTCCTCTGTGCAGTCCACACAGTCTGGTCAATTAGATTCTCTGACACGCACCGCTTAAATACAAACAACAGGTAACCAAGCCTCGGTCTGAGTCCCGGAATGCCGCCAAATGGCGCCATCTTGGTTTATGGAGAACGAGTTCACTGCATGTACAGAGATATCCATGCAATAAGGGCAAACTCTAAACATCCACGTATTACTGACAAACATAAATAATTCAAAGTCTGCCAATCAAATGAACAAAAACAGATATAGAAAAGGTGATAACATAAGTCGCATACAATATAATATAAGTTGTCATCATGCCTCTTGGCTCAGGTCTGTGCCAAAAAGTTAATATCTTAGACTGAAACGCAACTGTACTGAACAGAGTGTGTTTCTGGCACAGGTTCTTACCCAAAGATTTGTGGATAAGGGCTATCCTCTAGAGTCCCTTATTAGCACCCACGATCAGGTCAAGAGTGTTGAGTCTCTATGGAAAGAGAATACTGAAGTTCTTTTCGGCATTTACTGGTTATTACCAATGTAGAAAGTGTCAGGTCTGCTCTTTGAACGGATGTAGGACTAAGAGAACTACTAGTTTTAGCTCCAGCTGTACCTTTAGGAGTTTTGCCATTGAGCCATTCATTACTTGCTCCACGGTGGGAGTGGTTTATATGCTTCAGTGTCCGTGTGGCCTACAGTATGTGGGCAGGACTAAGAGACCATTGCAGGTACACTTAAATGAGCATATAAACAATATACCTAAGGGGTTCACCAAACACTCCTGCTGAAAGAGGGGAAGAACCCATTACATATGTCATCATATAGGCCCATTTCGTTATTGTGTTCGGACATGAAGATTCTGACAAAAGTGTTGGCTACAAGACTGAATAAAATAATCTCTAAAATAATACAAGCACGAACATAAGATGAGTGTATTTAAATATGCAACTACCCATAGAGAACAGCGGTAACAGAGCGATCCTCTCACTAGATGCAACCAAGGCATTTGGTTGCCTGGAATGGCATTATATGTGGAAGGTGCTGGCTGAATTTCGGTTCGGCCCGGGGTTCGCTCGGTGGTTGAGCCTGGTATATAAAAACCCAAGGGCCAGGGTGAGAGTCAATGGTCAGAGTTCAGAGTGGTTCCAGCTGCATAGGGGAACGAGACAGGGGTGCCCTCTGTCGCCCCTGCTCTTTGCCCTGGCAATGGAACCGCTGGCTATAGCCTTAAGGATGGCGCAAGGGATATAGGGGTTCAAAAGGAAGAAAGGGGAGGAGAAAGTGGCAATGTATGCAGACGATATTCTGTTGTTCCTAGCGGATACACAGGGTTCTCTGCAGACAGCCATGGGGATAATTGAGGAATTCGGCCGTTTCTCTGGGCTATCGATTAACTGGGAAAAATCAGTAATTTTGCCAATAGACCCTCTCTCAGTACCGCTACTAAGCCAACTATCCCAAATTAAAGTAGCAAGCCAAATAAAATATCTAGGCATTAACATAACAAAAAACCCAGGACAATTTATAGATGGGAATTTAGTTCCTCTTCTGAAAAAACTGAAGCAGAAGTGTCGGATGTGGGGGCGTTTGCCTCTCTCGGTCGCCGGGGATGCAGTTTGATCAAGATGGTTTGGCTGCCCCAAATTTTATATATTCTTCGCAACTCTCCAGTATGGATCCCCAAGCATTGGTTTAAAAGACTGGACAGTGTGTTCAGAGAGCTAATTTGGAAAAGGCAAGGATCGGATTGCAAACGCTGCGGCGACCGGGAGGACAGGGTGGCATGGATGTGCCAGACCCTTGCTGTTATTTTTTGGCATCTCAAGTTCAGCACGCGGGGGGGTAGCAATAGGGGTGGAGGCTTCGGGGCAGGATGTAATATCTTGTTGAATGATACTAAACATGACTCAATTGTAGAGGTGATGGAGGCCGACTCATTTGAAACCAAATGTCCTACCACCCAGATGTTGGTTAAGGCTTGGGTAAAAGTTAAAATATTATTGGGCTATACGGGATTTTCGGAGTTCACCCCATTATGGGACAATAATAATCTCAGAGAGCTTAAGAAAATGGGACATATTGAAGAATGGGACCGTAGGGACCGCTGATTCACTGTCTGAATCAGCTATATAAGGCAGAGGGGTTAAAATCTTTCCAAGAACTGGTAGTAGAATATGCGATCTCTAACAGGTCATTTTATAGATACTTGCAAATTAGGCATGCCTTAGAGGCACAATTTGGTGGGAAAACACCAATATGGTGCGAAATGCCCTCTCTGAAAAAATTGGTTAATGCCGTATCTACGAAAGACTTAATTTCTGTTATGTATGGTAGTTTGAATGGCGCAGTTCAAAAGGGCGAAGTGGAAAACAAAAATAGGATCAAATGGGAGGCAGATGTCGGCCCACTGTTGGAAGACCAGTGGAAATATGTTCTGTCACTAGGTTCTAGGATCACCCTCTCCCCCTCACAAGTGGTCTCGCACCTCTATTTTTCTTATAGGTCATACTATACACCATTAAAGTGTTCAGGTTTGGCAAGAAGTTAGATGCGAAATGTCAAAGATGTGGGGAGGAGAATGGTGACTTTTTGCATATGTTTTGGTGCTGCCCCAAGCTTTATAGATACTGGAAAGGGATTGTGGATAAAATAAATCTTATGTTTGGGACTAGGCTGAGGGTTGAGGTCAGGGCATGCTTACTGGGCCTGGTAGAGGGCAAGGAAAGCCAGAGGGACCTGCAGACCGCAAGGCTCAGATGCTTGTTCCAGGGGAAAATACTTATTGCCCGGTATTGGCAGAGAAGGGACCCACTGACGATAGAAGAATGGGTGAAAGGGGTAAGGGAGGTGATAAGTAAAGAAAACGGAAAATTGTATACTCACCTTTCCATAATTTTCCTTTCCTGGCGCCTCTCCATGGCAGCACACACTGGGTTGTGACTCTGCCCCCACAACCTGACAGGATTGGTTAGCTATAAATTTGAAGGGGAGACACCCCGCTGCATTCTCTGTAAATATATCACTATAAAACGGGGTGGGAATCTGTGTGCTGCCATGGAGAGGCGTCAGCAAAGGAAAATTACGGAAAGGTGAGTATACAATTTTCCGTTTTCCTGATGCCTCCATGGCAGCACACACTGGGAAATAACTCGCCAGTCGGGTGGGTGCAAGAAAATAATATTTATTCCTTATAATGCGGAAGAATTGGCTCTAACAACAGATCTACCGAAGTCTGCCATAGCCAAGTGAGCAGAATCTACTCTATAGTGAGAAATGAAAGTATGTCTGGAGGACCAAGTTGCTGCTTTGCAAATCGTCTCCAGTGAAACCCTGCAATACGCTGCCCAGGAGGTAGCCACTGCCCTGGTCGAGTGAGCCCTGATGCCTTCAGGAATTGCCATATGATGCATGGAGTATGCCTTCTTGATGAACTTGACTAACCAGGAGGCGATAGTACGTGAAGTAGCCACTTGACCTCGTCTGTTCCCATGTGGAATGACCATGAGGGTATCCGTCTTCCTAAAAGAATTTGTAGCCGCCAGGTAACTAATGATGGTAGTTTTAACATCCAGAGGATGAGGTTCACCCTGATCATTAGTGAAGGATGGTAAGACAATATCTTGGTTGTAGTAGAAGGAAGTTGCTACCTTCGGGATGAAGTGGTCTGAAGGTCTTACTACTACCTTATCAGGAAAGAATACTAAGTAAGGTTCTGATGCCATCAGTGCTTGGATCTCAGATACCCTCTTTGCTGATGTAATTGCAATGAGAAAAGACAGTTTTAGAGTCAGATCCCACAGAGATATTGATTCAGATGGAGTAAAAGGAGGATTGGTGAAGGCATCGAGAACTACTGAGAGATCCCATGATGGAAAAACTGTTTTCTTAGGAGGTTTGATTTTTAGGCAGGCTCTCAGGAATTGGATAACCACCGGATGTAATACCCATCTGGTGCCTGTTTTGGCCTACAAGGCGGATACTTGTACCTTAAGGGTACTTGAACTTAGACCTTTGTTGATTCCTGACTGGAGGAACTCTAGGATTTGAGAAGGTTCTGGAGCAATAGGATCCCATCCCTTCTGCTGCGCCATTGTAAAGAATTGGTTCCAAATTCTTGTATAGGTGGTGTTGGTGGTACTTTTCCTGGCTTGCATCAGAGTCGATATTACTTCCTGTGAGCAGCCTTGTTCCCTTAACCTAACCCTTTCAACTTCCATGCCGTCAGATGCAACTTCTCTGGAGCTGGATGTAGAAATTGGCCTTAAAATAGCAAATCCGGAGTTACCGGAAGAAGGATTGGAGGTTGAAGGCTGAGCTGCAATAGGGTCGTGAACCATGGTCTTCTCGGCCAAAGAGGGATTACCGCGATTACCGTGGCTGAAGATCTCCGAAGCCTGGACAGGAATCTCGCAATTAACGGAGTTGGCGGGAATATGTACCCCAACTTGAAGTTCCAGGGGTGAATTAGACAATCTATGTCTTCGGCTGAAGGGAAAGATGCTCTGGACAGAAACCTCCGACACTTCGTATTCACAGGAGTGGCTGCTAAGTCGATCTCTGGCACTCCCCATGTCTCCGTAAGAAGAGAAAAGGCCTGGAGCCTCAGGGACCATTCGTTGTTCGAAAGAGTCTCTCGACTCAGGTAATCGGCTAACATATTCTGTGCCGCAGGAACATATATTGCTTTTAAGTCTGCTAGGTGTGCCTGTGCCCATTCCAAGATAGGACGGACTTCCTCCATCAGTGTGAGACTCTTGGTACCCCCTTGCCTCTGGATGTAGGACACTGCCACCTTGTTGTCCATCCGAAAAAGCACGTTCTTCCCTCTGAGGACTGGTGCAAATGCCATGAGGGCCTGGAAGGCTGCCCTGAGTTCCAGTATATTCGATACTATATCCTGGGCCCGGAACTGCCATCGGCCCTGTGCTGCTTGATTTTGACAGTGAGCTCCCCAGCCACTCTGACAGGCATCCGAGGTGACTATTATCGGATCTGGGGGAACTATCAGCTTGTATTTCCTGAGGTTGGTCAAGTGTGTCCACCACCACACTGATTGCTTCATTGGTCTGGAGATGGTAATGGTCTGACGCATCGATACTCCATCCCACTGCCTCAGAAAGGAGTTTTGCAGGACTCTCATGTGCCATTGTGACCACTGCACCATGGGCAGGGTTGCAGCCATGGACCCTAGCACACTCAAGCAGATTCTGGCTGGAAGATGCCTCGCTGATAGTAATCTCCACATCTTCTGTACTAGAGGCTGAATCTTCTCCTGAGGGAGTTGTACCCTGTTCAATTTGGTGTTCAGATCCCCTCCCAGGAATACCATGTTTTGTGTGGGTTGTAGACTGCTCTTTTTCCAGTTGACTAGCCAACCGAAGTCCTGGAGAGTCGTGAGTAAGATTCTCTGATGACATAGCAAGGTTTCTTGATCTTCTGCCAAGAGCAGGATGTCGTCCAAATAATGGTGGACTCGCAGACCCTTTTCCCTGAGGAATGCAACCAAGGGTAGGAGGACCTTGGTGAATGTCCTGGGAGCCGACGAGATGCCGAAAGGAAGGCACTGGAATTGGAAGTGGCTTTTGTTGATGACAAATCGGAGGAATTTTTGAAAGGCGGGATGAATTGGAATATGTAGGTAAGCGTCCGATAAATCTACTGAGAGCATCCAGTCGCCCAGGTTCACTGCCAGAAGTATGGACTGCAGACTCTCCATTTTGAAGGCCTCTATTTTTATGTTCCTGTTGAGATTTTTTAAATCCAATACAGGGCGTAAGTCTCCGGTCTTCTTCCTTACCAAAAATAGTGGGGAATAGAACCCCCTCCCCTTTTGATCTGACGGAACCTCCAGGATTGCCCCTTTCTCCTTCAATTCCACTATATATTTTAAAAGTAACTTCCTTTTGATTAGTGAAGATGGCAGTCTTGTTGATTGGAAGTGATTTTTCGGAATTTTGCCCATAAACTTCCACTTGTGTCCAAATTTGATTGTGGAAAGAGTCCACGGGTCCTTTATATGGCTTGACCAAATCTGTACGGAGTCCTTGAGCCTGGCGCCCACCTGTACTGGGTGGGCAGGCGAACCTTCAAAAAGACTTCTGCTGCTCCCCTGCCGGGGTAGGCTTGGACTTCTGCATCCTTAGGAAGGAAGGTCTTGTGTTTTTCCAGTCTCTTCTAAACTCCCTACCGGGACGGTAGGATCTAGCTTCCCTATATTTCTCAGGAAGGTTGCGCCTGAAGGACGGACCCTTTTGGGCCTTGGGTCTCATGTCTGAGGGAATTAATCCCGACTTCCCTCCTGTTACCTTCGAGATAGCGGTGTCCAATTTAGACCCGAACAGGTTTGAGCCATCATATGGAATTCTGCACCAGTTTGTTTTAGATGCAGTATCGGCCATCCATGGTTTCAGCCACAAGGCCCTTCTTGCCGTGACTGAGGCTAGCATTGATCTCGCCGAGGATCTTAAAATATCCACTGAAGCTTCTGCCACATAGTCACCTGCCAACTTGATCTCCTGAAGAGAAGATATTATTTTGTCTACTTCAGTACCGTCTTGCAGATCTTTCTCCACCCTGGTTGCCCAACCTGATATGGCTTTAGCCACTGCTGCTGTGGTAATTGCTGGTCTGCACGTGCCCCTAGCAGTGGAGTATGCTTTCTTCAATTCCAGATCCAATTTCCGATCCAGAACATCCCAAAAGGAAACCGCGTCTTCAATAGGCAGAGTGACATGCCGTGCAAGACGCATCAAGGAGGAGTCAACTACTGGGGCGTTCATCAATGAATTGACTTTTGACTCCTTCAGAGGATACATTTTTGTCAGTCTGTTGGTGAGACTGGTCCGCTTATCAGATCTTTCCCACTCATCTTTAATTAGATCCTCCAGTTCACCTATAAAAGGAAAATTCTCTGGTTCTTTCCTTAAATTTGGGAAATATTTCCGAACTTTCTGCAGTTCCACTTTATCTTCTTACCAGCCTATCGCTTCTTTAACTGACTTTGCGAAAGGCTGTACAAGGGAGAAATCAAAACCTGCTGACATGTCCTGATCCTCATCTCCTGAGGAGGGTTCTGATGCCTGGGGTTGAAGGTCATCTGCTACCGTTGTTCTGGGCGTAGGCCTATCCATTAGTGGTGCTGTTGTCTCCCTTATGGATTTCCGCACAGATTCTCTTATGAGCTCCGTAGCCACTGCTGCGTCTAGCTCTTTGTCCTTTGCTGCTTCATTGAAGCAGGATCTGCAGACTAGCTTATCTGGCAAGGCCGGCGCGCTGCATACCCAGCAAGCGTTTGCTGCAGGACGGGTGTGGCAGCTCTGGCGGTGTGATGAAGGTGACCGTCTGCGGTGTGACCGACTATGACAGGAACGGCTGCGTCTTGAGCGGCTGTGACGTGAGCGGCTATGTCTTCGGTGGCGAGAAGAAGATCTTGAACGGCTTCTGCGAGACTTCTTGCTTGACGCATGACTTGATCTCCCTTCACGCCTGGAACTTGCGGCTCTTGACCTGGTAGGGCTGCCAAAGACGCAGCGTTAGTGGTTGGCTCTCTTTTTCTCTCCCCTTCTTCAATACTTACCAATGACGGATGGCCTCTTACCTCGTTTGCTGATGGTGGTCTGCGCGGGCAGTGGTCTCCATAGTGATAGTGACAGTAAGACAGTAAGACTGAAGGGTAATAAGAGAAAAAAATTTTTTTTTTTTTTTTTTTTTTTTTAATTCCCTTACTTTTTTTTTTTTTTTTTTTTGAAGGCTGTAGACAGTCTAAATCAGATGATTCGACTTACCTGGTCTTGCTGAGTTGTTTTCTGGCAAAGCAGTTGAACGCACGGCGAAATCCAGGTATTTGAGAATCCTTAGCAAAAAACACAAAAATGCCTGTGTTTTTAAATTTGCCGCCGCCGCCGCGGCAAAATGACGCTCACGCGCAACACCTCGGCGCCATCTTGGAGAAGGGCATAACCTTCCCAAGGCAGAACCTAGCCCTGAGGCCAATTGCAGAGCAGAGGAGGCGGCGTCGGCGGCCATGACGGTTCCACAGCGGTGGACAGCAAGTGCCAGAAAGCCCCCTAAGCAGGAGAAACATACACAAACAAGGTACAGGCAAAAAAAGAAAGGAGACCACTGCAAAATATGAAGCTTCTTTAAAGCTTACTGTGCCAGAAGTCCAGACGCCCCCTGAGACCACCAGACCAGGGGTTCCCTCCATAGAAGCTCCTTTAGAGACTGTACAGGAGGGACTTCCAAACAGGAGAGGCTTGAACCTGCTGGGGCGAGTGCGGTAAGAGGCTTTTTCTTTATCTTGACAACAGGAGCAAGCTTGCTTATCCCAATCTGTCAGGTGAGGATAAAAAAGAGAATGCAGCGGGGTGTCTCCCCTTCAAATTTATAGCTAACCAATCCTGTCAGGTTGTGGGGGCGGAGTCACAACCCAGTGTGTGCTGCCATGGAGGCTTCAGGAAAAGTATATTTATAAGAAAAGGGGTAGTTATAAAAAATTTGAAAAAATTTGGAAACCATGGCTGGATCGAGAGGTGGTTAGAGTGGATGGGGGGTAGAGGAGAGGAAGGATGGGTATGTGTGAAGTATGGAGGTGAATGGGGTCAAGGACCTTGGGTTAGGGGGGTGGGAGGGGTTAATGTGGGTAATGGGCAGTAAATTTTAATTTTATTTGAACACAGATGTATTATATGTTTTAAGATGTAGAAGATGTGTTGTAATGTATAGTTTATAATGATAAATATTTTTTCAAATAAAAAGAAATGAAAAAAAAAGGAAAAAAAAAACATTTAAATTACGCAGTCAGGCCATCCATCAAGAGTATAGTTGTAGTAAGCAAGACCCCTGTCCCATGCTGCTTCCTCTTTGCTTCCATTGTAGAAGGCAGCTTCTGCTCAGAGAGGTGAAGGATATATCACTCTGCTGGAGGACGCTTGACTTTTTACCACTAACACAAAGAATAAATAAGAAAAAATAAGAGAATTTTTAGAAGTTGTTAACGCCAAGAAGATCCATACCACCAATAGTAATTGTGAAATAACCGTAGATGTGAGGCATGACAAGTCTGAGCCATTGGTACACTTTGTTGATGGTGAAAGACTGCTGATTAAATCTGCCAATGTGACCGCCAGGGAAATGCTCCTGAAATTAAGAGCGCTCTGTTCTGCCAAAGACATGCAGACGAAGGACTCCGCTAAGAAATAGATTGCCTCCATTCTTCTGTCCAGACCTCAGGAACCAAGTGTGACTCTAAGGGACGGTCATCTTCTATTTATTATGTGCTCAAGGTTTGACATGGTTGTAGTCTTGATCCTAGCAAAAAGAGGAAGACCCCATCAAGAAAGAAATTCAGATATACAGGCTGATTGCAAGACTGATCTAACTTTGTTGTCATTAAAGTGTGATCTATAGCCCAAACTTATAGTTTTGGAATTTTGTGGGGAGGGTTAGATCCCCATTCTGGTTTTCCTGCAGTGGTAGGCTCTGTTGGAGAGATCCAGGACTGGTAAAAAAAAATTATACCCAGGACAGGTAATGAGGAAAAAAATCTCTCTAACAGCAACACAGACAAAATGTTTTTTTAAGTTTAAGTGGAACTAAAGTGAAAAAACCAAAAATTGTAAACAGGCACACTGTACACTGAGCTGCACATGCACAGCTTAGTTTATTTTCAGGCACACTGCCTGTGTTTTGGGATGACTGCACTTCTTTGCATTTGCGGACGTGCTGTCTTTCTGTGTGACGGTCAATCAAGATAACCGAAGACCAGTACCTGGAAGATGCTGGGGAGAAGATGCCAGTGAAGGACCTCAAAAGCATTGGAACAGAGGTAAGTAATGCTGCCTTTTAGTTCTGCTTCTGCTGTTCCAGAACAGCTTTTCATTGTCAGTTTCTCGTTTGCAGATTTTCCCTCACTTCCTGTCTGGTAAAATGTTATCCCCAGAGCAGAAAGTAATCTCTCTGAGCCCTGAATAGTGAAAAGGAAAGGAAGTGTGTGTATGTGTATGTATATATATATATGTATATATATATATATATATATATATATATATATATATATATATACATGTACATACGTACATGTACTTTTTTATTTTATTTTTTACTGGGGGGACCATAGTTCTACTTTAGTAATTTCTTACATGTTTGTATGGATTCTTATGGTGTCCATTCTCCCCAATGGAAAGTACGTCTTGTGGTATTTTTGTCAGCTGCAGATTCTTGAAGATGGTGATGGACCAGCTTCTGTGTACATTGAACTCATGTCAACGACCTGTACAGGTGTAATAAATAATTTTGTAAAAAAAAAAAAAAGAGACCGTTGCAGGTACGCTTAAATGAGCATATAAACAATATACCTAAGGGGTTCACCAAACACTCAGTGTCAAAACACTATCTTATTGTACATAATAGGGATCCATCTAACACCATCTTTTTAGGTATTGACAAATATAGGGCCCATTGAAGGGGCAGTTGTTTAGTCAGGAGCATCTCTAAATTAGAGATGTTATGGGTGCATAAGATCAAATGTTACACCCGGTTCGGTTTGAACAGAGATGTTGATATCAATTCTTTTATTGATAACTCTTGACAATTTTTAATAAGATAAGATTTATTTTTATTTTTTATTTCTATTTTCATTTTTTTTATTTTAGTTTTTTTAATTAAAATTCATTATGGATTGTACCCCTATTTACACTTGGGTATGCATACTCTATTGTGTGAACTTAATTTGAGTCCCGGGTACCATCCGCGGGTATTTCCCCATTTTGAGTTTATCTTATTTGTATTTTACATATATGTTGACCTATATAGCAGATAAGGATCAACTTTAGTGACCCCGGTATTAATTGTGGCCAAATTTTTAGTTTGCTATCTATATATAACAATAATAGATTTAGTTGTCTTGGTTGTCTTGGTGCACGGGGGTGCACTATTAGGCAGCCTTATAAGATCCTGGCATTTTTGTTTTTGACTAATTTGATTGAGTAATCAGTCCTATTTATTTATTAATCTGCCTTATTCAATGTTTTCTGGTCCACTGGTGACTGTCCCCGCCTATTTCCTATTTTTTAATGTATAATGTATCTAAACTATTCTGGGCCCATTGTAAACTAATAGTCAATCACATTTATATTGTATGCGACTTATGTTATCCCCTTTTCTATATCTGTTTTTGTTCATTTGATTGTCAGACTTTAAATTATATATGTTTGTCAGTAATACGTGGATGTTTAGAGTTTGCCCTTACTGCATGGATATTTCTGTACATGCAGTGAACTCGTTCTCCATTAACCAAGATGGCGCCATGTGGCGGCATTCCGGGACTCAGATCGAGGCTTGGTTACCTGTTTTTGTATTTAAGCGGTGCGTCAGGATACCGCCCGTGCCCCGAGACGACGTTCTTTGAGTGATGAAACGCATAGAAAGGAGCGGCATGCTGACGTCACCGCATATTGCCCAAAGTCCCGGAAGCAACGGGCTGTTTATCGAGAGACGGCCGGCTCAATCATCTTAGTGCTGTTTTTATTCTACACAATTGTAATGCCCCGTACACACGGTCGGATTTTCCGATGGAAAATGTCCGATCGGAGCGTGTTGTCGGAAATTCCGACCGTGTGTGGGCTCCATCGGACATATTCCATCGGATTTTCCGACACACAAAGTTGGAGAGCAGGAGATAAAATTTTCCGACAACAAAATCCGTTGTCGGAAATTCCGATCGTGTGTACACAAATCCGACGGACAAAGTGCCACGCATGCTCAGAATAAATAAAGAGATGAAAGCTATTGGCCACTGCCCCGTTTATAGTCCCGACGTACGTGTTTTACGTCACCGCGTTCAGAATGATCGGATTTTCCGACAACTTTGTGCGACAGTGTGTAGACAAAACAAGTTTGAGCCAACATCCGTCGGAAAAAATCCTAGAATTTTGTTGTCGGAATGTCCGAACAAAGTCCGACCGTGTGTACGCCCTATAAGTGTTCACTTGTCTTTTAAAGTCTAATAAATTGGTAAAGGTTTTACACTATGCAAGTCTTTTTGTTCTTATATGGGGATCAGTTTTCATGTCCATTCGTATGAGGATAATTTCTGCTGAGGCCGAGGAGTTTGACATACGGCACAGAGACCCCAGGCTGAGTTATTAGCCATAGGTGTTCCTTGGTCCCCTATAATAAGGGATCATACCGATCTGGTAAGCGGCAGTGTGTGCTCAGGTGGAGGCATTTTCCTTATCTTCACTTTTTCCGAGGTGTCTGGATGATATGTCACCGTGGATTATTTATTGACACATTTTGCATGGACTATTATCCCTCTTTTTTGAAAGTTTTTAATCAAAGATTCAATAGTCACTATAAATAATTTTTTTTCTATATATTTTTTTCACATGAATTCACTCATGTCAGTATTTAACACTATCTTTGGTTGATGAATTATACCCATCATTGTCACTTTATTAGGTTGCTAATTGGTATTATGTAATTTTATATTTCTTTACTAATTTTCCATTGTTTAGTTTTTTACTATTTTCTGAATTGATTCTCTCAGTTGGTGTATTTGGTTCACTTTAATCTTAATTCCTTTTGGTTTATCATATTAGTTACACCATTTTTTGGTTTTTCATTTATCAATTTTTTCAGCTGTGAGTGCATTTACTAGCCTTTGATTGGTCATTGCCTCACGGGCCAATTTATTTAGCGCAGCTTCTCTCTTTTCGCGGATAATTAAAGTGATTGTACTTACAATCATCAAGTGAAGATTCTCAACTCCCTTAGTAAATTACCCCGTTTTTCGAAACTGTTGTAAAGCACAGAGACTGTATATTTGCACTAAGCTACTGAGAGCGTCCTCTAGTGGCTAGTCTACAAATCTCTATATTTAATACAGTATCAAAAATAAAAGCAAGCTTGGAAAAATGTATGTATGCTGAAAAAAATGTTTACTTTTCCCTTAAAAAGTATTTACAAAATTAAAGTATTTGAATTATATACTTATTAATAAATATTATGTAAATTGTAATTTTACTATGGCAATTAATTAAAGCAGCACAGAAATATCTTTAGTACATAGAAGTTCACTGAATCACATGGTCGAAACCGTTCTGAAATACTATTCTGAAGTTCTCGCTTATGGCAGAGATTGTATCAGATGTTAATCTCAGGTAATATAGAGTAATACAGAGCACCAAAGCACCCCGTAAACTGTTAGCTACCAAGAATGCAAGTCTACATCTTCGGAGAGGTAAGGGCAGAGGCACAGGGAAGGGAGACAGAGGACACTGATAGTAGAAGGCTTTTTTCCAGGAGAACAATTGTAATGTAAACTTTTTGTAATTCTGTCGCAAAGTTTGTTACCTGGACATCCTGCCATCAACAGCACTTCCTGTTGCAGGCTAATCCACAGCCACACAATCAGCAGCAGCATTATCAGCCAGCCATGTGTATTCCTTCAGTTTGTGTTGGGCTGCCCATCAGATCTATCAGATAGGAGGTTGCACAACAGGTTAAAAAGCCGCTAATTGTGAGACAGTGGAATAACATTATCAGGGATTAGCCGAACCTACTTGGGATAGTGGTAGGTTTGCAGAACTTGACTCAAGTACGGGAGTTGAATTTGAACCCCATTGAAGTCAAGAAGAGCCGAATGTTGAGAAAAAAAAAAAAAAGTTAATAGCCATTTTCTAGACAAATAGGCAAGGGGTTGTCAAGCAAATGGTGTGGGGGCCGGGCACTTCCATAAGAGAAAAGTTGCAATGCAAAAAAAAAGAAATTGTATTTGGCAGAGAGCAGCAATTTTATACATCCTACTACAAATATCAGCCACTTTACTTCTGTTTGTAAATAAATGGCTGAAAATTCCCTTTATTATTATTATACAGGATTTATATAGTACCAACAGTTTGTGCAACACTTTACAACAGGGGTAGGCAACCTTTTGAGCACAGTGTGTAAATGCTGTAAACTACTTGAGTGGTAATGAGAAATTAACATCCTGTGCTCTCACACCTCAGATCAGCCCCAATTTATGCACCTTCACACCTCAGATCACTGTCCCCCCTGCAAATCTGCCCCACCACTGTACCCCCTGCACATCTGCCCCACCACTGTAACCCCCTGCTCATTTGTCCCACCACTGTACCCACTTTCTCATCTGCCCTGCCACTGTAACCCCCTGCACATCTGCCCCACCACTGTACCATGCTGCTCTTCTGTCCCACCACTGTAACCCACTGCTCATCTGCCCCCCCAACGTTCCCCCTTTTCTAATCTGCCCCACCACTGTACCTCCCTGCACATCTGCTCCACCGCCATATTCCCATGCTCTTCTGTCTCACTGCTGAACCATCTTCTAATTTGTCCTAACACTGAACTTATCTGCTCATCTGCCCCACCACTGTACCTCCTGCACATCTGTACCACCTCTGTTCCCTCTGCTCATGTGTGCCACCGATGTACCACCTTTCTCCTCTGCACCCCTCTGCACATCTGCCCCACCTTTGTACCCCCCCCTGCTCCTCTGCCCCACTGCTGTAAACCCCTGCTCATCTGTCCCACCAATGTACCTCCTTTCTCATCTGCTCGCTACTGTACCCCCCTGTACATCTGCCCCACCTCTGTACCCCCTGCTCCTCTGCCCAACCACTTTAACCCCCTGCTCCTCTGTCCCACCAATGCACCTCCTTTCACATCTGCCCCACCGCTGTACCCCCCTGCTCTTTTGTCCCACAGCTGAACTCCCTTCTGCCCCAACACTGAACCCCTCCTGTTCATCTTTCCCACCACTGTAACCTCCCTGCTTTCCTGTCCCACTGCTGAACCCCCTTCTCATCCCTCCCACCACTGTACAGCCTGCAGATCTGCACCACCACTGTACCCCCTTGCTCTTCTGTCCCATCAATGTACCCATTTTCTCATCTGCCCCACCACTGTACCTCCCTGCTTTCCTGTCCCACTGCTGAACCCCCTTCTCATCCCTCCCACCACTGTACCTCCTGAACATCTGCTCCACCGCCGTATTCCCATGCTCTTCTGTCTCGCTACTGAATCAAATTCTCATCTGTCCTAACACTGAACCCATCTGCTCATCTACCCCACCACTGTCACCCACTTTCTCATCTGCCTTACCAATGTACCCCCTGCTCTTCTACCCCACCTCTGTTCTCCCTGCTCTCCTGCCCCACCAATACACCTCCTTTTTACATCTGCCCCACTGCTCTACCCCCCCCCCCCCCCGCTTTTCTGTCCCACCACTGAACCCCCTTCTCATCTGCCCCAACACTGAACCCCCCCTGTTCATCTGCACCATCACTGTACCCCCCCCCTGCTCTTTTGTTCCACTGCTGAACCCCCTTCTCATCCCTTCCACCTCTGTACCCTCCTACACATCTGCCCCACCGATGTACTCTCTTCTCATCTATGATATGCAGAGCAGTGAAAGGAAGCAGAGATGAGACATATCTACCTGTCCTGGCACACTCATCCTGCTGATCCACCTCTCGCATCCAGCCCACCTGCTTGTATGTGATGTATGTGATGTATGGGATGTATGTGATGTATGTGATGTATGGGATGTATGTGCAGTGGGCCTGTGTGCAGGATCATAAGTTGGGACCCCGCAGCTGAGAAAAAGTTTCTGCGCCGCAGCAAAAGTTGGATGTGATTTTCATTGCACTGAATACTGGCTGTGGCTTAAGGGGACACAGAGTGCAGGGGTTCAGTAGTAAGTAACGCAAAGGTTCAGGAATAATTTCAACAAAGTACCCAGAAGCTCAACAGTAATTCCACAAACTGTCACCCGATTGTGGTTTTATCAATCACAGTGAAATCCCTTCTTTCTGAGATTGGTAGTGGCAACCAAACGAGTCATCTTCCTCCAGATGGTGGACAGGCTAGCAGGACTGTGATTGGCTTTAGCAGTGGCCAATGACAGTCCTCCTCGTCCTAAAAACAGGGACCGCCCCCCCCCCAGCAGAACTGCACCCAATCTCTTCCCCATTACAAAAGCTGACGATCGCAGCTACAGCAAAGTTAGGGAACCAAACAATGTTTCCCATCTTTTACAATGTGTGGGGGGCACAGTGCCCCCCCCCTCAGTGCAGGTGCGGCGTGGGGAATTCTGAAATTGGAATGCATTAGTGGCTCACTGACACTTCCCTGCACTGCTCTGCTGATGGGGAGGGAGTCGAGTGCCGGCAAAAGAGGCATCGCGTGCTGGGGGTTGCATATCCCTGCTTTAGAATAAAAGGGAGACGCTACAGTTACAATACCATTCAATACAAGAAAGTTAGGAGGGCCCTGCTTGAGAGAGCTTACAAGCTAATAGAGAAGGTCGAGTGCAACTAAAGGTAACAACTTTGAGAGATGAGCTAATGGAAGAATTAAAAGTTCACTTGTTAGGTGGAGGTGGGATACACTTCCCTGAAGAGACAGGTGTTCAATGATTGCTTAAAGAGTAGGACATAGCCAGGCAGATTGGGGTAAGGAGTTCCAAAGGATGGGAGAAGCTCTGGGGAAGTCTTAGGGGTGAGCATGGGAGGAGGTGACAAGGAAGTTAGAGAGCAGGAGGTCTTGGGAGGATCAGAGAGAACATATTGGGTAATATATTGAGACAAGTTTGCTGATGTTTCTCAGGGAAGAGTTGTGGATGGCTTTGTGTGTTGTTGTTAGTATATTGAATTTTATTAGTTGAGTGATCGTAAGCCAGTGGAGAGATTGACAGAGGGATAGCAGAAACTGAGCGGTTGGTAAGGTAGATGAGTCTGGCAGCAGCATTCATGATAGACTTTAGGGGAGTTTATTTATACCAGAGCCTTGACCTAGATGAGGGTATGATATAGATGTTAAAACAGAGCTCCACCCAAAAGGGGAAGTTCTGCTTTAAGGACTCGTTCCCCACTCCTCTTGAACAATTGTCACTTTTGAGGAGGGAGGGGGGGGCAGGTACCTGATTTTGACAAGTACCTACTTCCCACTTCCGTTCCGACTGCCTAGGTGGTCGGAAACTGAAGTTCTCCCCCCTCCCCCTGCAGTCTTCTGGGACACTGAGAGGTCCCAGAAGACTGCATCCGCCATTCACAATACGCAGTGCGACTCGCTCATGCGCAGTGTGCACCAGGCTGTAAAGCCAGGTGCCCATAGTGAAGATGCCGGCACCAGGGACCGAGGACAGCAGGTGAGGCCGACTGGGGTGAGCAGGTACAGTTTTTGTAGCTGCTGGTTTCTATCCTTTCCACAGGTTTCTGGACCTCCGCTTTAATGAGGAGCTCACCACAAAAAAAAAAAAAAAACAGCATGGGTTTCCCCTAAAAATACATACCAGACCCTATGGATGTCAAGGTGGGTTGCATGCAAAAAAAGACATTGTTGGTTCCCCCAAATTCTACACCAGACTCTCATCCGAGTATGCAGCCTGGCAGGCCAGAAAAGGGGAGTGACAAGTGTATGACCCCCCCACCCCCCCTTTACTGCTGATCCAGATGAAGCACCCTGGGGTTTAGTCAGGGAGCTCCTCACAAATCTACTTGCCAGGAGTTGTTACCCTGGTCAATTGCTGGAGATCCATTGATTTCTCCCTAAGTTTGGCCTGGTTGCACTTTTCTCTTCTACCACAAGGTGGCCGGGTACTTGGTAGTACTAGATATGAGAAGGACAACCCAAGGTCAGGTTATGAGTATATGGGATATCTCAGCCAATGGGCAGGGGTTTTCTTGAATCCCTTGGCCTGCTTGGAGAATCTATATATACGGGTGAGGTCAGGTGATCTGTGTTCTGTGCCACTTGGACGGCTGTCTGAGTTGATGTGTGTCGTTTGCCCCGGGCTGCTAGGCCGGGGATTTGGCCTATCCCAGGGGCATCTGGCTGCCAGGCTGTGTGAGGGCCTATCCAGAAGTAGGAGGGCAGATCAGGGTTGGGATTGCGACTTGCAGTCCAACCAGAAGCAACGGTTCTGCTGGCCGGAGAACCTGTCAGTCTTTGGGAGTTAAAAGGGAAGCTGTCACCTCTAAGGGTCCATCCACCTTTACCAGGGACCACAGTGAGTAACTGAAGCAAGTACCAGAACAGCATTCTCACCAAACAGGCATGGTGGAGAATCAGAAAACTTCAGGCGGTGTTTAAGTCAGGGACCCAACCAATGGAGGTGACGCTTGCAGAGCAGCCTTGCCAGTCAAGCTGAGTCGGTCAGCAGGGGTGAAGCTTGAGAAGTATCTGGAGCCAAGCTTGGGACCCAGCAAGGAAGCTTGGGTGACGTTTGAGGGAGATACCACCACAAAGCTTTGAGGAGCTCCAGGGATTCAGAGTCAGTGAATCAGAGAGTCCAGTGAGAGACCAGGAGCTCAAGGGGCCGAAGAACTACAAGTAGAAGTTGTAGTGAAGCTGATACGATTTGAGTTAGGAACTGTGAAAGACTGTTGCCATAGGAGACAGCAATCCTGCACGTACAAATGTGGCGCCTTGTTGGGGGCCTCTCCCTGTACGGCTGTCCTCCTATTGAAGTCTCAGAGTCTGCCAATTGAAATTGCAGCTGCCTAAGGGTGTCCTGGCCCTAACCCTCTTTCCCTTTCAAACTATAAAAAGGACTGTTAAGAGAAATAAAACCTCTTTTATATCCAAGAAGTGTCTGGTGCCCAATAACTTTATCCATCTTACACCCACTATGCCTCACAAATCACCACATACAGAAGGATGTCAGCTATCTTTGGCCCTGAAGATTCTCTTTAGACTGGAAGAGGTTAAAGACTTTGCTACACATACAAGGCCTCATGTCCTCAAAATGGGGGGTGGGTACTTTGGTAAAGCACCATGTCCCTATTTTGATGAGAACAAGGGCCATTCTCCCACAACCCTGACCCAGTGGTTGTGGGCTTTTACGGGTGGGGGACTTATCTGTATACGGAAGCCTCCTTTAACAATAAATGTTAATCACACGTATTTCTGGTCTTTGTTATTTCCATTTTTAAATTAATTATAACACTTCATCTAAAAAAGCTCATTGAATACATGCCTATTACGATTTCAAGTTTTGAAAGACCGTAGACGCAAGCCACAAAATTATCCACCTCATCTGATCATTATATTATTAGAATCAATCTCCGATTGCATCACCTGTCTGATTTAAGTGAAACTGAAGTACCAATTTTTAATACTCTGAGTTAATGGCACAGCAAAGCTTAAATTCTGATGTCTAGTGGCTATTCTACAAATCTATATATTTAATACAGTATAAAAAACAAAAGCAAGCTTGGAAAAATGTATGTATGCTGAATAAAAATAAATTATACATTCCCCAAAAAAAATGTAACAAAAGTAAAGTATTTGAATTATACATTTATTAAGAAATATTACGTAAATCTTAACATTTACTATGGCAATCAATTATAGCAGCACAGAAATATCTTTGGTACATGGAGGATCATTAAATCACATGGCAGAACTCAGGTAATATAGAGTAATATAGAGCACCCCGTAAACTGATAGCTACTAAGCATGCAAGTCTATATCCTTGGAGAATATAAACAAAAGAAAGTGACCAGTCGCACTTGGAGAAGTAAGGTCAAAGGAGCAGGGAAGGGACACAGAGGACACTGGTAGTTGTGTTTTATCCAAGGGAAATGTAAACCCAGAAACTATTTTTCAGTATGTTTGTTATCACACTACATTATATGCAGTTTTCTTTGTAATTCTGTAGCAAAGTTTGTTTCCTGGAGATCTTGCCGGAAACTACACTTCTTGTTGCAGGCTGACAATGCTAATCCATTGCCTCACAATGAGCAGCAGCGTTGTTAGCCAACCAAACACAACTGAGTATAATGTAGAAGATAACACCCACAGTGTCCACATTTTTCTGTGCAGTCTCAAAAAAGGTCTAGGTGCTTGCCAATAATCCATCCTTGGTCAATTCCCCAAGTATCAAAAAGATAGGGCCACACACCGATGACATGTTTCACCCATATGGACTTAATCAGAGTATATATGATTAAGCCCATATGGGTGAAATGCGTTAGCGCAGAGAAGCTTCAGTGTTTGGATGTTTGACAGTTTTTTGGACCTGCAATAAAGTTGCTTTTACTTTAGTAACATCAGCAGCATGTGGTCCCTCAGTCTTTTGATAATCAAACACAACTGAGTGTTCACAAAGCTGCGGATAAAATCTATTGCAAATCCTGAAAATGTAGACATGGGAAAGTGCGTGGTACAGATCTCTCATTGCCACCCACTCTCTGTGATAGATCTCTCCAAGTACAGCCAGTCTTGTGCAGGTCCAGTTTATGATTTGGTGGTTAGTTTTTACCAGCAGAAGCGTTCAGTAGGATATCTCATATACAGGATCTCCAACTTTAATCATCCCCTTCTTCTGAATTCTCACAAACTGTCCAAAGAGTGGAGAAGACTTGTAGACCTCCTTATCCGCGGTATCACACAGCCGGTAACTGTAGAGAAACACAAGTCGTTGTATTGGAATCTGCAGGTTCAACAGTGAGATTAAAAACTGGGCTTGAACCTGCTTGGTGACTGTAAGGAATGTCCTAGTTGGCAGCAAGGAATCTGTAATGGGGGTATTTTAGAATTGCTGTATTGAATCACAAGGACTTTCTGGATCACCAGATTACTAACAAAAGAAAGTCAGGTAGACGGATGCACTACTGCAAATTTAGGGAGTGCTACTGTTGCCCATGTACCCTTTATTAACAGTAGGCAATAATGCAGGACAGGATTCTGGGGCCCAAAATAGAACAATTAAAAAGAGCACTAAACAATGTGTAAATTGTATAATAATTATTAATGTTGCTTATGTACAAATAAGGTCATGATCAGTGATAGATTCTAGGCAATATTAGAAAATGTCACGCTTCACTATGTAATATTTTTTTTTAAAGATTGACAGTTCTACAGCACAGCTCTATATCAAATATCTCTCCTATACAGCTGGTGCCATTCATTCCTAAAGATAGCATAACATACCTGTTTTACAGAGCAACACAATGCACATTAAAGGGTAACTATGCATTAAGGTAAACAACCTTCTGTGTGCATGCACCCCCCCCCCCTTTATACTTACCTGAGCCTAATGTCTATCCAGCACTGTGCCCAGGAGCATCATCACAGCTCTCTCTCTGTCTTTTCCTTCAATGGCTTAGAGCAGTGGTTCTCAACCTTGCTAGTGCCGTGACCCCTTGATAAAATTTCACAAGCTGTGAGGACCCCTAACAGTAAAGTTTTTGTAGCGTGGGTTGTCAGCACCCAAGGCAAGACAAGTAATTTGCGCCCCTAACCCATGGACATTTAGCACTCCCTGAGTCCCTTCCACTGGTACAATATTAAAATCCCTTATAGTACATTTTAGGATGTACCACTCTTTCTATTTGTTCTCCTTTATTTCTCTTTTACCTCTCTATATTCTCCAGCCCCTCCCACATCCCATTCCTTACAAGTCAGCTGACCTCTAGTCTCTGCCCCCCAGCCATGCCATGAACTGAATGGGCGGCTGTGACGAGGCTGAGTGGGCGGCCACAGGCTCCAGGGACAGAGCTGCTGGGCAGCTGCGAAAAGGCTGGGAGAGCGCTGCGGGCTTCAGAAACAGCCCAGGATTGGGTGACCCCTGGCAAATCGTCATTCAGCCCCTGAGGGGGTCCCGACCCCCAGGTTGAGAACCACTGGCTTAGAGGAAGCAGTGAGAGTCATTGGCTCCTGCTGCTGTCAATCACAGCCAGTGGGCAGGGAACAGAGGGCACTGTATGTGTCAATGGACACCAAGCGGCTTGCTATGGGGGCACTCAGCGAAGGGGGGGAGCCAGGAGCACCAGTGGGGTACCCCAGAGACAGGATCTGGGCTGTTTTGTGCAAAACCACTGCACAGAACAGGTAAGTATACTCTGTTTGTTATTTTTATGAACAAAATATTTTTACCTTTACAATCGCTTTAATGCATTAGCATGCCTTTTGGTGCACTGTGTTCCAAAAATAGTGCATTCTCTCTTTTTTGATGCATTTTGGTGCAATTTGGAATAACACACATTAACATGAGCGCGCTAACACACTGGGGCAGAGCAAACTCAGCCTTTTTTCTTTAAGTGCATGTCGAAAAGTTCCATATTCTTCCTTGACAGACCTGCGCATCGTCTCCAGGGGCTCCTTCATATTAATAATTCCCGTGTCAGGATCCACCGTGGTCAGAATACATCTATAAAAAACAGGCATAATACATAGACGTCAGGAAAAAAAATTAAGTTGAATAGTTAAAACATGAAATCTGCTAAGCATGATTTACATCTAACCCAGCTACATAGTATAACCTCGGTGAAACTTAAGGAAAGCCAAAAAACATTCTGGGGCAAAAATTACTTTGAGGGTGTATTTACATAGAAAACTGTCAAGAGAAGGGCAAATACAAGGCATTGAGGAATTCTGCTATGAGGTAAATGTAACTTAATTATATGTATTCTTCCGTCAAAGGAGACAATTAAGGGGGAATATGATAGAGGGTGCGTCCACATAGTAAACTTGGCACCATGTTGTTCACTTTAAGGCCATTACAAATAAAGAGGAGGCACTGGTTTGTCTGGAGGAAAAGGAGATGTAGCCCCCCTGGCGGTTTTCCCGAGTGTGGCTCGGGGTTAAAATTCAGTCCCATTAGCGGTAACCCCGAGCCACACTCGGGATCGCATTGCAGGATCCTGGGGCGGCGTTACTTACCTTGTCCCCGGGATCCTGCGATGTCCCCCGCAGTGTCCGTGGGCTCCGTCCTCTGCCCGAAGCCTCTCCGTGCCAGGCTCCGTTCCCTGCGAGCGTCGCAAAGCACGGGGGCGGAGCCTGGCGGCAAATTCAAAAAACTGTAAAAAGCATAACACATACAGTACTGTAATCTTACAGATTACATTAGTGTATGAAATTATTTCACATCCCTTTTGTCCCCAGTGCTTTGGCCCATGCCCTGCATGCAGTTCTATATTATATATACTGTTCTTTCTGGCTGGAAACTGGAGATTGTCCATAGCAACCAAAAAGTGTCCCTTTACATCAAAAATGGTTTTAGACCAGCTAGAAAACAGCGATAGTAAATTAGAACACTTGCAGAATTGAGCGATAGTGAATCGTGGGGAAATTTATTTTATTATTATTTTATTTTTATTTTTTTAATTATTTATTTTTATTTATTATATTATAATTAATGTTTTTGTGTTTCAAACTTTATCATACCCGGGATATCTACTAGACTCTTGTTTAGACAGATTTAAGTGTGTTATTGTTAAGAATTACAGACCTACAATATAAAACGCCAAATTTCCATGCAAAATAATTGTACCGCTTTCAGCACCTAAAATCCGAAATAATCATACCGCCAGGGAGGTTAACATTAAGGCCCCTTTCACACGATCTGTTGATCCCCGATGAGGAGGCAGATGACAGGTCCGTCTCTGCTCACTGTGCAGAGACAAAGCTGTCAGAGCCCTTCTGTTCTCTATGGGAAGATGGGATGAAAACAGACACCATATCCGTTTTCATCCGATCCGCTGGACGGATGGTGAACGTATCGCCATCCGTCTGTTTTGAGCGGATCTTGTAGGATCGGATGGCAGGCGGGTGTCAGTGGACACATCTCCGCTGACATCGGCCTGCCCATACAAGTCAATGGGAGCTCGGATCAGCCTGAAAAATGGACAGGTGGATTTTTGTGGGCCGATCGCTTGAAAGGGGCCCAAAGTATAACTATAGGGACTTTTTTTTCATTGGATAGAGTAGGGGAAGGTTATAACCCTTGACAGATTTTTTTTCTGTCATCTGTGTCCCATTGTGGAGATTTTCCTTCCCTTCGTGTCCCATAGCCAAACAAGAAGTGAGAGGAAATCCCTGCAAATTATAGGATTCCTCTGGGGACCCCCAGGTCATCAGAATCAGTGTCCCCATTGGAAGATTGCCCCTCTATTACTTTTTTGGGGACAACCCAAAATTTGGGATTTTCTTTTACTTTTGCTTTCAATGACAACAGTAAACAGGACAAATAGAGAAGGTGAATCTCCTTAAACCCTCGTTCACATTGAATGCAGCTTTAAAATCGTGCAACTTCAGCTGAAATCTCACGGATTCAAAGCCACATGTCACTGTGACTTCAGGTGTGACTTTGAAGACATCTGTGCGGCTTCATGCACAGATGTCTATACAAGTCACACCTAAAATCACCAAAAGTAGCGCAGGAACTACTTTTTCGAATGAATGCGTCATCGCATCGATTTGAACATTCCCATTACCGACTTGTCATGCGATTTCACCAGTCAAATCACATGACAAGTTGCTCCAGTATGTACGAGGGCTAACAGTGGCACAGACAGCAGTAAAAACTGACAAGCACTCTAATTTCTCTCCATTCTATCCAAAACAAAACAAAATTTGTGGTATTCCACAGAAAAAGTTCAAAGTAAGGAAAGACACAATGCTCTCAGGTTATCATATACATATAACATAACTTACATTTACATTGCTTAGAAAAAAACAAGCAAATACACATTAGATCACATATATATATATATATATATATATATATATATATATATATATATACAGTATGGGAACCAATGTCCCTAGCAGAACCCATTAGTACAAGGGATAAACTGCAACCAGTCGCTGTAGATCCGAGGGGGACATGCAAGGAAAATAAAAAACAGCATTTTACCTTGTACATGATTGGATGATAAAATCAGCAGAGCCTCCCCTCATTTCAGATCTTCCCCTCGGATCTACAGTGACTGCACTTCCAAGTGCACTTTGTACTTGTAGTTTGCACTTGTAGTGCAAAGTGGATTTGCCTTTCGTAAATAACCCCCTCTACCTCTAACACACCTGTTCCCTCTTCTTCAATAATGGAGGCCAGACAACTTCTTCTTTAAACAAGAACGTATTACTGAATACATTTCCACATTACAATTGAAGTAGTAGGTAACATTCAGTATCACAAAACTGTTGCTCACAAATGGCTGTACAATACATTACAGCTGGCTGTGCTGTTCCCTCTAGTAGTGCTGTCCATCCTGTTTAGGTAGGAAAGTCCATCCACATAGTTGCCCGCAATTGGGTCACATTAAAGGGTGACACTGCCACAAAATGGTTTCCATAATACACAAGTCCTCCCCGTACTGCCCCCACATGGGACTTCACCACGAGGTCGGCTTCCATTGAATATATATAGCCTTCAAAAAGGGAAGTGACCACAAATACAGGTAAAGATATGTCACAAAAAATTTAACCCCTGCATGCACCAACCAGAAATTAAAGCGGACCTTCAGTCATTTTTTTCAGCTTTCCATCTATTAAATCTTCTGCTTAAATCTTGTTGTTTAAACTTTGGATCGTATCGTAACATTTTCTTTTCTGCCAGTAAATACCTTATACAGCCCACTTCCTATTTCTTGTCTGGTAAAAGCCTAGGCTTATGACATCATCCACAGCTTGTGAGAGTTTTCCAGGAAAGTAGGGAGGGGGGATGAGGGGGGATGAGTCATAAGAGGGCCAATGAGAGCTGCAGAGCTGGAGGTGTGCCTCTGTGTGTCTGTGTAAATCCACAAAGTTAACAGGCAGCAGCTTCAGCTGCCCACAGTTAAAATGGCAGCAGCCAGACTCAGTGGAGGTAGATTTCTGCAGCATATTTGGCAAGTACAGAATCACAGTATATATAAAATAAAGCAAAGTGGTTGGAGGGAAGCTTCAGAATGGCAAAGATGTTTTTTTTTTTTTTACAAATTATGTTAGCAGAATGCAGTTCCTCTTTAAAGAAACCTACCCACAGTACCAAACATAACATAATGTAGGTACCTGCCTACAAGTTTCTAAATGCACAGAATAAAACTTGATATAAATTTTTATAATAAATAACCTTAAGACTTTTGATCCAGGGGGTATTCAATTAGACTAGGGAATCAGGAAATACTTTTTTAGATAGAACAGTATTTTTCTCTGAGGTTATTTGTCTCAGTGGCCATTGTCACCAGGCAGAAAGTGATGGGATATCATGATAATTTTTCTGTGGTCTCCAGAACCAGAGGTGAGGGGAGGGGGGATCTTCCATTGGGGACACCTGTTTTGGTGGGAAATGTCTAAGTGGGGATTTCCTTTCACTTTTCTGTGTTTTCAAATGGAGGCAATAATTAATAGTGTATAGTTCAAGATTTAAACAGCCATTAGAAAGTAGAGAAGATTTTTAGTTTAGACTTTAGTTCATCTTTATATTAGAAGAGAAAACACACAGTCTGTACATGTACTGACCGCGGACAAGGCATGACTTGTTTCAATCTCACGTGTTCGCCAATCTGAATCTCCTTCCAGGAATCCTACAAGCCAGAAAATAAAAATGTGTTATAAAGCGCTGCGCAAACTGTTGGCGCTACATAAATCCTGTATATAGCAATAATAATATTATATAGACATAAATAGGAGAGTCGTTATTATCCAAACAGTTTAAATGAAAATAAATAAAATTTAATGGACAAATAAAAACAAAAATGTTCAATACCTACCTTGGTTAAAAAAAAAAAAATTGTAAACTCATTGGCTCTTTACTATTTATTTCTCTACTGTAGGAGTTTCATCTTTTTGTGAACACAATTCTTCTATTTTACCATTAGGTGGCGATAGAATACAACAAATCCACCTCAAGACAGCAAAGTGCAGCATTTCTCAACTTTATGTTATGCACTTTTAACACAGATGTTTATGATGGATTGGCGATCCTCTTAAGGTGGAACCGTCTCAATCAACATTGACTATTTTTAATCCTTATGCTACTAGCATTAGTAAATAGATATGAATATATCATATTTACTTGTTTTAAAATGGAACTTCAGTCATTTTCTAAACTTTCAATCTGTTAAATCTTCTGCCCTTGCTGTTTTAACTTTGGATAGTAAAACATTTTTTTTCTGCCAGTAAATACCTTATATAGCCCACTTCCTGTTTCTTGTCTGGTCATTAACCTAGGTTTATGACATCATGCACAGCTCTCTCTCTCTCACTCTCCTGAGAGTTTGCCAGGAAGGGATGAGTCATAAGAGAGCCAATGAGAGCTGCAGAGCTGGAGGTGTGCCTCTGTGTGTTTGTGTAAATCCAGGAAGTGAATAGGCAGCAGCTTCAGCTGCCCACAGTTAAAATGGTTGCAGCCAGACTTAGTGGGGGGAGATTTCTGCAGCATATTTGGCAGGTACAGATACACAGTTTATATAAAATAATATGCAAAGTGGTTGGAGGGAAGCTTCAGAACGGCAAATATTTTTTTTACTGTATTACAAATTATGTGAGCAGACTGCAGTTCCTCTTTAAACTTTTTTCTTACATTTCTTCAGTTACGGTACTTCCTGGTTTCCAGGCCTAGCCAAATTATGTCATACATCCCAGGAGTCTTCAAGAAGGGAGGAGGAGGGGTTCTCTCAGAAAAGCACACCCTCCTGTCTGCATACTTGAGCAAACGGCAGTTCGGAAGTAAAGCAAGTAAATACATGAATCAACTGCCCTTACTCAAAATGGCCATGGCCAGAAATGCTAGGGGGGTGTTTTTCAAAGTGATTTCTCAGCAAAATAAAACATGGAGACATGGATGGGTGAATTTGCTTTGAATGTTAAAAATGAATTAAAGTGGTTGTAAAGGATCAAGGTTTTTCACCATCATGCATTCTATGCATGAAGGTATAAAAAAAAAAAACCTGTGTACAGTTCCCCCACAGACCCCCCCCCCCCCATACTTACTTGAGCCCCCTCTCGATCCGGCGATGTACATGAGAGCTTTGCCTCTCCAGGGACTCACACTTCTGATTGGTATTTAGCAGCAGTGGGAGCCATTGGCCCCCTCTGCTGTCAATCACAGCCAGTGAGCCAATCGGGAGGAGAAGGGCCTCCTCGTTTCTCCCTCATTTTTGGTCTAACCTATATAGTTGTATATAAAATGCACTTTTTGTCTTTCAAAAAGTGTTTCCCAGTGCTAAACCTTTCATCCAATTTCTAAATTGCTGCATTTGTAAATTTTAAAAGCCAATATAAAGGAATAGTAGTGGTAAAAAAAAGCCCTTGTGGATTTAATTAACCTTTTTTTTTGGTTAATTCTCCTTCAGGGGGGTGTGGCAGGAGGCGTGTCCTATGCCTACATATGTTTGCAAGTAGGTGTCCCTCATTCCCATCTCAATAATGTTGGGAGGTGTGCTAAGAATGGATAGTGTTCAGCTTATGAACTACTAAGGGTGGCTTGTACTCCCTTCATCTGTCACTATAGATGGGTAGCACCTAGCTCATCAGTCACGAAGGATGATGTTTCTCCATTGGTCCTAAAAAAATGGGTAGTGCTTCTCTCATCAGTTACTAAGGATGAGAAATGATAACCATCAGTCATTTAGGAGGGATTGTGCTTCCTCCATCAGTCACCAAGAGTGGCAATTCTTCCTTCATCAAGATTTGACTTAATTATGTACTTTACCTCGGCAAAGGGTTCACATCCAGAGACCACAATGTTTGGGCGAAAGTTTCGGATGGAGACTTTATTTTCCAGTTTTGCGTTTAGGTCTTCTAATGAGGCATCAGAGAGTAGCAGGAGGGGACTGAGGTCAGGGTACGCCACCTGGTGGATAGTAGAACATTGCCAAAATGAACATACTGAGAATATTGTTGACCATTTAGTTGGGTTATTGCAGCAAAGTTTGACTGCTTATACACTATATTACCAAAAGTATTGGGATGCCTGCCTTTACACGCACATAACATTTAATGGCATCCCAGTCTTAGTCCCACCCTTTGCAGCTGTAACAGCTTCAACTCTTCTGGGAAGGCTGTCCACAAGGTATAGGAGTGTGTCTATGGGAATGTTTGACCCTTCTTCCAGAAGCGTATTGTGAGGTCAGGCACAGTTGTGGACGAGCTGGCTTGCAGTTTCTACACTAGTTCATCCCAAAGATGTTCTATCAGGTTGAGGTCAGGACTCTGTGCAGGCCAGTCAAGTTCCTCCACCCCAAACTCGCTCATCCATGTCTTTATGGACCTTGCTTTGAACACTGCTCCAAATCATTTAGTGGAGGGGGATTATGGTGTGGGGTTGTTTTTTAGGGGTTGGGCTTGGCCCCTTAGTTCCAGTGAAGGGAACTCTTAACCCCCCTGGCGGTATTCCCGAGTCTGGCTCGGGTTGGATTTTTTATACCAAAAGCGGTATCCCCGAGCCAGACTCGGGCTTGCATCGCAGGATCCAGGAAGAGCATACTTACCTTGTCCCCTGGATCCTGCGATGTCTCCCCGCTGTGATCGGCGAGCCGCCGTGTCTCGCTCGATTCACAGTGCCGAGCTCCGTTCCCTGCGAGCGTTGCGACGCACGGGGACGGAGTTCGGCGGTAAATTCAAATAGTGAAACACACAGTATAGATACAGCATACTGTAATCTTACAGATTACAGTACTGTATCAAATAACTACACATCCCTTTTGTCCCTAGTGGTTTGCCCAGTGTCCTGCATGCAGTTTTATATATATAAAACTGTTCTTTCTGCCAGGAAACTGGAGATTGTCCATAGCAACCAAAACTGTCCCTTTACATCAAAAGTGGTTTTAGAGCAGCTAGAAAAAAGCGATAATAAATTAGAATCACTCGCAGAATTGAGCGATAGTGATTTGTGAGGAGATCCGTCATCAAACACTAAAAGTAACAAAAGCGACAATTCTGCAACTGAGCAAATTTCAGTGTTTTTGATTTGATTACATTATTATATAATTTTTATTATTATTATATTATTATTTGTTATAATTATTTATAGTTATTTATTATATTATAATTTTTTATTTCGTTTTTCAAACTTTATCATACCCGGGATGTCTACTAGACTCTTGTTTGGACAGATTTAAGTGAACTATTCCTAAGAATTACAGGCCTACAATATAAAACGCCAAATTTCTGTGCAAAATAATTGTACCGCTTTCAGCACCTAAAATCAGAAATAATCATACCGCCAGGGAGGTTAAGGCGTCAGCATACCAAGACATTTTGGACAATTTCATGCTCCCAACTTTGTGGGAACAGTTTGGGGATGGCCCCTTCCTGCTCCAACATGACTGAGCACCAGTGCACAAAGCACGGTCCATAAAGACATGGATGAGCGAGTTTGGGGTGGAGGAACCTAACTGGCCTGCAAAGAATCCTGACCTCAACCTGACAGCACACCTTTGGGATGAATTAGAGTGGAGACTGCGAGCCAGGCCTTCTCGTCCAACATCAGTGCCTGACCTCACAAATGCGCTTCTGGAAGAATGGTCATAGACACACTCCTAAACCTTGTGGACAGCTTTCCCAGTAGAGCTGAAGCTGTTATAGCTGCAAAGGGTGAGCCAACGCAATATTGAACCCTGCAGACTATACCGGCTCACCTGGTCATTTTCAGTGTATGTGGGATATTCCTTCTTTGGATTCCGGCGCTTCATCCTGTCCTCGAACTGTACTAAGCGGTACATCTGAACATTCTTCAAGAATTTTGTGATCCAGCGAGATGCTTCGTCTCCGCAGTCTCTGCCCATGACCTCATTCCCATGGACCCTCAACAATAAAAGTAAAACACAATAAACAGATTTCTGTTCTTTTCACTTTTTATCAGCATTATTCTACTGGGATTGGAGCTCATTTACATATCCTCAATGTCTCTGAGTGCATAAACATCGTATTCGTAAAGGGTGGGGGGGGGGGGGGGGTAGGTGATGCAGAAAAATGCATTTTTCTAAAATCACGTGTATTCAGCATAAAATCTGTTAGTCAAATATGTTAAAGCAGGTCTCTGGGAATTTAGGCCAGTTTACAGGTCACTTTATAGACAATGTAAAGTGGTTTTTCACAAATTCTCCTTTTTTTGTAATGTTTAGGACATAAAAAAAAAAAATGTATTTGTTCAGTCAGGTGAATATCCGAGTTTCCTCCAACACGTCAGTGGCATGCTGGTAGGTTAATTGAATCCTGTCTACTCTAAATTGACCCAAGTATGTATAAATGGGAGTAGGGACCTTAGATTGCAAGGGCAGGGGCCAATGTTAATATACAATATATATATATATATATATATATATATATATATATATATATATATATATATATATATAATTTCATACTTTTGGCTCTGTATGCCACCAGAATCAAATTAAAATGAAACAATCCAAATTCATTTGAAGTGCAGACTTTCAGCTTTAATTCAAGGGGTTGAACATAAATATCAAATACAAATTTTGGGAACTGCAACCATTTTTATATACAGCCCCCCCCCACCCCCATCATTTTCAGGGGCTCGAATGTATTTGGACAAATTAATATTAATATAATCATAAATAAAATGTTAATTAATAATTTGTTGAGAATCCTTCACTGGCAATGACTGCCTAAAGTCTGGAACCCATGGACATTACCAAAGACTAGATTTCCTACTTTCTGATGCTTTGCCAGGCTCAAACTGCAGCTGTCTTTAGTTGTTCTTTGTTTGTGGGTCTTTCTGCCTTTAGTTTTGCCTTCAACAAGTGAAATGGCCATTGCAGAATATTCCACTTCTTTTCCTTCAAAAGCTCCTGGGCTACTTTTGCAATGTGTTTTGGATCATTGTCCATCTGTACTGTGAAGTGCCATCCAATCAACGTTGCTGCATTTGGCTAAATCTGGGCTGTCAGTATATCTCTAAACACTGCAGAATTCATCCGGCTGCTTCTGTCTTCTGTCACATCATCAATAAGCACCAATGACCCAGTGCCACTGGAAGCCATGCATGCCCATGCCATCACACTGCTTCCACCATGTTTTACAGATGACGTTGTGTGCTTTGGATCATGAGCTGTTCAAAGCCTTCTCCACACTTTATTCTTCTCGTCATTCTGGTACAGATTTATCTTAGTTTCATCCATCCAAAGAATGCTTTTCCAGAACTGGTCTGGCTTTTTTAGATGTTTTTGGCACAGTCTAATCTGGGTTTTCTATTCTTCAGTTTTTCGGTTTTCTTCTTCTTATGAATGGTTTGCACCTTGTGATGAACCCTCTGTATTTGCTCCCGTGAAGTCTTCTTTTGAGTGTAGACTTTGATAATGATACGCCCACCTCCTGGAGAGTGTCCTTCACTTGTCTGGATGTTGTGAATCCACCACTGTTGTCTTCTGTGGAGGCCTTTTTATGTTGCTGATCTCACCAGTGCATTCTTCTTTCCTCAGAATGTACCAAACTGTTAATTTGCCCTTCTTAATGTTGCTACTATCACTCTAATGGATTTATTTCCTTTTTGAAGCCTTACAATGGCCTGTTTCACTTGCAGCATGGGCAGCTACTTTAAACAAATGATGCATGTTCACAGCAAAATATTCCAATTGCAAATACCACTCTTATGCCCTGTACACACGATAGGATTTTCCGACAACAAATGTTCAATGTGAGCTTGTTGTCGGAAATTCCGACCGTGTGTAGGCTCCATTGGACATTTCCGACAACAAAAATTTGAGAGCTGGTTCTCAAATTTTCCGACAACAAAATCTGTTGTCGGAAATTCCGATTGTGTGTACACAATTCCGAGGCACAAAATTCCACGCATGCTCGGAATCAAGCAGAAAAGCCGCACTGGCTATTGAACTTCATCTTTCTTGGCTCGTCGTACATGTTGTAAGTTACTGCATTCTTGGCGTTCGGAATTTCCGAAAACAATTGTGCGACCGTGTATATGCAAGACAAGTTTCAGCCAACATCGGTCAGAAATAAATCCTATCCTATAAATCCTATCGTGTGTACATAGCATTAGGATCAACTGCAGACCTTTTACCTGCTTAATTAATGAAGAAATAATGAAGGAGTAGCCCCACACCTGGCCAGGAAACAGCTTTTGATTCAATTATCCGAATACTTTTGGTCCCAGGAAAAAGGAGGTTGGCTATTCTTAAAGCGGAGTTCCACACAAAAATTTGGCACCTTTCGGGGGGAGGGGGGTGCAGATACCTGTCTAAGACAGGTATTTGCACCCACTTCCGGCATAGACTCCCATGGGAGTCTATGCCTCTTCCTGTCCCTCCGCGCTGTCTCCTGGGAAACACATAGCTCCCAAGAGAGAGCGGGGACCACTTGGGACGCGCACCGCGACTCGCGCATGCGCAGTAGGGAACCGGGAAGTGAAGCCGCAACGCTTCACTTCCTGATTCCCTCACCTAGGATGGCGGCGGCAGCTGCCGAGAACTGAGCGGACCCTGGGACAGGTAAGTGGCCATTTATTAAAAGTCAGCAGCTGCAGTATTTGTAGCTGCTGGCTTTTAATATTTTTTTTTTTTGGCGGTTTAGGTGGACCCCCGCTTTAAGAGCTGTAATTCCTAAACTCTTCCTCTGGATAAACATATCCTCAAATTAAATCTGAGAGTGTGCACTTTCAGCCCATATCCATTATATAACTATTAGGGGTGCGCATCTTCACTGGTCTTACGATTCGATTACGATTATCCTGTCCACAATTTGATTAGATTCTGCGATGCATCGCGATTACTGCACAAGTGCGCATGGCTAAAAACTTTTTATCCAAAAATTCAATGCCAGCAAGTTTAGAAATGTATGTTTTGCTTAAAACTGTATGGTGTTTACAGGATTCAGTAGCTTAAACTGAGTATAATGGGTTACCCATCCAAACTGAGGCACAAATCTATTTGTTCATCTCTATTAGATTGTTCATCTCTATTTCTGTTCTCTAATGTTTTATTGTATGTGCATAGTACTGCGGCATATGTATATTGTCCTGACATCCTTTTATGTAATTTTTCTGTCTTGTATTGAACTGCATGAGGTTTTCTTTTTTGTCGTTTTGTGACATCTAGTGGTGGTTTTGGGCCACTATAATTTGCTTACTATGTGATTTTGATATCTTCCTCTCTCCTCCCCTCCAGTTTAGTGCTAATTAGTTCAGCCGTAGCTAGACTCTCTCTTTATCTTCCATATTCTCTCAGTCAGTATTAGTGCTTCACAGAGACAGGGCTTAAGAAAGCTATTTTCTTCCTACACTTCAAAAGACTGGAAACATATCCTCTGTACTGCAATTATCTGAAGTAAACGTGCTATGGATTCAACTACTGTATCTTATTAAAGAGTTAAAGAGGAGGTAAAGCCTTTGAAGAAAAAAAAAAAAACATGCACCTTGCAAGACAAAGGCATAATGAGCTAGTATGCAAAGCATACTAGCTCATTATGAATTACTTACCTGAGATCGAAGTCCCCGAAGCAACCCTCGTTCACGTCCTTCGTCGGCGCCATGATACCCGGAGTGACTTCCGGGTATCGCTGCTCCGGCTCTGTGAGTGGCCGGAGCAGCAATGACGTCACTCCGGCGCCTTCACGGCATGCTCACCTTCACTAGCGGCATGCTCAGTGTGCCTGCGTCGTTTTGTATGGCGCGCATGCGCCGTAGACATCGGTAGAGTCTTTTTCGCAAATATCTCCTAAACCGTGTAGGTTAAGGAGATATTGCAAGCACCTACAGGTAAGCCCTAATCTAGGCTTACCTGTAGGTGGAAATTGTCCCAGAGGGTTTACAACCACTTTAAGCAGCCTGTGGGTGATGTTAAGTAAGCAGGTGACCATACTGTGCAGAAAGACTAGGTATAAGAAGGTATGTCAATTCATAAATCTTCATTTGAAACAGAACATATATTCTCCCTCTGTGTAGTGCTATGGAATAGATGGGTGCTATGTTATTGCTATTTTCTGGAATACATACTTGCAGGTAAAAATAGAATTTCTAGTTGGCAGCTTCAAGGGAATGTCCAGTTTATCCATTCCTGGTGCACTGAGAGTTAAATATCCTTTATCACAGGTCACCGTTATCAGCACCATGCTAGGCTCCTGTCTGGCTGTAACATGAACTTTGTCCTCCTTTACAACAAGCCAATGTCTGCAATGATATGAGAGGGACAGAAGAGGGTAAAAACACAAATTGAAAGGGGGCACAAGGAGGGGGAGGGGGTGTGAGAAGAGCAAGAGGGGTTAGAAGAGGATAGAGAAAAGGGGAGAGCAAGAGGGGGTAGAATGGAATAAGGGGATGGGGGTGAGAGGAGTGAGGGGGAAGGGAGAGGGGAAAGTGGATGAGAAAGGGCATGGGATAAGTGGGAGAGAGGAAAGGGAGAGGGGGGAAATAACAAGTGAGAGAAGAGAGGTGGGACAGAGAGAGATGGAGAGAGTGAGGGGGGGGGGGGGAAGAAAGAAAAAAAGAGAGTGGGAAGAAGAGGGAGATTACAGAGAGTATGGAGAGGAGACAGAGTTTGAGAGGGGAGAGGAGACAGAGTTAGAGTGGGGAGAGAAGAGAGGGTGGGGAGAGGAGAGAGAGAGAGGAGGGAGGGAGAGAGAGAGAGAGAGGGGGGGAGAGGAGAGAGAGAGAGGGGGGAGAGATAGAGAGAGGGGGAGGAGAGAGAGAGCGAAGAGAGGAGAGAGAGAGAGCGGGGAGAGGAGAGTAAGAGCAGGGAGAGGACAGAGAGAAAGAGAGCGGAGAGAAAAGAGAGAGAGGGCATGGGGAAAGGAGAGAGAGAGGGGGGGGGAGATGAGAGAAAGAGCGGGGAGAGGAGAGAGAGAGGGGGGAGAGGAGAGAGAGAGTGGGAGAGGGGAGAGAGCGGGGAGAGGAGAGAGAGCGGGAGAGGAGAGAGAGAGCGGGTAAAGGAGAGAGAGAGCGGGGAGAGGAGAGAGAGGGGGAGAGGAGAGAGCACGGAGAGGAGAGAGACAGGGGAGAGGGGAGAGAGCAGGGAGAGAAGAGAGAGCGGGGAGAGGAGAGGGGAGGGGAGAGGAGAGAGAGCAGGGAGAGAGAGCAGGGAGAGGAGAGAGCAAGGAGAGGAGAGAGAGAGAGAGAGGGGGGAGGGGAGAGAGAGAGAATGAAGGGAGAGGAGAGAGGGGGCGGGGAGAAGAGGGAGAGAGAAAGCGGGGGAGGAGAGAAAGGAGAGATGGGGGAGTAGATGAGGAGGAGGGTGAGACAAAGCTAGAAGGGGAACCATTAGTTATTTTAGTATCCCCCGCATTTTACATGTACTAGGGCAGTTTAGAGAAGAGATAAGGTGTGAGACAAACTTAATGTGGTCCAAACTCACAGGAAACACCATAGCAGTGTCACACAATAGCAGGACAATTTGAACAATGTCATTGACCTCATATGGCTAGGTGTCCATATGAGGTCAATGATGTCACCAGCATTTCTGCCCCTTTGTTACGTGCGGCTATGGAGCGAGGCATTTTATGGCCACAGCTGAATGGACCGGCAGCCTACTATAATGTGACAGCTTCAGGCAGCTCACAAATGAGCACTTCATTCCCTACCCATGCATGCACAACCTGCTCTCTCTTGCAGCTCAGCATTCTGAAAAGTGACAGAGAGTGAACTGTGCATGCATTGGTAAGGAACGAATGCAAAGAGCTCATTCATGAGTTTCTGGGGCCATGCATCCAACGCTCCATACGTCCTGTGCATACTCATGCAGGCAGTCCCATTCATGTCAGTTGGGATGCAGCAGCTGCATGGACACAGCCACTGCTCCCAATTTTACATCTGTGCAGGTGGGTGCACAGATTGGAACGCAGACAGCATGCACCCATATGGATGTCAAAGTGGGAGCAGTGGCTGCATGCATGGGCATGCCTATGTATCCACTACATTTCAATTGACATGAATAGGACTACCTGCATGGGTATGCACAGGACGTATGGAGCGTTGGATGCGTGGCCACAGAAACTCATGAATGAGCTCTCTGCATTCGTTCCTTACCCATGCATGCACAGTTCACTTTCTGTCACTTTTGCAGATTGCTGAGCTGCAAGAGAGAGCAGGTTGTGCATGCATGGGTAGGGAATGAAGTGCTCATGCAAAGATGTTCTGTGCATCCCCTGACAGGTAAATAAGGCCTAACTTGTAACCTTTTCAATAACAAATATAAATGGGCATATATGTGAAAGTGATTGTTTTCTATGGGTTACTGCAGTTTGCACACTATCGCTGAACTTTGAAATGTCTTATTGAACTCGGTGAGTCATACAACACTCTCATAGCAAAATAAGTCTTTATACCTGTCACTGAGCTCTCCATACTTCAGTCCATAATCTCTGCACTCTGCTTCTTGAAGGGGAATCCCTTTGCATGACTTTACAGGGTAGAGGAACAGCTGTGAGATCTGCCCAACCTTCCGCACATGCATCTTCTTCCTCTTGGACATAAAGAGCCAGGTGACGGCCACTGCGGCCCCCAGCCCAGCCAGGCCAATCAGGAGGGTGCGGTGCTTCGAGAGGGTCTCCATAGCTGTGTGTGCAAGAGAGGACTTCCTTCCAGATTATCACAGCCCGATCTTGCATAACACCACTCCCTATAACGCTACATGACAAAAACAACTGAGTTGGACCTTTTCCCAGCCATTGGATCCACCTACTATTATGTTAACTATTTACCATACTCTTATTTTACAAAGAAAGAAGTTATGGGACAGCAGACAGGAACCCTTAATAACTAATTTAACTATAAATAAGAAACTCAGACAAGTGTTTGAATAATAAGGCTGCAGCTGCTTTATTATTGGTTTTAAGACAATATTTTTATTCATCATAATAAAATCAAATCAATAAACTTTAAACAACCTAACCACTATAACTCAGGTTGCATATAATAGGTTCAGCCTCCAAAACTATCCACACAATATTTTAACAAAATAATATCAGACAAACTTCAAAAACAGATTAGTCCCTGTCACGTACCTGGTGGTGGAGCCCAGAATGCAAGGAGTAGCCTCTCGTGTGCCTCTGGTTCGAGAGCCCCTGATAGAGAAGACAGGGACTCAAGAGCGCAGGGGGCCACAAGTGCTTGGTAAGTGGCAGGTGTAGGGTTGATCCGGACCTCCGGTGCAGCAGCAGGAGAACTATCAGGAACACTGGATCCACTGGCAGGAACTCAGGAACAACAGGCAACTGGGAGGTGTTCTGTAGTACAACTGAAGCACTGGAACAACTGGTAGATGAACCGGAACTCTTGGCAGGAACACTGGAACTGTTGACTGGATAGGGAAGCACTGTAGCTAGCAGACACCCACGAACCAGCAAACAGCAGGGAGGTGTTCTGTAGTACCACTGGAAGCACTTTACAAAGTCAGACAGGCCGGGTCAAAACACAGGTAAGCAGAGCAGGTACAAAACGGAACCAGGAGAGTAGTCAGGGCACGGACCGGGTCGGCAACAGACAGGCAGGTAATAACTGAAGGATGAGGCAGGAGAATCGTCAGACAAGCCGAGGTCAGGGACTGGCAGCAAACAGGAGAAGTCAGGAACAAGCCGGGTAACAGGAATCAGGTAAACAGGTATACTGGAAGCTTAGGGTCACAGGGAACGCTGTAGACCGGACAGCAAGGAAGCATGCTGACAGGCACCTTTAAATAGGCCTAATGGCGCCAAAAGCTGTCACACCGCACGTCTGCGCACCGCCGCGTGCACACGTGCACGCCTGAGTACCGATCGTACGTGCCCGTTCGTCTCATCGTGTACCCGCGTACACCCGCTCGTATTAGCGCGCACCCGCATGCGTCCGTTCGTGTCAACGCGTCCTCTGGTTCTACTGACAATAGTTCTGTTAACCGATCTTCCGCTGACGGCTGAACTAACAGGACGTCTTTCATGACATTGCCCCCCCCCAAGGGGCAGCCTCAGGATGCCCAACTGTGCTATCTTACTTGGATGAGATCTTTTAAAGGCAAGTATCAATCTCCTAGCATGGATGTTGGACTCCGGCTCCCAGGAGTTTTCCTCAGGCCCATACCCCTTCCACTTTACCAAGAACTGGACTTGATTACGTCTCTTCCTACAATCCAGAATGGACTCGACCTCATATTCGGTTTCTCCGTCAATGATCACGGGTTCAGGGGGATTGACCCTCCGGTTGACAAAAGGATCAGGAACTGCAGGTTTGAGTAGGGCAACATGAAAGACCGGGTGAATCCGGAATGATTCTGGTAGCTTTAGTTTGTAGGCCACATTATTAATTTTTCTTGTCACTGGAAAAGGACCCACGAACTTGGGACCCAATTTTTTGGAAGGACAAGCCAATCTTAGATTCAAAGTAGATAGCCAAACCAAATCTCCAGGTTTAAGATCAAGCTCCCCCCTTCTCTTCTTATCAAACACCTCTTTGTTGTAGTTCTGGGTCCTTGCCATAGTCTCTTGCAGAAGCTTATTATTTGATTCAAAGAAGTTTAGGTTTTCTTGAACAGCTGGTACTGGACACTCCGGAATGTTAGTGGACAAGAACAGAGGATGGAACCCATAATTTGCAAAAAATGGTGTTTGTTTTGTAGCGGAATGAACAGAGTTATTGTATGCAAATTCGGCAAGGGGAAGAAGCGGAGCCCAATCATCCTGGGAGAACGAGGAAAAGCAGCGCAGATACTGCTCCAGCGTCTGATTCGTTCTCTCCGTCTGGCCATTTGTTTGGGGGTGATAGGCAGAAGAGAAGGCAAGATCAATTTTCAGGGATTCACAGAGAGCTCTCCAAAACCTCGAGGTGAATTGTACCCCCCGATCGGAAGTAATATTGGCAGGGATGCCATGAAGCCTCACCACCTCCTTAATAAATGTCCTGGCAGTTTCAGCAGCAGTAGGAGTACCTTTTCATTGGTAAGAAATGTGCCATCATAATTTATCCACTATTACGAAGATCGTAGTGTAGCTTTCAGAAGGTGGCAACTCGACAATAAAATCCATGGAGATCATCCTCCATGGCTTCTCCGGGACAGATAGTGGTTTTAACAGGCCCCAGGCCTTAGACTTGCTACCTTTATTTTGGATACAGGTGACACATGCTTCCACGTAGTTCTTGCAGTCCTTTCTTAATGATGGCCACCAGAACGTGCGCTGAAGAAGTTCAGATGTTTTATGTACTCCAAAGTGGCCGGCTAACATATGGTCATGGCAAGAACTAAGAGCTGCCGTTCGCACCTCCTGAGGTACGAAGATCCTATCCTTAAACCACAGAAGATCATCTCTGGCCTGTAGGGTTGTATCAGGTGGAGCGGAAACGTTCCTGGAGGCTTGCTTGATCTGTGACAGTAGATCCCCTTGGAGTAACAGAAAGTTCCCTGCGGACAAGATGGTATCTGGTGGGGAAGGTGCTTCCGAATCGCTGTACATCCGTGACAGAGCGTCAGACTTGATATTTTTTGACCCGGGGCGGTAGGTAATATGGAAAGAAAATCTAGTAAAGAACAGTGCCCATCTGGCCTGTCATGGTTTCAACCTCTTGGCAGTCTTTAAATATTCTAGATTCTTGTGATCTGTATAAACAAGAATCGGGTGGGCTGCTCCCTCTAACAGGTATCGCCATTCCTCCAACGCAGCTTTGATCGCTAACAATTCTCGATCACCCACGTCATAGTTCTTTTCTGCTTCTGATAATTTACGGGGAAAAAAAGCGACTGGGTGCAGAAGAGCCCTAGGCCCCTGTCTTTGGGAGAGTACTGCACCGACCGCTATCTCCGAAGCGTCCACCTCCAGGATGTAGGGTAACGTGGAATCAGGATGTTTTAAAACTGAGGCTGAGACAAACAGATCCTTCAGTGTAGTAAAGGCCATCTGAGCTTCCGTAGACCAGTGGAACTTGAGGCCCTGTTGGGTCAATCTTGTAATGGGAGCAATGATGGTGGAGAATCCCTTGATGAATTTTCTATAAAAATTCGCAAATCCCACGAAACGTTGAATCCCTTTTTTGTCAGTGGGAGCGGGCCAGTCCAGAATGGCGGAGACCTTCTGAGGGTCCATTTTGATGCCTTCCACAGAGATAATAAGACCAAGGAACTGAATACTCTCCTGCTCGAAGACACATTTCTCAGGCTTGGCGTAAAGGCCGTGCAGGCGAAGTCGGGTCAAAGCGTTTCTGACATGTTCACGGTGTTCAACTAGGGAAGAAGAGAAGATTAGAATGTCATCTAGATAAATAACAACAAACAGGTCAAGGTAGTCTCTGAAAATGTTATTTACAAAATGCTGAAATGTGGCAGGAGCATTACAGAGTCCGAAAGGCATAACTAAATATTCGAAGTGCCCAAACCGGGTACGGAAAGCAGTCTTCCATTCGTCTCCCTTGCGAATGCGGACAAGGTTGTAGGCACCACGAAGCTCTAACTTTGAAAACACTACTGCAGACCCCAACCTCTGAAAAAGTTCTGGCACTAATGGTAAGGGATAACGGTTCTTGATTGTAATCTTATTGAGTGCCCGATACTCCACACAAGGGCGCAAAGAATGGTCTTTCTTTTCCACAAAAAAGATTCCTGCTCCTGCCGGGGATGTGGAGGGTTGGATGAAGCCTTTCTTAAGATTATCGTCAATGTAAGTTTTTAATACTCCTAGTTCTAACTCTGATAAAGGAAATATTCTCCCAAAAGGAATCTCTGCCCCTGGGAGAAGCTCAATCGGACAGTCATATGGCCGGTGGGGAGGAAGGGCCCCTTTTTGACTGAAAACGTCCAGAAAGCTATGGTAGACTTCAGGTACAACTTGACGGGTCTCGGCATCAGTTTCCATGCACAACAGGGCAGAGGGAGCCTGAGTAACTTCTGGTAGACAGTGTTGGTGGCAATAAGAGGAAGGAAATTCAATTTTCCCTGAGGCCCAATTAACTTGTGGATTATGGGCCTTGAGCCAAGGCATGCCCAATATGATGGGGAATAGAGGAGATTCAATGACGTCCAGACAAAGTCCAGACAAAGTAGCTCTTGATGAGTGCCAGCAATGGTGGTGAGCATGGGTACTGTTTCCTGGGTTACTGGTCCTGATCTGAGGGTAGAGCCATCGGGTAGATATACTAAAAGTCCTTTCGCCCTGGGCCGGATGGGAATATGATGTCTGGAAGCGAAGGACAAGTCTATAAAGCCACTGCAGGCCCCGGAATCAATGATAGCGCTGGTTGGTATATTCCCTCCTGGGAGCTGTAAAAGAAGCGGGACAGCCAGGTGAGACATATTATTCAGTGAAGCTGGGGTAAGAGCAGGAGAAACAGAGAGGCACTTACGAAGCTTGGCCGGGCATGTCCGTACAAAGTGTCCGGGTTCCCCGCAATATAGGCACAGGTTACCAGCCCGACGGCGTTGACGCTCTTCAGGAGTGAGGGATGGCCGCAAGAGTCCCAGCTGCATTGGTTCTGGTGTATCTGAAGTCATGGTAGTAGAAGCTGGAGGAGCGGAGTGGGGAGAACTAGGCACCCGGGGCAGCATCCAGACAGGACGAGCAGGGCCAGAAGATCGCTCTGTACGTCATTCTCTTAGGCGTCTGTCTATTTGGATGGGAAGGTCTATGAGGTCCTCTAGAGTCTCAGGAAGGCCCACTCGGGCTAGTTCATCCTTCAAGGATTCTGAAAGGCCCATACGGAACTGATACCGTAGGGCGGCATTGTTCCAATTTGTATCAGAACTCCAGCGTCTGAATTCTGATGCATAGTCCTCAACAGGTCTGCGGCCTTGCTGTAGGGTGTGCAAGGCCGTCTCTGCCGTGGCCGTCAGCTGTGGGTCTTCATATAGGGATGACATAGCCCGAAAGAAGGTATCCAGAGTATCAAGTGAAGTGTCTTTCTTTTCTAACAAGCGATGGGCCCAGGACTGGGGTTCGCCAGTCAGCAGCAAGATCACGAACCCCACCTCGGTGGCTTCCAGGGAGAAAGTCCTTGGTTGAAGGGCAAAAAAGAGCTCACATGAGTTGCGGAAGGACCTGAATTTGCTCCGGTTACCCGAAAATCTTTCAGGCGTGGGGACCCTGGGTTCAGGCGGCAACATGACCACTGATGGTGAAGCAGAAGTCCCGGATACTGGAGGTGTAGAAGCTGCTAGGGTCTGGACTTGGCCTTCCAGCTGGGTGTAGCCTTCTTGTAGGCTCTTTACTGCCTGGGTAAGTCCAGCAAGATGGCGGCAGAGTTCATCCATAGGAGAGGCTCCCAGCGTGGGCTCAGACATGGCTGTCCGGTACTGTCACGTACCTGGTGGTGGAGCCCAGAATGCAAGGAGTAGCCTCTCGTGTGCCTCTGGTTCGAGAGCCCCTGATAGAGAAGACAGGGACTCAAGAGCGCAGGGGGCCACAAGTGCTTGGTAAGTGGCAGGTGTAGGGTTGATCCGGACCTCCGGTGCAGCAGCAGGAGAACTATCAGGAACACTGGATCCACTGGCAGGAACTCAGGAACAACAGGCAACTGGGAGGTGTTCTGTAGTACAACTGAAGCACTGGAACAACTGGTAGATGAACCGGAACTCTTGGCAGGAACACTGGAACTGTTGACTGGATAGGGAAGCACTGTAGCTAGCAGACACCCACGAACCAGCAAACAGCAGGGAGGTGTTCTGTAGTACCACTGGAAGCACTTTACAAAGTCAGACAGGCCGGGTCAACACACAGGTAAGCAGAGCAGGTACAAAACGGAACCAGGAGAGTAGTCAGGGCACGGACCGGGTCGGCAACAGACAGGCAGGTAATAACTGAAGGATGAGGCAGGAGAATCGTCAGACAAGCCGAGGTCAGGGACTGGCAGCAAACAGGAGAAGTCAGGAACAAGCCGGGTAACAGGAATCAGGTAAACAGGTATACTGGAAGCTTAGGGTCACAGGGAACGCTGTAGACCGGACAGCAAGGAAGCATGCTGACAGGCCCCTTTAAATAGGCCTAATGGCGCCAAAAGCTGTCACACCGCACGTCTGCGCGCCGCCGCGTGCACGCGTGCACGCCCGAGTACCGATCGTACGTGCCCGTTCGTCTCATCGTGTACCCGCGTACACCCGCTCGTATTAGCGTGCACCCACATGCGTCCGTTCGTGTCAACGCGTCTCCGAACGCGTCCTCTGGTTCTACTGACAATAGTTCTGTTAACCGATCTTCCGCCGACGGCTGAACTAACAGGACGTCTTTCATGACAGTCCCCCTTTGTATAAATTCTATATATATATATATTTTTTTTTTTTTACAAAGGTGACACCACCACATAATTACAGCCGCGACAAAAAAGAAAAAAAGAGGGAGGGGAACACCACAGATCTGTCTTCTCAGGCGACTTAGCCTGACTGGACGGAACCCTTCTTATATAGCCCTATCCTGTGCTGGATCTGACCAGATTTAACCGGTCTCTATGACCAGTACCCCCAAAGCCCGGGAAAGTCACCCGTATTCCTCTCCCCAGGCCACGTGAGTTCCCAGCTGTCCACCTGAGAGCCTTTGCAGGCTTCCCAAGGGGGGGCTTGAAACTGCCCATCCTGCCGCTCTTCCATGAGGAAAAGGGGGGATTTGAAACCATCTCCCCCTTTGGGATAGCAGGCAGGAACCCTTAATAACTAATTTAACTATAAATAAGAAAATCAGACAAGTGTTGGAATAAATAAGGCCGCAGCTGCTTTATTATTGGTTTTAAGACAATATTTTTATTCATCGTAATAAAGCTAAATCAATAAACTTTAAACAACCTAGCCACTACGACTCAGGCTGCATATAATATTTTCAGACTCCAAAACTATCCAGAAGACAGGTGGTCTTTTTGAGGTGGTCTCAAATCCACTTGTCACCAACACCCCGCACCACGGCCATTTCAACACAAGTACTCAAATCTGCGTTAAAAATGTCTAATCCGATGTCAGATAAATGAATCACATCTTCTCTATATAAACCCTTTATATCTCCTTCTAATTCCACATGTCTAAATGAGAGTATACCTAAGACTTGCAGAAATTTGGCAACTGCCCTATTCACTCTTTCTAATTTTTTCCAAAGGGCGTATGGAAGGTGGAGAAAGCCACCTCAGCCTTTGCACTACCTCAGAAAAAACAATAACAGTGTGAGGAAATGACAATTGAATCCTGTTTAAATCATCTCTAATTCTGAAAATATCTAAAGGTTTTTGTTTCCCTATATCATTCCCCCCCAAATGTATAATCAATACATCTGGTGGCGGAAAACGCTGAAGAAGCCTACCTATTTCTAACATTAAATTCGCCCATACCATACCCCTTTTACCATACCAAAAAATTCTAAACCTCAGAGGATCCAAACCTAAATTGTTAGTATACGCTCTTTTTTTAGCTCTCAGATGTGCCCAAAAAACGTAGGAATGTCCAACAATCCATATTATTCGGCATTTACCTGAAATGAATCAAAAAGATTTATTATTACGAATATATATAGTAAATAACTATCAGACTTCTACCTACCAACTTTTTTAATTACCGTATTTATCGGCGTATAACACGCACAGGTGTATAACACGCACATTAGGTTTAAGATGGAAGTTTCAGGAAAAAAACTTAAATTTTAAATAAGGAACTTTGAAACAAAATAAGGGTCAGTGCCCATCTGCAGTCTCACCATTACCATCAATACAGCCTGATCAATGCCAATCTGCAGCCTCACAAGTGCCATCAATGCAACCTCATCAGTCCACATCAATGCAGCAGCCTCACCATTGCCATCAGTGCAGCCTGATCGATGCCCATCTGCAGCCTAGGGGGGACAGGGAGGGGGGCGAAATGAGCGCAGATGGATTATATACAGAGAGAATCTCCTATTATAGACAGAACACTGGTCCAATGGCGGCCCAGGAGACGGGACTTCCTATTACAGAGGCCGCCAAGTAAACAGGAGATTCTCACTGTATGTAATCTGACAGCGCTCGTCCCGCCCCCTCCCTGTCCCCTCCGAGGCAATTAAAATTAAAGTATTGGCGTATAACACGCACGTGCTATTTGCACCCGAGTTTTAGGGTGAAAAAGTGAGTGTTATAAGCCAATAAATACAGTATATTATTGTCTAGCCCTAACCTAGAATGTGATGTAAGATGAGAATTCTTTAAGTTCAAAATTTCTAAGCATCTTTTAAATACACAATTGAATTGATATTTGGTTAAAGGAGAACCAGACTCATGTATTATATGTTAAAGGTCTAATATAAGAATAATTTCTTAACAATTTTACAGGGCAAATCGGAGAGCTACTACAGTACAAGCATACAAATTAACCCAAATACCTTTACCTAGTTGATCTGTCTTTGACCGACTAATACAAATTTTTATCATTGTGTCAGAAAGAATAATATCAGATGCCTGAATAAAAATCAGCTCCGACATTCTAAGTGCAGCAAAAAATTTAATAAGTAAAAAACGCACGAAAAAGCATTGACTCAAATGAAGAAAAACAAACCTGTTCAGTGACTGAACAAAGTTTTTCCAAAATATCTGGAGTGATAGGTTTAGGTTGGTCCGATTTAAAATGATTTTTCTTATAATCCTTTAAAGCTTTTTGAGCGGAAAATGTAAGCAAGAAGGTAAGTTATTAAGCTTAAGAAACAATGAAACTCCGGATAAGGTTTTTTTGCACATTTGACCACGAATATCCTTTAGTAATTAAAATTTTTTAAAAGAGCAACACCAAACTTTCAGAAAAAGAACCTGCAGGTTCTTGGATAGAATTCAAAAAGAAAGCCATAGCAACCAGGCCGATTGATATCCAGCCCAGGTCGAAGGTGCAACTGAATTCCTAATATATTCACAGATGGGCCTCAAACCAGATCCCATAAATTGGGTGGACACTGTATTCATACTTGGTCCGCATCCGGAAACAGCTGAAAGAAGAGATCCATCTGTAGGCAAGACAAGGAGTCCGCCAAGTCATTGTCCTTACCCACCACATGAATTGCTTTTAACCAAATGTTCAAACTTAAACATCTGAAAATCATATAGCGCAACAGGACAATGACCGGCGGAGATTTAGATGTTAAGCAGTTAATCGCATACATAACTCCCTTATTATCAGTCCTGACTAATATCTGCCTATTTTTAAACTAAGGACCCCAAATTTCTAGAGCTACAATTATTGGAAATAACTCTAAAAGAACTATGTTCTTCAAAAGACCTTTCTGTTGCCATCTGGGATTCCAACGGTCTGCGCACCACTGTGATTGCCAAATTGCAGCAAAACCACAAGACCCAGCAGCGTCAGTAAACAGAAAAAAGTATTTGTCCAAAATAAATTCCACACAGTTCTCCCATTAAAATATGTAAGAAATTGCAGCCACACTAAAAGATCTTCCCTTGTGTCATGAGTGATTCTAATATGAGCAAAAGCCAACAGACCTAGCAGAGACTGCATATCTTTTAAACATACCTTCTTTTTCAGAATTAAAACCAATAATAGGGATCTAAGCTTGTTTACCTTCTTTTCAGGTAACCTAAATTCCATTAATTCTGAATCAATAGTAATACCCAAGAACTCCAGATTAGATGAGGGCCAGGCCCTCTTCTCAAAAGCCAGAGGAATACCAAAATGGTTACAAATTTAAAAAAAAATGTATCTAATAATAATGAGCTTTCAAAAGAATTGGCTGAACCTAAAAATAAAAAATCGTCTAAATAATTAATAAAAAATTGGGAACCAGATTCTATACTAACCACCGATTCTAAAAAAGAGGAAAAAGAGTCAAAATAAAAACAGGATAATGAACAACCCATTGCTAAATATTTATCGAAATAAAAATTACCATCAAAGAAAAAAACCTAAGGAATTGAAACATACCGAATTAACAGGAAGGAGGCGGAACGCCGATTTAATATCGGCCTTCGCCATGAGGCCCCCTTTTCCCAAATATCTAAGCTTCTTTAATGCGTCTTCAAAAAAGGGAAAAGTAACTGACGAAAGGCTATCATCAATTTGATCGTTAAGTGATTGACCTTTGGGAAATGACAAATGATGAATTCATCTAAAAGAATTCTTTTCTTTTTTTGGGACAATTCCCAAAGGGGAAATTCTGAAATTACTAAAAGGAGGAGAACTGAAAAGACCTGCTATCCAACCTTCCTTAATTTCCTTGGAAATTTTTTCACAAACTACATCTTAAAATTGTTCTACAGATTTTAAATTTTTTACCAAATTACATCCTTTACCAGAAAAAGAGGGTAATAAAAACCCGTCTCGAAGGCCCTCAGTTAGTAGCTGGGCCCTCAGCTTGTCTGGAAATATTCTTAGCCATGGAAGCATATCTTGCCATTTCACCAGTGTAATTGCCTTTTGCAACATTCCCTGACTGCTGATTAGATGCGGACATCTTCTTAAAGCACTTTGACACTGGGTGTGTTCCTGTGGAAAGGCACACTCATGGCGGTATTTGCATGAGTTTGGCCATTTGCACACTCATGGCGATATTTGCATGAGTTTGGCCATTTGCACTGGCCATCATTAAAGTTGAAACCAATTCCTTTTTTATATATGGAACTGGTTGCTGGCTGAGAATTTTGGCTCTGCTTAGCATAACTTGTTCTTTGAGGGAGGAAAAGATTGAGCCAAAGGCCCACGTCCTTCACTCCCCAATTCAATGAAGGGTGGACAGACAATTTTTGATGAAAAGCCTCATCATAATTAAACCACGCAGTGCCACCAAAATTCTTAAAAGCCTCAAGAACAATATCCAAATGCTGAAAGAGGCCAGTGCTTTTTTCCGGAAATTTCTCACACAAAATTCCCGAAAAAATGCAGAAAGCTTGTAACCAGTTGTTAAGTGACCTAGTTACCGGTCTCCGTCTATCTTCATCTTCTTTCTTTTCCTTACCAATAAATTCTTTAGCAGACGGAAGTAAAGATAAAATATCTAAAAACTCTCCTCTCCAGAGGAGAGGAGGTTTCATGGACAGAGATAAATGATAACCCAATGGAGAGATTTCACAAGCAATGGATTCTCTTAAACAGGTCTCAGGTAAATTATGCGATCTAGCTGATTGATATGCAGAAGAAACATTGGAGTCAGAATTATGTTAAAAAGACTGTTCGTCATTAGCTAACATTCCACTAGATGGTACCCAGATCCCCATAACTGCATCCTGAGCTGGCAAAGCCTAAGCTTGGCTAGTAGCTGACTGAATATCCTAGGCTAATTTAGCCAGTCAGGGCTGTCTTTAAGGCGGATCAAAAGGGGCAGCTGCCCTGGGCCTTGTCATTGTTGTGGGGCCCAAAGCAGCTGCCTCATACTTGCCAACTATCCCAGTTTAAATTCCCTTGTCCCTTGAAGTTTTAGTTCTGTGCTGTGTCCCGATATTTCTGTGTGAAGTGCTGCTACTAATGCTGCCCAGCTCTGTCCTTTTGTTGTGTACATATGACTCACCTGCAGACCCTGTGTTTACATGTAAATAACCGGTATTGATACGTAAATAGTGGCGTCATTCATATGTAAATAGACGCAGACCGTCCATGTATAACATGCCCCCCTGAGGACAGGACATATCCACCATCACCTATACTGAATGCTGCCCACTGGGGAGGTAAAGGGGCATGCTTGAGAGTCCTGCCTGCAACTGTGGTCATTCAGCCTAACATCAGACATGTTCTGCAAAGGTAAGCAAATTGGTGGGAGGGGGAGGGAGGAAGGTAGTGTGGGGTGTGCAGAGGTAGGCAAAGAAGGAATTAAGTTTGGGGTGCACAGGTATACAAGGAGGGTATGGGAAGAGGTAAGGAACGTGGGCGCAAAGATGAGCAGAGGAGGCAGGTAGAGTTAAAGGGGTGGAGGGTTGGAGTAGAGAGGATGGGGGAGGTTTAGGGTGCAGAGGTTAGTAGACATTTTAGGATGCAAAGGTGTACTGACAGGGTGGATAAAGACGTAGGTCACATGTAGGGAAGCCCATTTATTTCAATGGGCTGCTCTATGCACTAGAAATACGTAAGAAAGTCCCTAACGCTTTATCAAAATCACACAGTTCCACAGCACATGTCAGCAGATGAATGAGGGTGTCATTAACAATTAATGGCACTGCGGTGTATCTGCTAAAGGGCAGCATGTTTCTGTGGTATCAGGAAAGCGATTTTGAATGCGTTACCAACACACACAAGTGTGAATGCAGGCTAAATGTCTCAGTCACATTGGTGGTCAGTGTAAATCTTCTCTTTACATTGGGGCTTGGTGTACAATCCTTTCATTCACACTAGTGGCCATTGTGAAGGTTCCCTTTACATTGGTGGTCAGTGTAAATCCCTCCTTATATTGGTGGTTTCTGTGAATGCTTCTATTACATTAGTGGTCAGTGTAAACCCCTATTACATTGGTGGCCAGTGTTGAAAATCCTCTTTATATTGTTAGTTGGAAAAAAAAATCAGCATTGCTATTCATCACACCCTCCCCTCCCCCCAACACTGCCACTGATCCCAAGATTTCTAGGATCCCTAGGAGTTTTCTGTCTATTGATGGGTCCCCTCACCACCCCAGTCCATGGTGTGCAGGCAGTGAGGAGATAGATGATGTGCTGTAACCTCTAGCAACCAATCAGTGAGCAGTAATGATGTGCAGTAACCTCTATCAACCAATCAGTGAACAGTATTGATGTATAGTAATCTCTAGCAACCAATGAACAAGCAAAAATCATGTGCTGTAACTTCTAGGAACTAACCAGTGAGACGTAATGTGTGCTGTAACCTCTAGCAACCAGTCAGGAAGTGGTAATGATACACTGTAACCTCTGGCAACCAATCGCAATCGCTGCCTTATCTGATACAGTAAACTGATTTTGAGTCTAGCTGCTATTTTTTGTATGTTTCAGAGCAGGTGAAGTGCGGAATTGCATGGAGGGGGGGCCCAAGAAAATATTTGCCCAGGGTCCAATTAATATTAAAGATGGCCCTGTAACCAGTAGCTCAGCTATATTAGCTAAATTAGGAATAGTAGCTGACTCACCATTCCCTTGGAACTGTGTATTCTGACCAGCTTGAGATACCACCAAACCAGCCTCCTCAATTCCTCTGCTTGTTTGAACCATAGGAGCTGAGCTGCTTGTCAATTCAAAAGCAGACCTCATCATGTCACTTTTATTCCTATTACAAGAAATGTAAACATCCCTTGTAATAGAAAAAAAGCATGACAGGATCTCTTAAATCTGGGGTCAAAAAGACTTCACATCTCATATTTACACTAAAATGCAATAAAAAAATAAAAATAAATTAAATGTCATTAAAAAAAAATAAAAAATGTTGCTTTAAGAGCTATGGGAGGAAGTGACGTTTTGATGTCGCTTCCGCCCTGCAATGGTATGAAGACAGGTGGGGGCCATTTTCCCCTCACTCGTCTCCATACCAAGCCAGGGAGAGGACCAGATCGTCTCTGCCGCTACCGAGGGGGGATTATGGCATGGGGTGGTTTTTCAGGGGTTGGGCTTGGCCCCTTAGTTTCAGTGAAGGGAAATCTTAGGGCCTCAGCATACCAAGATATTTTGGACAATTTCATGCTCCCAACTTTGTGGGTACACTTTTGTGATGGCCCCTTCCTATTCCAACATGACTGCGCACCAGTGCACAAAGCAACGTCCATAAAGACATGGATGAACGAGTTTGGGGTGGAGGAACTTGACTGGCCTGCACAGAGTCCTGACCTAAAACCGATAGAACATCGCCTGTCTGTATACTGCCCTAGCCTGTCTGTATACTGCTCTTACCTGTGGACCACGGCTGGCGCAAGGAAGCGAGCCGGTGCCACCACTATTTGTCTTCAGGCCGGGTCCAGAGGTGTAGGTGCGGGCCTGTGGGCCACGGCTGAAGAAATAGGTGAAGAGGTGCCGCAAAAATCTCAGTGAGGGGCGGAGTCAATGGGGGAGGGGGGCGGGCGGAGCGGCAAAATGAGGTTTTGCCTAGGGTGTCAAAAATCCTTGCACCAGCCCTGCTTCCACTGCAAAATACCATGTGCTTCCCACGCATGGGGGAGCATGTAACCTTTTTCCATGATGCAGTGCTCAGACCTAATATTGCCGGGACAGATGGGGAGACGTCAGCTCATAATTTCCACTCAGGCACTGGGTATTTTTTTGGCAGCTGCAACAGAGGAAGGAGCGGTGGGGAAGCATTGGATAGGTATCAGTGGGTCAGAGGGTGGCCTGTTCACAGACAGTCATTGTGCCCAGAATGTGCAAGGTGACAATAGATCTTTATAGGGTGACCACATTTCCAAACTGCCATTCAGGGACACCCCCCTCCCTTCCCAAAAATCAGCTTGTGCTGTAATGAATCACAACACAGCCTGGGCAGTGGGTGCACGCTCTACACAGAAGCACTGATCATGCCCCCCAAAAAGGCCGCCGCATCAGGGATTGTGCCTCTGCAGACATTTTCAGGACAGGTATTGTCAGTGAGTAAAGCGGTTATGTGGCGGCCTTTTTTTGGGGGGGCATCAGATCGGCCCGGGGGGGGGGGGTGGCTGTGTCAGTTTCATTCCGGGACACTGTATTGTCCTAGAATGAAGGTGCCCGGGACAGACCTGAAAAATGCGGGACTGTCCCAGTTAATCCGGGACACGTGGTCACCTTTCCTTTACTTCATCATTGGCAGCTCCATGACACAAATATATTTTCCAGCCAAATCTGAGAGAGAATAGAACTTTATTTACAAGCAATATACTGTACACCTCTATATCACACAATGTACAATAAAAGCTGTTGCCATTTTTCAGTCCTCTTGACAAATGTTGCAATACAACACAAATATGAAAACACTGATTTTTACAGTGTTACTGGCTGACTTACTGTATTGCAGAATTGCAGAAAAAAGTAAGAGCCCATTCAAACGAAAGCGTACGTTGCCACAAAGCATGGCAACACACCTGCTCTATGTGCTTGGCAGTACTATTCATTGGCAATGGCACCCCACAGTAGAGTGTAACGCATGATGCACCAAAACGTGCATGCACATGTATTAGGAAAAAATGTTTTTTTCATCCGTTGTAGTACATTGGCAACCTATTTATTATGAATAGACTGCCTTAACAAAACACATGCAAACGTTCCACTTTAGCGTGATTAGGCACTCAAATTCAGCAGTAATGAAACATTTGTGCACAATGTACAATCAAATTGTAACGGGGAAGGGTATGTTACAGATAAAAGGTCAATGTTTGCCCACATTATCATAAATGAACCTTTAAGTTTTCAGAAACGAAGAGATAATCACAAGGATATTTAGACTTTTGTTTTTTTGTGTGAATGTTATAGATTTAAAATTTCCCATCTTGGACTTTTGTTACCAGAACAGTTGTCCCCATTCAATATTTCTCTTCACCTTTTGTTCTGGTGACAATTGTAAAATTTTGGAAATGCCATCACTTTCTGTTTCGGTGACAGTCATCACTAATAAGGGTGTGAATCCCCCCGGGGGGGTACAGACAATAAAAAATTTACTTTGGTCCAGCCTGCAGTACAGTATTGCCTTGCAATGAACTCTTTACCAATTTTATCACTGACACAAATTAAGAAAAATTGACTTAAAAATTGGAATGTTAACACTGAATCTGTATTTTCTTCATTATTCCCAGTCACAGACAGTAAATTACATTGTGCATTTCCTGTGCATTCTATTTTAGAACTTTCCAAAAATTTAATAAATCATTGTAAACATTTTTTACATTGTTTTTTTTGTTTTTTTTTGCACTGAAGCCATGGATGTATGAAATCTCAGTGCATTTCTAACAGTCCACTTTTATCTATCTGGGAAGCCATTGATGGAAGCTGCCATTCGTCTAGCTCAGTGTTTCTCAACTCCAGTCCTCAAGGCGCACCAACAGGTCATGTTTTCAGGATTTCCCTCAGATGAAAAGGCTGTGGTAATTACTAAGGCAGTGAAACTGATCAAATCACCTGTGCAAAATAGTGGAAATCCTGAAAACATGACCTGTTGGTGCGCCTTGAGGACTGGAGTTGAGAAACACTGGTCTAGCTCATTGACTGAATACTGGTTCTAGGGCGGAGACCTCGCAGTCATCAGAAACAGGTATTTCCCTCTCTGGAACTAATATATAGATGAAAAGTCAGACAGAAGCAGGTTCTATTTAAAGTATAACAAAAAGCAAAACTTGTTTTAGTGTTGGATAGAACAGAGAGGGATTAGAACATCTGCCAGTTTTTTTTTGCTGTCTATGACCCTGTAAGGAGCCTCCTGTAAGGGAGATTTTATGTGTCCTGTTTACCGTTATCGCAGAGAGTGAAAGTAAGAGAAAATCCCAAATTTTGGGTTGTTACTAGAACAGGAATAGAGGGGAAATCTTCCAATGGGGACACTAAATCTAATGATCCTAGTGACATCCAAGGATTCCCTTTTTTGGGGGGATTTCCTCTCACTTCCTATATTGACTATGGGACAGGAAATTAAGAGAAATTTCCCCAATGGGAATATACAGATATAAAAAACAACTGACAAGGGTTATAACCCTCCTCTACTCTATCCAAAATAAAAGGTTTGCTTTTAGTTCTACTTTTCAGGTTTCTTAGATATCCAGCTTCATGAATCCTTTTTATGATACAAATATAGGTTTGTTAAAGCAGATTTGCAGGGCAACTCACCAAGTGATCTACACCTCCCATAGTTTCAATTTGCTTTGGATATAAATACTTTTAAAATTGATGTATTGTGGTAATCACATGAATCCGGTGGGAGGGATTAAATTATGCCCAAGCGTCACACGGCAGTAATGTGTGCCACCTCTCTGGGACTACATGTCCCAAGGGGCATTGCATCTAGATGGTGGGGGGACAGTGGAAATTTGTATGAGCCAAGGGGCGGTGTACCCTACTGACTGATGTCCTTGGCTTCACTCACACACACTAATGGTAGGCAAAATAAAGTACTCATATCACCCAACTGTAGTCCAGATGACTTGGGAGTGTCTTTGACTTATAAACAAGGTTGGAAGAGCCTGGCTTGCACCTATCAGTACCAGCTCCACTGTCACAGATTTCAGAAACTAAAACTAACTCCCTGTCCCTAACCTAATGCTGCCATTGCTGACCTCTTTGTCTTAAAATACTACTTCCCAGGCTGTGATGTTAGTCCAATGGCTTCAATAGACATGTTTGTTCTGGGTCAATGAAAGCAACAAAGCCAGAGACAGACAGGGACATAGCAGCAATGGAAGCCTTCATAATCCTCTTAGTAAACATTTCCTTTAACAAGCAACCGAGAAACCCATTCACCTCTACCAGCCAATCTTCTCTTCTAAGGCTAGGTATGGCCAATATTTATTGTGCTCATGTCACTTTGCTATCAGCTCCATATAACACATAGAGGGGAATTTATCAAACCGGAGAATCTGTGCAACAATCAGCTAGCATTTTCAAAGCTTAAAGTGATACTAAAGGCAATTTTTTTTCCAATAGCAAACATGTCGGCCCCGACCCCTCTCTCCTCATTGGCTCCCTGGCTGTGCTTGACAGCACTGGGAACCAATGGCTCCTGCTGCTGTCTCAGCCAATGAGGAGGGAGAGTCCCCAGAAACCCGAGTCTCTCTTGCACATTGCTGGATCACGATGGGGCTCTGGTAAGTATTGGGGTCTGGGGGGGCTGCTGCACACAGGTTTTTTACCTTCATGCATAGAATGTATGAAGGTTAAAAGACCTTGAGCCTTTAGAACCACTTTAACTGAATAAGCTGTAGATAGATGATTGGTTTGATAAATTCCCCCCACAATTGATCAGGGTGACCTGGTGCTCCAAAATATGGCTGTTGGAATACTCTTCCATGAATAAAAACATTTGGAAATCATCATGCATCATTATCATGCGCAGAATGTCACCAGACTTGCTCAAAGAGACAGCTCAATGAGCAAAGCTGAAGTACAAAATTCTTTAGGCCAGAACAACCAGTATTAAATGTTATTCAGATGGCCCAAAAAATGAATTCTGAGGGGTTACATGGTTACAAGCTTTGACCGGTGTAATTATGTATATACCATACCTGGCTCATATCCTCAAACTGGAAATCACTGAAACAGATATTGCTACTCCAGTGATCTCCACTTGCTTCCGTGGCCCGTGGTGAGTGGCTGCCCTGATGCATTGTGAACACAGGAGGACACAAGCTCAGCACGTCCCTTTAAATTAATTTATAGCACCAGGACGTCCCAACTTATATTGTCATTAATGGAACTGAAAGCAACTTGGCAGAAGGACAGTAAAAGCCATCGCTGGCCTCTTTCATACACACGTACATCTAACCTTCTTCAACATGCAAAAGCCATCCTATTACTATCCGGATTGTGAGGGGATCACCCACCTTTCTTTATTAAGTCTATTGACACTTCGGGAATTAAAAAACACACAAACTTGTTAAAGCGGAGTTCCACCCAAAAGGGGGGAGCAGATACCTGTCTAATACAGGTTTTTTCTCCCACTTCCGGCAAAAGATCGCCACAGGTTCCGCGGTGATCTACGCCATGTCTGGTCCCTTCTCCGTGCTCCTCGCTGTCCTCTGGGAGACACACAGGTCCCCCAGAAGACAGCGGGGACCAGTGAGGGCACGCATGCGCAGTAGAGAACCAGGCTGTGAAGCTGCAAGCCGACCCGTCCCTCAGCTCCACCCGAGAGCCGAGGGATGGGTCGGCTTTGGGTGAGGACATAGTGGGCGCACTGGACAGGTAAGTGTCCTAATATTAAAAGTCAGCAGCTGCAGTATTTGTAGCTGCTGACTTTTTTTTATGTTTTTTCAGCAGAACTCTGCTTTAATATGCTGTAATATATAATAAAGTGTTTTTTGAGGCTCTTTATTTGAAAATTCTAGTTGCATGGCCATCATTCTGACTAGCTACTATGAATCACTGACCGAGAAATAGCGTGCACATAAGAATGTTTTTTCCATACTTGTTCCAGGTAATGAGTATGCAAAGCAATGAGGTCAGCCTGAAGCCGGACATAGACGCTTCGAATCTTGGCCGGTTCAGCAGGGACCAGCCGAGATTCGAAATATGTATGGGCAGGCTAAATGTACCCAAGTAGATCGATCAACTTAAGCACAGCCAGCTTGTCAGATTTTACTTTTATTGCTAACAGCTATTATAGCTGATAACAGTAATCAGTGGCGGCCTGTCCATTAGGGTCGCACGGGCGTCGCCCCCCCCCCCCCTAATCTACATGCAGGGCACAGGACGCATGGATTCCAATGTTTGTTTTTTTTAAGCACGTGATTTAAGCTAGAGGCTCTAATAGGCTTCAAAAAAGTGTGGGCTCGGGGCGCAGAGCACTGCGCCCTGAGCCCACGCAGTTGTGTGACAATAGCGAACGAATATTCACTATTGTCACACTAATCCTCCTCCCAGCCAGGAGGAGGAGGGAGGAGACGCACCACGGAAACCACCGTAATGCAGAGGAGGTAAGTTGCCGCCGTAGGAGCGCTGCCCTCCCGTGACCTAGATGGGGTAAGACAGACTGACCGCCTGCGTGGGGAGGGGGAGAGGTTGGTGCGGGTGACCCAACCGACCAACAGCGTGGGGGGATGCCGCCAGCCAACCGGGGGAGGGGTGTTTGTTTGCCCCCCCCCCCCCCCCAAAAAACAGCCACCACTGGCAGTAGTCACTATGTTCTGTCCGTAATCACGATGGCTCTACGGGAGGGATTCCCCCATCAACACTGACTGTGTTGATTGTGAAATCCAGCAATTTTCTTTCCACCAACCTATGGTTGCAGAAACGAAAATCCCTCCGTCTATGGGCAGCTTAAGGCTTAATTTACACAGCCGTGAAGAGTTTACTGATGTTTTTACGTGTGTTTTCTAGGAGTAAAAAAATTGCTGTGTAATGATCACTAAAATACTTGCAGACAGATGTATTTAAATGCGCAAAGACAAGTTTGCGTACATAATGATTTATTTTCCCCTTTGTTTAGACTTAAATTACGCACTTAAGAGCATGTTCTTAGATGCCGATTTTTGGATTCTGTGTTGCGGATTTAAACGCAGTGCATGTTAACAAACCGATGTGAATGGCTCCATTGAAAAGAATGCAACTGTGTTCAGATCCGTAATAAAAAAAAACACATATATGCATTTTGTTTTGTTTTACGGCAGTGTCAATGAAGCCTAATAGCCATAGCCAGTCAATAATTATTTTAGGGGTGGGGGCGGGGTCAGAAATAAGGACCCCCATGTTTGACTCACAGCCATTTATTTTTTCAAAATAGCACACCTAAAAAGCAGAAATGTAAATGGGCCCTTATAAGTCTTCATTTTACCAGCAAAATTCAACAATGTACCTCAAGTATAAACCAGAAATGTGTCACCATTTATAGGAGCATCAAATTCTCCATTCTTATTTCCTAATGTCTGCACAACCAGTCAACCTCAAATATTCAGGGATCGCTATAGTGATCCTGAGGGGTAGGGGGGGATTTATAGTAAAACTAAAACTTTTTATTTTCCATTTTGGAAAGAGTTAAAACCCCTTTCAGTTTTTTTGTTTTTGCCATCTGTGTCCCATTGGGGAGATTTATCTTCATTTCCTGTCCCATAGCCAAACAGGAAGTGAGAGAAAATGTCTCCAATGTGAGGGAATCCGTGGGGTCACCAGAACTAGTGTCCTCACTGCAAGATAAAGCTAAACTCTGGGATAAGCAAATATTGTCTAAATACAAGAGTCACATGTATTCTTGAATCTTGGTGTGCTTTGTGTATTTCCTCCAGATCTGTGCAGTAATCCAGTGTGAATTTTTCCCTCTGTGTAGGAGCTTCCTGTAATAAAGACCAGACACTGCTGCTATGTCTCCTTGAGCAGTGTGACTGGTCTTGTCTCCACCCCTCCTGTAGTTTTCTGCAGGGACCATGCAGTGGGTGGAGCTTTCTGGGTCCCTCCCACATCTTTGCTCTTTGCAGAGGCAGTGATGATGCCACTGCTACTTTTACAAGGTAATATTTGGGTTTGCAAAGGCATTAGGTGCACACAAAGAGCATTTTTTTTTGTAGCTATTGAGGAATAGTTTTGAATGAAAGTTTTTAATCTCAGATTTCAGCTTTAAGAATTAGGATTTCAGAAAAAGAAATCTTCATTGAATCAGGCTGCTTGTGGCTAATAGGCAGTCAAGCAGTAGATTAAAATCAGAACTCTAGTCACACTTTGGGGCTCCTTTCAGTGCTTGCTTCATAGTCCTGGAATCTATATGCCTACCTTATAGTCCCCACTGGTAGGCTTTATTACTAGTAAACAATTTGGATAACACTGTTATATTATCACCTGAGTGTCAAATTCCACATTTAAAAGAAACCGGTCATAAGAGACAAACAAGCCCTGATTCATCACGGCATGGGGGCAGGTAAGGCACTTGAAAGTGTGCTTAAGGCATGCTAAAGTGACCTCCTATTTAATATTGCTGTTTGTCATTTTAGCACACCTTAAGTGCAATCGTAGCTTGGTGAATCATTCTCGAAATAGATGACCTCATTCTGGAAATGTTAGTTGCCTGGCATGGCTTGCACCACTACATCTTCCAGCTGTTGCAGCCTGCCAGTTGAGTAAAGATGAATGTCAGACAGCTTTGGTTGGAATGCAGTCAAGTATGTTAGCACTATTCTTTGAAACACAACTAGAAGCACAAGTTCTAATTCTGGCGCAAGAAAACTAGAGATTCAAATTCCAGTTGAAGCTCCACAAGGTAAACCAGGAGATGATGGATCTTCTCACACATAACATTACATGCGCTTATTGGATTAGTTGGATGGTTGTAAATCTGAACAATCAAACCTCTTCACTGAGGTTCCCATTCTGCGGTCTTCATCTTTCGAGGGAAATGTCTTTATTTGAAGGCAGGTTTGGTGTTTGAAATGTTTGGACTCGGATATTTGGATCAAGTTAGCGGTTCGTGGAGGAGATCACCACTGAAGAAAAAGCAAATGGGGCCATGTAGGCATTTGCCAGTCCCTGAAGACCAATCAACATGTAACGGCAGCCAGTCCGTACAGCCTTGCCAACATTCTAGAGGAAAACAATGAGAAAAAGAAACACATACAAGTGAAAATACAATTCAATTCAAGGCAATAATCTGGACGTGAAAAACTGCAACAGAATTATGAATGCCATCCAGAGAGAAATCATTTTTACCAACACTGAGAGAACTTAATTTTTGGATCTTGGTAGGGGCACAATCATCAAAGAAACCTTCTGTTTCCCTTCCTTTGAGGCCCATCATTGCAGGGGAGCAGCTATGGAGTGACACTTTATTTGTTGAGGCAATCGGGGACCACTGTCATACAAGAAGTGAGTGGAGTTTTAGGAACTCTGTCACTGTTGACTTTTCACTGGCTAGTGAGGTGTACACATAAGCTGAGATGACTACAATCAATGACCAACGGGATGGAATGTTGCAACTTTAATGAGTATTATATTAAAAAAATAGAAACTATTATATAGCATGGGGAAAAAAACATGGTAAGAGAGATGATATTGGTTCACACCCCAAGTAAAAGTACAATATGGGAGAATTCCCCCATCCTTTCACTTTGGTTCACACATATCGCACATCCATGTCACCACACAACCATCTTTCACTCCTTAGTGTTTCATCTAACACCATCATTCACACCCTCTCAACACAACCACACTTTGAACAAGACATACACACTAATGCCGCATACACGCGATCGGAAAAGCAAAACTCTGATGAGAGCTTTTTGTCGGAAAATGCAACTGTGTGTATGCTCCATCGGTCTTTTGCTGGCGGAATTCCAGCCAGCAAAAGATTGAGGGCATGTTCTCTATTTTTAGGTCGGGAAAAAGTCCTATCCGAAAATACGTTCGTCTGTATGCAATTCGGACGCACAAAAAATCACGCATGCTCGGAAACAATTTGACACATGCTCGGCAGCATTGAACTTCATTTTCTCGGCTCGTCGTAGTGTTGTACGTCACCGCGTTCTTGACGGTCGAAAGTTCAGAGAACTTTTGTGTGACCGTGTGTATGCAAGGCAAGCTTGAGCGGAATTCCGTTGGAAAAACCATCCAAGTTTTTTTCTGACAGAAATTCCGATCGTGTGTACGCGGCATTAGAATTTCTTTATTTTGGTATTAACAATTTGCACTATGATAACACTACTATAAGGCAGAAATATATATATACAGTGAGCATTGGAAATTACTTTGACCATCAATAGACACCTCAGAATTAAACTAGTATCTCTTAACACATGATATAATATCTTTGGGGATTTGCTGCAGGTGCGGACCTCCCATCCTCACATGCCCCCACAAGGTGTCTTACAGTGTGACTCCTTGTAAGCCATACAGAGTGGAATGATATCCCTCCTTGGAGTGTTGAGCGGCCAAAGGATACATGGGATCATCTAATTGATTTTAAAGGAATTCTGGTCAGGAGATCCCCCTATTTATAGCTTCCATTGGTAACTATACCTTATGTTTTTGTTTTTTTTAAACTGTCCATTAATTATTGGTTGACATTTGAAATGCTAAATATAATTCTCCAACAGCAAACCAACCTCTTGAAGAAGACCTTGACGGTATGGGTCGAAACGCATCAGTAACTTTATACAACAGACATTTTGATATGTGATGCTGTGTATAATTTTGTGTTTGCATTTCTTGTATTTTAGAATGGTTTCACATCTCCTTACCAGAGCTCATATTTTAACTGCTATGTGTCTATGATATGTTAATTTTCTAAAAAAGAATCAATTTTTAACAATTTAATTCTTTGAAATTACTAACCTTGCTGCTAAAAAAAAAAACCCTGGGGGAATTCTCCCATATTGTTGGAAACTATTATGTAGCCCTGGTGCCTAACCTTCGCACCAAATTAATCCCTTGGTGCTTGCCATGTGGCCCTTGGACCCCAGCAGTCACCACTTGGAGTATTGACTTTTTAAAGGGGCTGTAATGGCAGTGATCTCTAGCAGTCTCATGTGATGTGTCCCTGGTCCAGTGGTCTCCAAACTGTGGCCCTTTGCTTGCCTTTATTTGGCCCTTGGGGCACCTTTCTTCCCACTGATGCACCCTATACCTCTCACTGACACCACCGATGGGGCATAATTCTTGTTACTGATATCAACAACAGGTCACTCTTTCTCTCATTGACACCAATGATGGAGCACTATTCCTCCCACTGACACCAATGATGGGGCACTATTCCTACCACTGATACCAATGATGGGGCACTATTCCTACCACTGACACCAATGATGGGGCATTATTCCTACCACTGATACCAATGATGGGGCACTATTCCTCCTACTGACACCAAGAATGGGGCACTATTCCTCCCACTGACACCCAATGATGGGCACTATTCCTCTCCCTAATGCCAAAAATGCACTGTTTACTCCCACTAATGCCAGGGTAGTTTCTACTTCTAATGGCCATAGTCTGGCCTTTCTAAAGTCTGAAGGACAGTAAACTGGCTCTTTGTTTAGAAAGTCTGGAGACCACAGCCCTAGTCTATGACTAGCTCCAGCAGCAAGTTCCCAGTCTATGATTGTCTCTTGCAGCATCTCCAATCATACTTGTAACATGCCTGGAGTCTTTCCATGTATTCTTATTTTATATAAGTCTGCAGTCTCTGAACAACTTCTATAGCATTACATATACTGTATATTATGTACAGCCCCTTGGTGACACCATGGGCCACAGTTAGGGCCCTCTGTCCCTTGTAAGTTGACAACTACTGGTTTAGGTAGCAGGATGAAGAGAGTGGCAGTTAAAGAGGAAATAAAGTCTGTTTTTTTTTTTCTTTTTCTGACTTGCAAAAGTAAAAGGCATAATGAGCTAGTATGCATCAAATACTAGCACATTATGTTAAACTTACCTGCAAATGAAGCCCTTGTTGTCCCCGCTGGAGGCCCCAATTATCTTCGCCGCCTTCCTTCCAGGTCTGCGGACTCCGGCTGTGTGATTGGCTGGAGTCGCGTGACGTCACTCCCATGCATGCGCGCGGAAGCCAGTCACGGCACACGGCTCTGAAGAAACGGCACAGGTGGCTGTTCCTTCAGAGAGCATGCGTCGATGGCGTATTCAGCTGCATATACCGTTAATATCTCCTAAACGGTGCATGTTTAGGAGATATTTACAGTACCTATAGGTAAGCCTTTTTATAGGCTTACCCATAGGTACAATATATGCATGGGACTTTACTTCCTCTTTAAAGGCATGATTGATAATGTCAGCAGAGGTGGGGCTGGGGGTAGGCAGAGTTTTGGCCATACATTGCACCTGATGTTCTCCTGTCCTGATAGACTCATAGTCCCCTTGTAATGTAAGCACTGGCAGTGTCCTACTTCATGCTACTTTGGACACAAAGTCACAGCCCATTGTTTTCAATGGCACCTATTCAGATCGATGTGACTTAAAGTGAAAAGGTGCCTCCACTACTTTGATGTAACTTTTGGTGCGACTTAAAGTGGTTCTAAAGGCAGAAGTTTTCTTATCTTAATGCATTCTATGTATTAAGATAAAAAACCTTCTGTATGCAGCAACTGCCCTAATATTTACCTGAGCCCCATCTCAATCCAGTGATGTTGCACTAGAGCAGGGATATGCAATTAGCGGACCTCCAGCTGTTGCAGAACTACAAGTCCCATGAGGCATAGCAAGACTCTGACAGCCACAAGCATGACACCCGGAGGCAGAGGCATGATGGGACTTGTAGTTTTGCAAAAGCTGGACGTCCGCTAATTGCATATCCCTGCACTAGAGACTCGGCTGGCCAGGACTCTCCCTCCTTATTGGCTGAGACAGCAGCAGAGCGCCATTGGCTCCTGCTGCTGTCAATCAAAGTCACCAAGCCAATGAGAAGAGGGAGGGGGGTGTGTCCAGGCCATGGCTCTGTGTCTGAATGGACACATGGAGCTGCAGCTCGGCTCGGGTGCCCTATAGCAAGCTGCTTGCTGTGGGGGCACTCGGCAGGAGGGAGGGGCGAGAAGGGCCGAAGAGGGACAAGAGAAGAGGAGGATCCAGGCTGCTCTGTGCAAAACCACTGCATAGAGCAGGTAAGTATAATATGTTTGTTATTTTTACGAAAAAAATACTTTAGTATCACTTTAAGTACCCAGATAGCAAGGATAACTTGCCACAAATTTGTGGCAGTGTTGAATTGCAAGTCTGTTAAGGTGCTGCACATTTTTACTGGTAAGTTGTACACTTGCAGAGCACTTGAAGCAGAAGTTCTAGTTGACACTTTTCCAAATTGTAACAAATGTGTGTGGCAAGTCTTTAGCAAGAGCAAAGTTGCAAGTGGTGAGTCTACAGCAAGAGCTCTGTAAGTCTACAGCATGAAAATTCAGCCACAGTGCCCCTTGTGGTGGGATGACTATTGTACAACATAACTGAACCAGAACTTGCAGCAGACTTGCAGAATGTTTGCAAAGAAAGTTGATCTCGAGTCTTGCAATGCGGACTTGCGGACTGCAATTGTGCAACAAACTTGTGAAGGTTGGCAAGTCTAGCAATAGCTTAGTAAGTTATTTTCAAACTTGCAGCACAATTGCTTGCTATCTGGGTACATAGAATGTAAAATCGGATCAAAGTCGCACTCAAAAAGCGCATAAAAGTTGCGCTCCAAAGTCCGGAAATCGTGCGACTTTGGAGTCGCGTAAGTGTGAATGAAGCCTTATTGGTTGTGTTATGAGGGAGTGTCAGAGACTGCTGATACAGTATATTACAAAATACTGCCAGAACCTGTTACAGTATTGTTACTGGTTGTTACTGGTTGTTACCAGTAACAATACAATAAACAATACTCTACAATACAACAATACAAGTAACAATACTATCAGGGACTGCTCAGTGTTAATACACACCTCTGTTCTCAATCAGACATTAAAGCTGTTCTGTAAAGCATAATTTATTTCACTATTCCAAAAACACAACACTCCTGGTACTGGTGCACTGAGGGGCATCTGGGAGGCATTGTTCCCACTTACCACCCTGTGACACTGACGTAAATTTTCTCACCTACCATAGAAAAAAAAGTTAACCTAAAAGCCAATTTTAGTTAAAATGTAGTTTTTTGTTTGGATACAGTAGGAAAGGGTTATGATCTCTGTCAGGTGTTTTTCACTGCTGCCTTTGTTAGCATTTGCAAGATTTCCCCTCACTTCCTGTTCTGTTGACAGGTGTCAGATAAACAGGAAGTGAGGGGAAATCTCTTCTGTGGGGACACAGACAGCAATAAAAACCAGACCAATTTTCCAATGCTTCTCTACTTAAAGCCCAAAACTTTTTTTTTTTTTTTTTTAACATAAGGGGCACCCGTAGTGATTTTTTTATATTGTGACTGTGATTTAATTTAACAACCGGTCTGATATGGGGGTGCAAAGTATCAACACACTTTCAATTTATCCCTGTGGCTATGGGCACCACGGTAGTGGGGCTGGGCTTCAGTGCCTTATGCCATTGGTGTTGGGGGGGGGGGGCAAGACCAAAATCTGGGGGGGCACAGCCTACCCCAGCACCCCTCTAGATCCAGAAGTGAAATAAGGAGATGATTCTTAGCTATCTAAACGTATTTAAACAGAACATATCTACATAACCGAAAATTTTCAACTAGAAATATGAAATTTGATCATTTTAAGTGACACCGTTTCTGGTAAAAATAACAAACACTTTATACTTACCTGCTCTGCTGCAGTGGATTTGCACAGAGCAGCCCAGATCCTTCTCTTCTCGGGTCCCTCTTCTGTGCACCTGGCCCCTCCCTCCTGTTGAGTGCTCCCCACAGCAAGCAGCTTGCTATGGGGGCCCCCGAGCTGAGTCACAGCCCCCTGTGTCCATTCAGACATAGAGCTGTGGCCTGGCCCCACTTCCTCTCTCTCCTCATTAGCTCATTGAGTCTGATTGACAGCAGCGGGAGCTAATTGCACTTCGTTGCTGTCTCAGCCAATGAGGAGGAAGAGTCCCAGGCAACTGAGTCTCTTGTGGAACATCACTGGATCTAGACAGGCTCAGGTAAGTATTGGGGGCTAAGGGGGGTGCTGCACACAGAAGGCTTTTTATCTTAATGCATAGAATGCATTTAGATAAAAAACCTTCTGACTTTACAACCACTTTAAATAATTGCCAGCTGACATTATACAACGCATGTAGATATCCAGAGACGTAAATGAGTTGTCAGATAAAGCTATTACTATGGCCTTTGCACGGGCGTACACTGTTGTATGCTCGTGTGAACAAGGCCAAAACAAAATAAAAACGTTTTTTGAGTTTTTGGCTTGACATACACTTTAAAGTGTAAGTTCATCTTTACAGAAAATCTGTACTGTGACCTTAGGCTCGGTTCACACCTATGCATTTTTTGCAGAAATGTTTTTGGAACGTTTTTGGAAAGCATCAGGGACTTTTTTTAAACGCAAAACGTTGCTTTTTTTTTTTTGCTTTTTGTGGTTCAATAGACTTTAATGAAGAAGCAACAGGAAAGTATGTAGTGCGTTTTTGCCGTGATTTTACAGCGATTCGAATTTTAAAATTTTAAAACAAACTGGCTAAAAAAATAAGCATAAAAAAAGCAAATCGTGGCAAAATCATGGTAAAATCACGTGTGCAAAAACGCAAAACGCACAGCAAAAAGCACTGCAGAAACGACCAAAATCAAATTGCATAGGTGTGAATGAAGCCTTACACTGGACCCCCTCCTCATTCCCCCCTGGTCCCGACTCTCCTGGTGGCTTTCTCTCCTTTCCTCGCAGTGCTGACAGTACGGGCTAGACAGCATCTGATTGGCCAGCACCATGCATGTGATGCTGCTGACCAATTAAGATCCATGTAGTCCGTACTGGCCAAGTAAAGACACGAGATTAAGCTGCAGGGTCTTCAAATCTCTGGACCGGTGAATCGGCTTTTTGGTGTCTGGCAGCAGGGGATCGCTGTAAGTGCCGGTTCCCACTGGGGCGGCTTCAAAGTCGTGCAACTCTAAAGCCGCCCAGTAAAGCATGACTTGCAAACTTCTTCTGGTCAGAAGTCAATGCAAGCCACTCTGAAGTCACCTCAACATAGTACAGGAACCTTTTTCTAAGTCGGAGTGACTTGAGTCACTCTGATTAGAACGGTTCCATTGCACTGCATGGAGCACGACTTGTCAGGCGCTTAAATCGCCTGACAGGTCACCTTAGTGTGAACAGGGACTAAAGGTGAACTTACACTTTAAATATAAAGCCTAAACTGTTAGGGCTCAATTACACTTGATTTGAATTTAACACACATTTAAGCGCCTACCGCTTCAATATGCTTTTTTGATGTGTTTGGCTTCACATCCACTCCTGACATGTCTCTCCTAGATCTCCACACTGTGCCTGTCACTCACCGACCCCGGAATGGATCCCTCCTGAATGACTTTCCTGGCAGTGTTCCCTGCTGTCCTCCTCCTGCTCCTGTTCAAGACAGCCTGAGATAGGGTAGTATGAAGGGGTTCCCTCCCAGCTCCCAAGCTCCAGGTCCAAGGTCACCCCCCCCAGAAGGGGGGCTCCCTCAAAGGCCAGGACAGCCTAACACTCCATCGCTCAGTTCTTCCACCCGACAACTCCCCTCCAACAGGCTGACCATGAGTATATATAGGAGGCCTGCCCCCTGCCAATCCTAGTTGGGGATTGGTAAGGGCTCCCAGATACACTCCATGCCACTCCAATCCTCTGCCCTGCCTTTTTTCCAGAACCCTCTAGAAACAGAGGAGGCGCCAGAGAGATAAAGTGCATGTCAGTCACCTACTGCTACTCTCAAAACCACTCCCAGCCCCCAGATCAAAAACAAACAGGCCGCCTAGCTCACAGCTAGGCCTGTCTAAATTTACCTGCACTGACTGTAAAAAAGAAAACACTACCTCTAACACATCCTACCTAAGGTAGAGGGTGCTACACTAAAAAAAATGGGCTTAACATATACTTGACTTATTTATCTGTATAACAGAAATTGTATCTATGGCAAAAAATATAAAACAGTAAAAAAAAAAATTATATATATATATATATATATTATAATTTAAATATCTTCTGCTTGTACTCTCCTGAAAAGTACATTTTAAAAACCTTCACCTAAAACAGTTTTTGAAAATGAGCTAATTTCTGTGCAGTCACATAGGCATGATTGTCATCTGAATATGCTGATGTCTCAGACACAGGAAGTGTGTATCACATGACTGTCAGCAGTGTTACCCGTACACAGGGTGGATATAAATCGATGATTTTTTTAAAAAAAATCTGATTCTTTTTTATTTAAATCATTTTTTTTAATCAAAATTATTTTGATAAAATGGTTTTGGAGTAAAAATATAAAGATAGTTTATATTTAAGATACAATAATAATTTAATTTATTCAGCATAAAATAGAGCTTAGTTCTGTAGCATGAGACCGTATATTCTGCAATATTTACATTTATGGTAAACTCATTAAATGAATCCACAAGCTGATATAACATGCACTGCATTGATGCATTCACACAATTTCACAGTAACTATGAGATAAAACAAAGTTCAGGAATATTCCTTTAGCCCATTGTTTTGCAAATCTATGTACACTACAAACTGTATGATTGAATCGGTTCTGATATCGCTAGGAAAACCTTAATTTTGTTTGCAAATATTAAAGGTTCTAACACCAGCAAGAATAAGTCTTTACATTTAAAGAGCACCTGTCATTTCAGATCCATCATGGCAGCGCCTGTTGGCGGGCATCCACTCACCTGCTGCCACTACGTCCCTCACCTTGTTCTGTCACTGCCGCATCACCCGCCGTCCCATTAAAGTGAATGGGACTGTCTGAGAGTCAACAGCGGGTCAGAGGAGGAGCTGCTGAGGGACAGAGATGACAGTTGCTCTTTAAAAATTATGATTTAAATGGAGTTGATTTAAATCAATCCTTTTTACTAGTGATTTAAATTGACTTGATTTAAATCAAATCCACCCTGCCTGTACATGTATCTATACTTCAGGACTGCCGAAGCATACACTGTCATTTCAGGACGATGGCATGCCCATGCTGCATTTCTCATGTGAATTAGGAGCTCCTACTTTCCTATACAGGCTTGTTATTGTTGATTTAACCCACAGCATGGCTGCAGATCATGATTACCTACTCAGGTCAACCCAGCACAAAGTGTGGTTAGGCTTGTTCTGTGACATTCTGCATTGCACAGTGTGAAAAAAAAACTGCAGAGATATATGGGGCTGCCATTGCTAATCTCTCAATCTGAATGTACTACTACTAGCTTGGCTGTAATGATCATCCTCTGGCTTCAATCGTTTCTTTGTCACTGACCTGGAACAAGTAAACAAGTAGTGTGTGTTTGTGTGTGTGTATATATATATATATATATATATATATAATTTAGTGTAAAGTTTGTGGATTGTAAATTTATTGCTAAAATTAAACTCCAGTAATCTTTGGTGTGACATTATGGGTCCTATTCTTTTTCCTCTAGTGGTGAGAGGTCCAGAATACTGCAGAGCATGGGCTTAAGTAGTGATGTTCTCTGTATTACTCCCTAGTAGTCCAGGGAGGTTTTAAGATGCACCCTTGGGGGGAGGATCCTTGACACCCTGGGCTTCATAGGAAGTCTGTTAAATATGATCATTCAACCTGGGGACCACCACTAGATCTCAGAGCAGTGAATCTGTGAGCGCTGGAGAGGAGGTGAGTATTGTAGTGAGAACTACTTCTTTATTGTAGTGAGAAACTGCAGGGCAAGTCATATTTAAAAAAATGTTAAGCTGGTGTCTGGTGAATCTAAACACAAGAAGAAAAATGTAATATACTACCCCTGACAATGGCATCTCTGACGAAGCGCATTGGACGGAGCTTAGCTTTTATTAGTTGGTGTCATAATGCCCACAGAATTGGCCAGAGCATTTTTACATACTGTAGGGAGAACACAGTGATTATTGCTAGCAGATACAGCCACTGACAATAAATGCAATGCTAAAAAACTAACATGCTGGTTGTACCCAGGTGGATCGATAGGTACAGTGAGCACGCCCATAGATGAATAAAATCTTGGCTGGTCCCCCCTGAACCGGTCAAGATTTGATCAACCTATGGCCAGTTTAAAGGGGCAGCTCCGCTTGTTTGCCTCCTCCCCCCTACCACATTTGGTACCATTCAGTGGGGGAGCGTTTAATTGGTTTTGACAGGTACCCGCTCCCTGTTTCGGCTGATTTTGCTGTGGCAAAGTCAGCTGGAAGTTTGGCCCCCTTTCCTCCTTCCACCGTTGCCAGGCCATTCACAAAACGCAGCATGCTTCGCGCATGCGCAGTAGGGGACCGACTGTGAAGCCGCAAGGCTTCACTGTCGGTTTGCTTTAGCGGAAATGGCGGCGGCAGCCTACTGAAAAATTGGCTTTGGTAAGGATACCGCTGAATCCATGGACAGGTAAGTGTCCTAATATTTAAAGTCACCAGCTACAGTATTTGTAGCTGCTAATTTTATTTTTTTCAGAAGGGGCCTAGAGCTTCTCTTTAAGTAAAGAATGTGAGGAGAGGGGAAGATGTTTGTAGTCCTAATCAGGAGAGCAGCCTAGGGTGACAACATTTCTTCCCCACAGAGTGCAGCGAGGGAGCCTTGTCCCCTAGGACACGAAGTGTGTTTCTAGCGGAAACACCAGCTGACAATAAAAGAAGAAAAAAGCCTGAAAAAAAGGAAAACAAATGCAGCCACCACATCCAAGGACTGGTAATCTGCAATATATTACATCCTTGTTGGGGAGTTTAGATACTGTACACTTTAATTAGACCTCATATAGGAAAAAAATCAAATAAACTAATTAGCCTATAACAGATCTGTGATTGGTGCAATATAGAAAGTGCATAACATAAATAAAACATAACAACAGATCTCAGTGATCTCAGCACAGCAAATATTGTGTAATCCTAATGACACAACTAGTTGACTTTAGACTATGAACTAATGTGGCTTAATGAGTGTAATAAACTGATATGACGTGATGTGGTGCTCGGAGGTGCCAACTTATCCCATTATTAATAGCAGATCTAAAACTAGCTGAGAACTTCACATAGCAGATTTGGGGGTATAATCCAACAGTTATGAGATTCGACCTGACCCCCTCCCTCCTGCCCCAGGCCAACTAACAACAGCTTGAGAGGAGATGGTGGATTTATAAAGTCAGCTTGTCTCGGCTCCGAGCATTTTCCAACATGAATCCTTACCTCGAGAAATAATACTTTCTAAGGTTAGTTGAAAAGAATACAGCTACCGCTGCTCTGAGCCCTCAGACTCTTTCCAGTTCTGGAGTTCTGGTGCTGCCCTGGGAGCCCATCCATGCCCCATGCAACTGTCTCCAAGTTTCTCCAAACTTTAGAAATTCAAAACAAACCATAGAAAGTACTTCCAAAGAATAAAGTGGCCGTGCTCTGATAACATCACTTCCAAGATTTCCATTGAGCCAATCCAGCAAACATTGACAGCCCCATCTAAAGGCTAACCTACTAACGCATTTCAAGGTTGCGATGTGGGTGAAACATATCAGAGGGGATGGTCTGTAGGCAGGGATGTCAATGCCAGCTGTATTCGATTAATAAATGTTTTACTTAGAAGTGACATTATCAGAGCATGGTCACTTTGTTCTTTGGAGATGCTTCCTAATGCCCCGTACACACGGTCGGACATTGGTCGGACATTCCGACAAAAAAATCCTAGGATTTTTTCCGACGGATGTTGGCTCAAACTTGTCTTGCATACACACGGTCACACAAAGTTGTCAGAAAATCCGATCGTTCTGAACGCGGTGACGTAAAACACGTACGTCGGGGCTGTAAACGGGGCAGTAGCCAATAGCTTTCGTCTCTTAATTTATTCTGAGCATGCGTGGCACTTTGTGCGTCGGATTTGTGTACACACGATCGGAATTTCCGACAACGGATTTTGTTGTCGGAAAATTTTATATCCTGCTCTCAAACTTTGTGTGTCAGAAATTCCTATGGAAAATGTGTGATGGAGCCCAAACACGGTCCGAATTTCCGACAACAAGGTCCTATCACACATTTTCCATCGGAAAATCCTATCGTGTGTACAGGGCATTGGGTTAGTTTCACATTTCTAGGGTTGCTGGGGTGGAATTCTTAGCAGTCATCTTATTTGCAGCACACTGAAATCAATCAATCTGATTCCAAAACAGCAGTGAGTAAAAAGTGAAATATCATATAGACTATATTGTCAAAAGTATTGGGACACCTGCCTTTACATGTACATGAACTTTAATGGCATTCCAGTCTTAGTCTGTAGGGTTAAAAATTGCATTGGCCCACCCTTTGCAGCTATAACAGCTTCCACTTTTCTGGGAAGGCTTTTCACAAGGCTTAGGAGTGTGTCTATGGGAATGTTTGACCATTTTTCCAGAAGCACATTTGTGAGGATAGGCACTGATGTTGGACGAGAAGGCCTGGCTCGCAGTCTCCGCTCTAATTCATTCCAAAGGTGTTCTATCAGGTTGAGGTCAGGACTCTGTGCAGGCCAGTTAAGTTCCTCTACCCCAAACTCGCTCATCTATGTCTTTATGGACCTTGCTTTGTGCACTGGTCCAAATCATTTGGTGGAAGGGGGATTATGGTGTGGGGTTGTTTTTCAGGGGTTGGGATTGGGAGATCGAAGCCCTCGCTGCGGTGCCCGTACACAGCACCGGCCGGCGCCAACACTCCCGGGGGTTACTTCCGGGTATCGCGGCTCCGGCCAATCACAACACCGGAGTCACAATACCCAGAAGTAACCCCCAGGAGTGATGTCGCCGGCCGATGCTGTGTACGAGCATCACTCCTGCGCATGCGCACGGTAACGGCACACTCACTGAAGCAATGGCACATATGTGCCATTGCTTCAGTTTGTGTCAGTGCACACGTGCCTATGGCGTCGGCACATGCAAATACAGGGGATATCTCCTAAACCGTGCAGGTTTAGGAGATATCCTGGGTAGGTATAGGTAAGCCTTTTTATAGGCTTACCTGTAGCACAAAGTGGTCTGTAAGGGTTTACAACCACTTTAAGGTGTCAGCATACCAAGACATTTTGGACAATTTTATGCTCCCATCTTTGTGGGAACAGTTTGGTGATGGCTCCTTCCTGTTCCAACATGACTATGCACCAGTGCACAAAGCAAGGTCCATAAAGACATGGATGAGCGAGAGAAAAGAGAACAGGGAGGCGGGACTTTAAATAAAGTATGAGGAGGGTCAAGTGTTGTGTGACATTATATTTGACATATCTATAATATATGTCAAGGAGTAGGACATTAGTCTCATAATTCATATTCGATAGAAAATTGATATACTACACATATAATTGACATATCTATACTATATAGTATAGATATGTCGATTATATGTGTAGTATATCAATTTTCTATTGAATATGAATTATGAGACTAATGTCCTACTCTTTTACATATATTATAAATATGTCAAGTATAATGCCACACAACACTTGACCCTCCGCATACTTCATTTAAAGTCCCGCCTCCCTGTTCTCTTGTGTACACAATAATAGTGATGGAGGTTGATGACAACGTCATCTCCTCAGATAAAGTCGCATAGACCCCCTTCTCTTTTAAAAACATGGATGAGCGACTTTGGGGTGGAGGAACTTGGCCTGCAGAGTCCAAACCTCAACCCGATAGAACACCTTTGGGATAAATTAGAGCGGAGACTGCGAGCCAGGACTTCTCGTCCAACATCAGTGCCTGACCTCACAAATGCGCTTCTGGAAGAATGGTCAAACATTCCCATAGACACACTCCTAAACCTTGTGGACAGCCTTCCCAGAAGAGTTGAAGCTGTTATAGCTGCAAAGGGTGGACCAACGCAATATTGAACCCTACGGACTGAGATGCCATTAAAGTTCATGTGCGTGTAAAGGCAGGCATCCCAATACTTTTGACAATATAGTGTATGTAGAAAAAAAAAGATTTACTCTGCTGCTACTGTGCCAGAAGATTGAAGCTTGCAACATAAAATCCATCTGGAACATCAGAAATCACTAATCACCCAGCCATTCTCAACCAGGGTTCCATGGAAACCTAGGTATTGCTTGAAGTTCTTTGAGCTGTGGCTAACTGACCTCTCATTTAATTGTACCTGCATTGTTCCTGGGCCAAGGCCACTTGGCAGAGCCAGTGGTATGGCACCAATGATCTTTTTGGCTATCTCTGAGGGATTGGGGGTGGGGGGATTCTGAGTATCACTGTAAATGGGGGCATTTTCCCACTGACCTCCAATGAATTGGTTTTAGTAGGTGTTCTCCAACATCTGAAAATTATTTCAATGTTTCCTCTGGAGAAAAAGAGTTGAGAAAGGTTACTAGTTATGGCTCACTTAAAGTTATATGTGTAATTGTAAGCTCTAACGAGCAGGGCCCTCTGATCCCTCCTGCATTGAATTGTACTGTCTTCCCCGATGTTGTAAAGTGCTGCGCAAACTGTTGCAGCTATATAAATCCTGTATAATAATAATACTAATAATACCTCATTGGGTGATTTATGGACCTATTTTTGGAAAACAAGGATGCACATTTCTGTGTACAAACCTTGAGACCCTGGGTAACTGTTCCTGGAATACCCTGCCACCCCTGCCCTCCCCACTCCCTGCTCACCATGGCATACTTTTTGCTCACCATGGCATACTTTTTGCTCACCTTGGCAAACTTTTTGCTCACCTTGGCATACTTTTTGACTTTCTGCTTCCTCTTGTACTTCTTGTCCTCCTTGCTCTCTGTCTCCTCTGCTGTCTCCTCCAGGGGGTCATACCTGTCTGGGATGGGGGACAGGTGCACTTTCTTGCTGCTCTTTTCCTTCTTCTTCTTCTTTTTCTTGCTTTTCTTGTCTTTACTCTGCTCTGCCTGCCCTGGGGGCTCCTGCTGGCTGCTGTCAACCTCTTTCTGGGTCACCTCCTGCTCCTCCTGCAGTAGGATCTGCTCCTTGTCCTGCTGCAGTTTTCTATACTTCTTTTTTTTCTTGCCTCTGAGCTTGGACCGCCCGGCCATGTTTACAGTCTGTATACTGCCAGCTGACTGCACTGAGCTGGTGAACTAAATACCCGACAATTAGATCGCAGCTTGGACTTTGCTTCCTACTGCACAGGAATGTCTGTGCTCTCCTACGCCATCTAGTGGGCGTTTTATACCATTACAACCCCTGTTATTTCCTATGGCTGTTCCCTAGTGGCTGACTTGGCTGCCCTCCCAGGGAAGAAGTTTTGTTGTGTCTCCTAGCTGGGGGTCTTCTTGTTCATTGTTCCATTAAGAAAGGTTTATTTGTTTGACTTGCTGCAGGATGTTCCCTCCCTGCCAGAGGATTGTTCCTAAAGATCCTGTATGTTTGCAGCTATACCATTCTTTTTTGGGTAATTCCATCAGTGTAAATGCACAGAGCAAACAGGGGACACAATGCCATCTAAAAATAAAATTAACTGTTTTATAGAGCAACTTTGTTTTCATGTGACACATTACAACATGCCAACACATCAATTCACTTAAGGCTGAGCTCTGGGATGAGCAAATATTGTCTCAATATAAGAGTCGTGTATTTTTCCTTGAATCAAAAGGCTGCCATACATGGATCAAAATTCAGCCGGTTCAGCAGGGACCAGACGAATTCCAATTTATGTATGGGGACAATGAATTATACAATTTGAACAATTTTCCTTTAGATTTACCAAAACCATATAATATGAAGTGAAGCCTAAACACTTTCAATTTGTATGCAATCAGGAGCTTGCACTGCATAGTTGAAGGTAAATCTAAAGGAAATTGAATAAGAAAGATGTATAATGTATGGCCAGCCTAAGTACCCCCATTGTCAGAACACAATAGCTCAGCGGGAATGATTCCCCATCTACCTTCAATGTGTGGATGGGGAATTGGGTCGTTTTTTGTTTTTTATTTTCGTTTTTTTCAGCCCACTGGTTGAACAAACAAAACTGAATCATCTATGGGCTGCTTTAGGGTCCTTGGTGTACACTATATTGCCAAAAGTATTGGGATGCCTGCCTTTACACGCACATGAATTTAATGGCATCCCAGTCTTAGTCTGTAGGGTTCAATATTGAGCTGGCCCACCTTTCTCAGCTTCAACTCTTCTGGGAAGGCTGTCCACAAGGTTTAGGAGTGTGTCTATGGGAATGTTTGACCAATTTTCCATAAGCACATTTGTGAGGTCAGGCACGGATGTTGAACAAGAAGGCCTGGCTTGCAATCTCAACACTAGTTCATCCCAAAGGTGTTCTATAGGGTTGAGGTCAGGACTCTGTGCAGGCCAGCCTGTGGGTCCTGCTGGCCATGGCCTGTGGGACCTGCTAGCCTGTAGGCCCTGCTGGGAGCTGGCCATAGCCTGTGGCTCCAGCTGTTCATGGCCTGTGGGTCCTGTTGGCTGCTGGCAAGTGGGTTGGTGGTTCAATGGGCCACTTGACTGGACTTGCCCCCCAGGCCTAAGGCTGCCAGCCCTCCCTGAGCTCAGTCATGTTGGAACAAGAAGAGGCCATCCCCAAACTGTTCCCACAAAGTTGGGAGCATGAAATTGTTCAAAATGTCTTGGTATGCTGACGCCTTAAGAGTTCCCTTCCCTGAAACTAAGGGGTGAAGCCCAACCCCTGAAAAAAAACAAAAAAAACAACCCCACACCATAATCCCCCCTCCACCAAATGATTTGGACCAGTGCACAAAGCAAGGTCCATAACAACCTCCCACCCGGCCACTGCACATATACGGCCGGGTGGGAGCTTCCTCCTTCTGAGTGGACGTTCAGGAATGTCCCTCAGAAGGAGGGGGATCGCGCGCGTGCCCTAGCAGCTGCGCGATCCCGATGCGCTCGTGTCACCCAGACACAGGCGCATCTCCAATCGGCAGGAGGGCTCTGTGATTGGCCCTCCTGATCACATGACGACTGTGTCCAATCACAGCCGTCATGTGATGTAAACAGAGAGCTGGTTGCTAGGCGATCGGCTCTCCTCACACGGAAGTTGTCAGTGAGGAAAGGAGAGCGGATCGCTGCAGCCAGCCAGTGATCAGTGAGTTTGAGCTGTTTTTTACAGATTTTTACACACTGATCACCGGCCCAGTGTCCCCACACAGTGTAGAATCACAATGTCCCCAAAATAGTGTCCCCAAAACACTGTCCCCACACATGTCCCCACACAGTAAAAACACCTGTCCCCCACATATGTAACAGTAAAATCATATGTCCCAATGATCATCTGCACACATATGTCCGTGATCACACAAACAAATTATTATACACTTATATTTTTTTTTTTTACCAAAGACATGTAGCAGAATACAATTTGGCTTAAATTTATGACAAAATTTGATTTTATTGGATTTCTTTTGAAACAGAAAGTAGAATTTTTTTTTTTTTTTTTTTTAGTTTCCGCTCTTTTTTCACTTATATCTCAAAAAATAAAAAACTCATTTGTGAATAAATACCACCAAAATAAAGCTCTATTTGTGTGAACAAAATGATAAAAATTTCATTTGGGTACAGTGTTGCATGACCGCGCAATTCTTATTGAAAGTGCAAGAGCGCTGAAAACTGAAAATTTGCCTGGGAAGGGAAGATGGCGAAAGTGCCCGGTATTGAAGTGGTTAAAGACATGGATGAGCGAGTTTGGGGTGGAGGAACTTGACTGACCTCAACCCGATAGAACACCTTTGGGATGAATTAGAGCCAGTGGCGGCGGTCCATAAGGGGCGCAGGAGTGCCGCCGCTGCTCCCCCCCCCCCCCCAAAAGACCCCAAAGTTAGTTTGCCAAAGAAAAAGCAATTTTAACATGTTAAAAACTGTTATTCATATTATCATTTATTAAAAAATAAATCATTCATATGTGTGTGCACTGTGCAGGGCGCCGGACTAATGGGTGTCTATCAGGTCCGTAAATTTTTGAAAAGCATGTGATTTGAGGCTGAGGCTCTAATTGGATTGTTTCAGGTTGTCCTCAGGCACAGAGTACTGCTCCCCAAGCCCTCCCGCTTTTGATTTTAGCAAATCAATATTCACCATTGCGTCACTTCCGGTTTCCAGCCTCTAGTCCCGTGGAACGCAAGGCGTCCTCTGGTGAGTGTGGACCTGAAGAGGTTTGTTTGCACCCCCCACATTTTTTTTTAGCACCAGCAGCCACTGATTAGAGCGGAGACTGCGAGCCAGGCCTTCTCGTCCAACATCAGTGCCTGATCTCACAAATGCACTTCTGGAAGAATTGTCAAACATTCCCATAGACACATTCCTAATTCTGTGGACAGCCTTCCCAGAAGAGTTGAACCTGTTATAGCTGCAAAGGGTGGACCAACTCAATATTGAACCCTACAGACTAAGACTGGGATGCCATTAAAGTTCATGTGTGTGTAAAGGCGGGCGTCCCAATACTTTTGACAATATAGCGTATATCAGCCATGCAGTCTTTTTCTGTACGTTTGTTGCCATTTTAGGCATAAGTGGGCTTTAAGATTAGTCGATTTCTCCTATGGTATTTCTGGACAGAACGTAAATTGTATTTGTCGAAAATCCCCTCCACCCCTACAAGCACATTATACAGACCTATTTGAAATAGCTCCTTTGTTAATAATCTTCTGAAACACTTACACACTAAGTCACGATGTTGCGAAAACCTTTTACATAGAGCAGCCTATAATTTACATGTAATTCCCCAGGCTGCGGTTGCCAATGACCCATTTTCAAGAACTAGCCGGAACACCAAAACTATGGCCGGGTTAAATTGGTCTTAATTCTTTTTTTTTTGTACACTTGATGGTTTATCTTTTGTTGTTTCTCCCAGATTAATTTACAGCCAGATGCCTGAACACTGGTTCTGCTGTCAGCAGATGATCACGCTACAGGATGGGATTCCAAAGTATGAAACTTCTCTTATTACGAGGCAGGAGAAAATGAAAATCTTCATGTCTTTCCCAGAACGTCATTAAATGTAAACTATATGTACCTTAAAAGAATGTTTTTATTCATATAACTTTATTCTTACAGGCTGCTGTACCATATTTCCATTATTGCACAGCATATACAGTACATATTTGTAAATCCTCCCTCTAGTGGCGGTCTCTTTCATTACAGTCACATGGCCCACTGGATAAACAGCTGTCCAGATCAAACCTCAGCTAAAGAGTGCATTGTTTTCAGTTAGTCAGACATCAATACACAGGGGGGGGGGGGGGGGGTCACAGTGGGGCTGGCATGGATTTATATGGAGGGACCTCACACCTTTTTTTTTTTTTTTTGGGAGGTACTTAACTGACAATTGCGCGGTCACGCAGCGCTTTACCCAAATGACATTTCTATCATTTTTTTTCACACAAATAGAGCTTTCTTTTGGTGGTATTCAATCATCGCTGGGTTTTTTATTTTTTGCTAAAAAAAAAAAAAAAAAAAACGAAAAAAGACCGAAAATGTTGAAAATTTTTTTTTTGGGGCAGTTTCTATCAGCTGTTTGCATAGCTTTCAATTGTGCCCGTCAAATGGTATCTCCTGTCGAAAAAATGCCTCCTATGATGTGTGCATGCGCTATGGTGACGTCACGCCAGCTGATCGGGAAATCAACTAGAGTACCCTTCCTCACTGCGAATTCGCAGGCACTTTTTGACAGAACACCGGGTCATCAGCTCTTAGCCAAGATCGGGCTCACGCCGCGTCCCGGTGACACATTGGACTGGGGAGCCATCATATGACACCGCCCCAGAACAACGGCGCATCCCACCTGGACGTTATTTGTCTAGACGGAGGTATTTAAAGTGGTGTTCCGGCCGAAATTATACTTTTTAAATAAAAATACCCCTATAATACACAAGCTTAATGTATTCTAGTAAAGTTAGTCTGTAAACTAAGGTCTGTTTTGTTAGTTTATAGCAGTAGTTTGTTATTTTATAAACTTACAGCAGGCCGTGGCCATCTTAAGTGTGGGCATCTGAAGCCAGACTGTATTTCTTCCTGGATCTCATCCGTGCAGATCTCGCACATGCTCAGTGCAGCACAAGCAGTGTAATAGGTTTCAGGTCAGGTTTCCATAGCAACAGCAGTTTCAGAGGAAGTTGCCGCCCCTTCCCAGAAGGCATTGCAAACAGGAAATGATGCGATGGGCCGCGGCCAGGGAGGAGGAAGTGAAAAATGAATACAGAAGATATACAGTAGGTGCTGAGAAAAAAAATAAAAAATATCCAATTTGTTTACAGTGCACAGTTTAGTGAGGGATGCTGAAGAGTTGTAAAAGTGGGTGGAACTCCACTTTAAAGAATAAGTAAAGCCAACATTTCATATTCCTGATATGTGGCTGCTGTACCATATACTTGTATGAAAAAGAATCCTGTTCTCTTTGTACTCCTTCCTTTGCGTGAAACCCCTGGTGGTGAGGGTTTACAATCACTTTAAAATCCATACCAGACTCAAAGTGCCTGGTATTTATTTTTTTGCGGAGGGGGGGGGGGCTGTGTGCATATCTTTTGCATTCTTGCTGTAGGATGTTATGCAGTAAAATTTACATTTACAAAGAAAAAAAAAAGCTTTGCTTTCTTATCTTAGACTTGTGCACAACGGAAAATTTTGTTTAGTTTCGGTTCGTTGTCATTCGTAAAATACATCATTTCGTTCTGTTATATTTGTCATGTTACGTCCATACGTTTTCGGATAATTTGTTATTTCTGTAGAGTGTCGGTAATCGTTATACTGAATCATGTCAAATTCATTTGTTATATGCGCTATAATTTCGTTCGTATTCTTTGAAATTCGATATACTTATGTATGTATATATAGTCGTGATAATGATTCATAGTTTGGAAAGTCGTTTGTTTATTGAATCCATTAACACACACAATGACAATATCTCATCTCCTCTGCTCAAATACAATACAACACCCTTCTCACTCAGTTCTCAGGAATGCACTTTGCCAGTAATCCAACCTCCAGCACAAAATTAATCAGCTGATTGGACTGTAAGATTTACTTTGAGTTGACTTTTTGTTTCATTAGATCTTTAACGAATTACCGAATCATGTCAAATTCATTCGTTATGTCTGCTAATATTTTTTTCGTATTAGTCGAAATTCGTTATTTTTTTATTCGGACATTCAAGTGCACCCGAATGTCCGAAAGATGCAAAATTTGGCCGAATTTTGATTCGTTACAAAACGAATTGCACAAGCCTACTTATCATCATCCAAAGAGTCCTGGGGCCCAACCAGCAGCCCAAAGGTTCCTGTTGTGTGGCCCTCTGACCCAGACAGACCATAATGGGAGCTGGGGCATTGTAATCCTGACAAATAGGTTCTAGGGACTGAAAATGAGGTTGTGAGTGCACACTCCCCTTCTGGAAGTTCAGGCCTGGTTCACACCTATGCATTTTTTTTTTGTGCGTTTTCAGTTTTGCGGAAACACACTGCAGTCCATTTTACATGGTTTCCTATGGATGTAGTTCACATCTGTGCATTTTATAGAAAGGGCCAGGGATTATTTTTCTGGTTTTTGGTTCTATAGACTTCAATGGATCAAAAACGTGTATTGAAAAAAAGCACCTTTAGAATGCAAACTGCAACCTGCATAGGTGTGAATCAGGCCTTAAACAATGGACCAAGGGGTGACGACGTTTCACACATACATTGTGTTCCTTCAAAATCCCTGAATGTAGGTGTGAAAGGTCGCCACCCCTTGGTCCATTGTTCTTTGCCAGGCCATTTTAAAGTTTAACTAACAATTAAGTTAGTTAAACTGTACTTAGTTAAAGTATCAATATACCCAAATGGATTTTATATATTTTTTTTTCTTAAGACAGACAGAGCTTTCTTTTAGTTTTTTTATTTTAAAGAGGAAGTAAATCCTGATGGGTTCTACTACCTATTTTTTCCCCTGCAAAGTAAAAGCATAATGGGCTAGTATGCATCCGATACTAGCCTATTATGTGCCACTTACCTGCAAACAAAGCCCGCAATGTCCCTACATTGTCCCTGCGATTTCCCCGTCCATCTTCACCCCTCTTCCTTCCGGGGCCTTGGACTCTGGCTCTGTGACTGGCCGGAGTCGCATGCGCGCGGGAGCCACCGGTCATGGCACGTGCCCTTTAGAAACGACCATGACATCAGCACAAGCATATATGGTAATTATCTCCTAAACCGTGAATTTCCAGTACCTACAGATAAGTCTTATTATAGGCTTACCTGTAGGTAAAAGTAGTGTAACTAGGTTTTCAACCACTTTAATACATAAAGAAAGAAAAGACCGAAAAGAAAACGAATGTTCTATCACATTTCTTGAAACCTTAGTGTTACTAAACCCAGAACAAAAAAATCAGTCTGTATATGCAGTAAAGCGTGTTTGTTATACTCACTGTGGAACCTAAAGGGTTAATCCTCTGCTCTGTGTAAAAAGGCTGTTTGATCCTGTCTTCTCTGATCCTCCCCTTCTTCCACAGCCCCAATCTATCTCCTAATAGTACAGAGCCTTTGGAGTCACTCTGTCCATGCTCAGTTTGGTGTGTATTGCTAGAGATATTTATTTTTTCTTCGGAGGGTGCATATCAGCACAGAGCCAATCAGTACTGTCCAAATAGAGGATCAGGGGGTCCTGCAGCCTCATAGGAGAGTCAGAATAGAATGAAACTCCTCCCACAAGTTTATAACCAGACACTGATAGAAGTCACAAGACTGCTGTTGTAAAAAGGTATTTAGCAGTTTATATTTACTAAAATAATTGCATTTCCATGTTCTGTTCAGATATAGTGAATGCAGAGTCCTGGGTTTAGTAACACTTTAAAATGCTGGTACAAACACCAGGAAATCTGGGACATATTTTTTTATTGGCAAATGGTAAACTATTTTATAGGCATATTTCCCTCAAATTATATATGCAGTGTATGTGGTATGTGTTTATGGAATGATTGTGTGATATACACATTATTTCTCACATTTCGTCCATGAGATTAAAAAAAAAAAAGATACTAATTTTTTGAGATATGACTACCAAATGTTATGAAGATAAGATAGAGAAAAAACTGAGTGCAGAGTTCAGGAGTACATTACATAAAGAATGCAGGTCTAAGGAGCGCTCAGGAGCATGCTACACAGGGCCGGATTTCCCACAAGGCCACCGAGGCCAGGCCTCGGGGCGGCAGTGGTACAGGGGCGGCGCCGCTCCTGCAACGAATTCTCGGCCGCCCCCCACACTAACATAGCAGCATGTGATGCAGCGCACCCGGGCGCCAGAGAGGTGGGGGCGCTGAAGCACTACAGTGCTCCTCTCCCTCCTCCTCTGTGTGTGTGTCCAGAATGAGGCGGCGTCCTCCGCAGGTCACCGCCGTTGCTGGTTTTTCGAGGCTCAAACTTGTCCCCCCTCCCTCCTCCTGTCAGAGAAGGAGAGCAGCCGAAGGAGATCGGAGCGGCTGGTCTCTGTGCGGCGGAGGGGGGGGCGTGTGATCTCCTGTGTCCTCCTGTGTCTCTCACTCCCGCCCAAGCCTGTCTCCATCTGTACACTTATGGAGGGGGGGTTGTCCTGGGGGGGTCTGTACTAGTGAAGGGGGGGTTTGTCCTGGGATGTCTGCACTAATGGAGGGGGGGTTGTCCTGGGGGTCTGTACTAGTGAAGGGGGGGTTTGTCCTGGGATGTCTGTACTAATGAAGGGGGGGGTTGTCCGGGGGGGTTTGTACTAATGAAGGGGGGGGTTGTCCTGGGGGTCTGTACTAATGGAGGGGGGTTTGTCCTGGGGGGGTCTGTACTAATAAAGGGAGGGGTGGTTTGTCCTGGGGGGGTCTGTGCTAATGGAGGGGGTTGACCTGGGGGGGGTTTGGTTTGTACTAATGGAGAGAGGGTTGTCCTGGGGGGGGGTTGTACTAATGGAGGGGGAGTTGTCCGGGGGGGTTTGTACTAATAGAGGGGCGTTTGTCCTGGGGGGTCCGTACTAATGAAGGGAGGGGGGTTTGTCCTGGGGGGATCTGTACTAATGAAGGGAGGGGGGTTTGTCCTGGGGGGATCTGTACTAATGAAGGGAGAGGGTTTGTCCTGGTGGGGGTCTGTACTAATGGATGGGGGTTTGTCCTGGGGGGGTCTGTACTAATGGAGGGGGGTGGTTTGTCCTGGAGGGGTCTACACCCAGGAAAGTACACCCAGGACTCCAGAGGGAGAGGACACTGCTGAGGGAAAACCATTAGAGAGAGAACCCCGCTGCCCTGCGCCACCAGAGGGAAAGCCACACAGCCTGGTGCCATCCCTGGCGGAGAAAGGAATGGAGTCATTGCAGGAATACAGATCTGGGTGCTGCCCAGCGGAATCGCCACGGGCAATTCAGAGTGAGCTGACTCCTGATCAGAGGAACCATTGCTGTATCGCTGGGTCAGGTGAGAGGACCGATCGGCCATTATCTACTAATGTCCATAGGAACTGCAGTCTCTGACCGTCTCCTGTATCATGTCTGCAGTCTCTGACCGTCTCCTGTATCATGTCTGCAGTCTTTGACCGTATTATGTCTGGGGGCTCTTTCTGGTGGTGTGTGTGTGTGTGGGGGGGGGGGGCGACATTGAAGGGCCCGGCCTTGGGGCGGCAAAGGGAGTAAATCCGGGCCTGATGCTACATAAAGAATGCAGGGCTCAGCAGTGTGATACATAAAGAATGCAGTTCCCATCTATGCAGCCTCACCAGTACCCATCTATGTAGCCTCACCAGTGCCCATCTATGCAGTCTGGCCACTGCTCCTCCAATGCAGCCTCTTCAGTGCCCAGAAATGCAGCCTCACCAGTGTCCAGAAATGCAGCCTCACCAGTGCTCAGCAATGCAGCCCAACCAGTGCCCAGTAATGTAGCCAGGCCAGTGCCCAGCAGGGGCGGACTGACCATCGGGCAGTTCGGACGCTGACCGAGGGCCCGTGGCCAGTAGGGGGCCCCATGGCAGCTTCCACTTCGGGACCCGACCTACCTGTCAGCTAGCTGTGATTGACGGGCTGATCGGGTCCCTGCTCACTGCTAAGAGACTGCAGTCAGTGTATACACATCTCTCGTGATGCGCTCCTCCTCCTCCCCGCCGGCCCCTCCTTCCCTCCCGTCCACCCCAGGTGCTTGTATCTGTCATCACCTCGGATGGACAGAAAAGAGGAGGGGCCGGCGAGGAGGAGGAGGAGCGCATCACGAGAGGTCTGTATACAGCCGCTTCCCGCGCTACTCTGCATCTAGGAAGCGAAGTGCAGCAGCATGTACCACATGCTGTTATTAGAAAGTTGCTGCACAGCTTCCCACCCACAGTGTCCCCCTGTGCCCCCCACAGTGTCCCCCTGTACCCCGACCTCCCCACAGTGTGCCCCCCACCTCCCCACAGTGTCCCCCACCTCCCCACAGTGTCCCCCACCTCCCCACAGTGTGCCCCCCACCTCCCCACAGTGTCCCCCACCTCCCCACAGTGTCTCCCTGTGCCCCCCACCTCCCCACAGTGTCCCCCTGTGCCCTCCACCCCCCACAGTGACCCCCTGTGCCTCCCACCGTGCCCCCCACCTCCCCACAGTGTCCCCCTGTGCCCCCCACCTCCCCACAGTGCCCCCCTGTGCCCTCCACCCCCCACAGTGCCCCCCACCTCCCCACAGTGTCCCCCTGTGCCCCCCACCTCCCCACAGTGCCCCCCTGTGCCCTCCACCCCCGACAGTGACCCCCTGTGACCCCCACCTCCCCACAGTGACCACCACCTCCCCACAGTGTCCCCCTGTGCCCTTCCACCTCCCCACAGTGTCCTCCTGTGCCCCCACCTCCCCACAGTGCCCCCCTGTGTCCCCCCACCTCCCCACTGTGTCCCCATGTGCCCCCCACCTCCCCACAGTGCCCCCCACCTCCCCCCTCCCCACAGTGCCCCCCTGTGCCCTCCACCTCCCCACAGTGTCCCCCTGTGCCCCCCCCCACCTCCCCACAGTGTCCCCCTGTGCCCTCCACCTCCCCACAGTGTCCCCCTGTGCCCTCCACCTCCCCACAGTGCCCTCCACCCCCCCCCCACATTGTCCCCCTGTGCCCTCCACCTCCCCACAGTGTCCCCCTGTGCCCCCACCTCCCCACAGTGTCCCCCTGTGCCCCCCACAGTGCCCCCCTGTGCCCTCCACCTCCCCACAGTGTCCCCCTGTGCCCTTCACCCCCCCACAGTGTCCCCCTGTGCCCCCCACCTCCCCACAGTGCCCCCCTGTGCCCTCCACCCCCCCAGTGTCCCCCTGTGCCCTCCACCTCCCCACAGTGTCCCCCTGTGCCCCCACCTCCCCACAGTGCCCCCCTGTGCCCTCCACTTCCCCCCCACAGTGCCCCCCTGTGCCCTCCACTTCCCCCCCACAGTGCCCCCCTGTGCCCCCCACCTCCCCACAGTGTCCCCCTGTGCCCTCCACCTCCCCACAGTATCCCCCTGTGCCCTTCACCCACCCCCCACGGTGCCCCCCTGCGCCCTTCACCCCCCACAGTGTCCCCCTGTGTCTTCCACCACCCCCATGGTGTCTCCCTGTGCCACTCACACACAGTGTCCCCCTGTGCCCTCCACCCACCTACAGTGTCCCCCTGTGCCCTCCAACCCCCCCCCACGGTGTCTCCCTGTGTCCTCCACCCCCACTGTGTCGCCTTCCCCCCTGATGGGCTACCCTGAAAGACACTGTGTTAAGTCTGGAGGATCCCAGTGCTCTACTGTGTGCCCTGTGTTTTGGTTTATGCCCTGCTATTTGCCCTACTGCGTGCCCCATGGCCTGTGATGTGCCCTGCTAGTGTACCCCCTTATGTGCCCTACTCTGTGCCCCTTGCCCTGTGATGTGCCTTGTGATGTGCCCTGCTGTGTACCACCTGTTGTGCTCTACTGTGTGCCCTGTAATGTGCTCTACTGTGTGCCCCATGCCCTGGGATGTGTGCCCTGATGTGTACCGCCTGTGTCCTGTTCCCAAGGATGTGCCCTACTGTGTGCCCTGCTGTGTGCCCTATTATTTGCCACATGCCCTGTGATGTGCGGCACGCTCCCTGCTGTGTATCTCCTGATGTGCTCTGTGATGTGCCCCGCTGTGTACCCACTGATGTGCCCTGTACCCCCTGTGATGCACCATGCTGTGCTCAATAATGTGCCCTGATGTGTACAGCATAATAAACCCTGCTGGGTGCCCCATTATGTGTCCTGTGATGTGCCCTACTGTGTGCCCCATGCCCTGTGCCCCATGATGTTCCCCGTGCTCTGCTGTGTGCCATGTGATGTGCCTTACTGTGCGCCCCATGATTTATGTAAATGAGGCTTTGTGTAGGTGCGGCTTGCATGTGGGCGGAGACACAGGGGGCCCCATGATTTTCTATTGCCCGGGGGCCCCATGAGTTGTCAGTCCGCCCCTGGTGCCCAGTAATGCAACCTCACCAGTGCCCAGTAATGCAGCCCGATCAGTGCCTAGCAATGCAGAATTACCAGTGCAGGAGATCAGCGAGGAGAGCTGGCCGGATCATCAGAGAGTCCGGCGTAGCGCGCTGTAACAGCTTTAATTTGAATCACCGAGCGCCCGCCATCACACAAGTCCCGCCTCCTGGATCAGCTCCTACCTATGATAGACAGCACATTGGACAAGTGTCTTGTTTATCAAAGCCAAGGAGGTGGGACTTGTGTGACAGTGGGCGCCCTGTAATCCGGGGACAGTGTCCTCAATCCAGGGACGTCTAGTCACCCTACCCTAGGTGATTTCATTTTTTGTCCTAAATCTTTGGAACTGAAGAAACATTCTGCTATTGTGGTGGGTAAGGCCTTGTTCAAATGAGGCATATGAATTCGTGGCCCATGTGGGGGACGTGTTTTCCTGCATGGGGATGAATGGGTGTTCTGTACATCCCCATGCAAGCAGTCCCATTGCTGTCCATTGGAATGCATTGGCTGCACAGACACAAATGTTCCAAATGTGACATCCATGTGCATGGTCCTGAACGCACCCTGGGTGCTTAAAAGTGGCTCACTGAAGCTGAGCAGTAGCTATTAAAATCCCTCCTTCTCCAATCATTGGTGGTCAAGGACATTTTAACCCCCCCCCCCCCACATCAATGGTGGTCAATGGAACTTCAATGCTTTCTCCACCTCATCTTTAAAAATTATACCACAATTATTGGTGGAATTAGCCCTGATTCACACTCTTGTAACTTGACAGCTCAAAGTCGCATTGGCAAGTCACACCCCATTTGCGGCAATGGAACTGTTCAATTTGCTACTCAAGTTGCAGCGGCTTTGAAAAAGGTTCCTGCGCTATCTGTTAAATGAAGTCTTAGATATCAGCAAGCTGCACATGAAATCACAGGCCTTTGAAGTTGTGCTGAAAAAGTGTGACTTCAAAACCGCACTGGTGTAAACCAGGGTTAAAGTCCACCTGATGTTTTTTTTTTTTTGTTTTGTTACAATAGAGCAGTAGCAAGTTGGTTAAGCATACTAAATTCATTCTGTTAGTGGTTTACATCCACTTTAACCGAAAATGTACATTTACAGAAAATACATGGTGGGGAATTTACTAAGATTGGTTGCTATGCACAGCTGCTCCAATCAGAATCCATCTTTTATTTTTTAACTGAACAAGCTGAAGATAGAAGCTGATTGGTTACTATGCACAGCTACTCCAGATTTTGAAAACTTTAGTTTTAGTAAATGACCCCCCCCCCCCACGCAAGAAAACAGGTTAAATCCATTTGTGTATATAAAATTATTGCTAAGTAAATGTGCCCAATGCCTGGAGAGCTAATAACTATATACACAGTGTGCCATGTGATCCCATAATACCATCAAAGGCCTAAAGGAATTCCTTGTCCAGGAACCTGAAGCCTTATGACAGGCTCCTGATGCGAGACAAATACTCATTAGTTCCCGAACCACTGCTGGGAGCGAAGTTCATTAGAGGGCCAAGAAACGTAAAAGCAGTTCAGAGCTTTTTCCCGGCTAAAATGTGAAAACCCAAGTTTTTAAAAATCAAGTTATTATTTCCAAAGTCATTTCAATATTTAAAAATCTACAATCAATCAAATTATACCTGGTGATCCTAGCAGTATTACACCCTCAGTATTTTTTAGTTTAACACATTGCTCACAATAACATAACCCCCCCCCCCCTACATGAAACATTTTCGGTAAAATTCATACCCCAGCACTCGCCGTTTTCAACTTTCAATACTGCTGGCTCCAACTCTCAGTGCTGCTTCCCTGAACTTCCAGTCGCTACAGGAAAGACTTAACAATAGACAGTGCAGGCCCCAGCCAGTCTGTTAGCTTTGAGAAGGTGGAAGGATCACAGGAATGTCTTGTCATCCTAGGCTAAAGGGCTGTGTGTTTCTATTGATGCACACAGTGCATGGAGACATCATTCTAGTGCCTGCATGCAGGGGTAACTTTTAAAACGCTGCAAGAGAATGGAGCCACTCTGAAAAAGAACACCTGGGGGCAGTGGTCATGGCACTATCTACAACTGGAAGCTGGGCAAGGGATAAAAGATAAAGGAGCTGCATAAGCGAAGAGATGGAATCTGTAGGAGAGGGAGTGGTTGCACCCATTTGTGGCCCCTGCACTCTGAGTCAGGCAATATGGTTGAAGTCTTCCCCATAAACTCATAGTAGCAGAAACTCCTTGCTGCATAAGTAAAAGGAGGGAGCCTCCCCGAAGGGATAAAGAGGCTTCTGCGGAGGGTAGCAACTCAGACAGGGGACAGCAGTCTGAGCTGTCGGTGTCAGGACTCAGGACCCCCAGGCCAGGGCTTCCCCCCCTCCATGCAGTTATGATCTGCTATACTATTACAAGTGAGGGGTTCCCACAAGAGGCACTCAAAATAAACTACTGGAGGAGAAAGGGTTAATGCCGTCTCGTACTTGTCAACAGTCCCGATTTTCCCGGGACAATCCCGATTTTTGGACCCTCGTCCCGATCTGAGGCTGTCCCGATCAAAATCCCAGGATTTTGCTTTTGTCCCAGGAATCGGGACTGTTTTTTGGCACCGAAAGCAGCTTCTGGCTCCGAAAATATGGCTGCCGCGAGATCTCTTTCCCCGTGTGTTCAGTGGAGAGGGGAGGGGCCTCCAATCCCTTTCATCAGCCAATCGGCTTCTCTCTTCAGTGTACAAGTAGACAATTCACTTGTGCACTGAAGCCGGTTAGCTGCACGGATCAGAGGCACCTCCCCTCTCCACTAAACACACGGGGAAAGAGACATGCAAATGGAGCTTCCGCCAACCCCCCACCCCCGTGACCTGCTGCCGACGAGAGGCAGAGCCAAGGGACTCCACTGGGGACATCTGATGAAAGGGGGGACTCCACTGCCTGGGGACACTTGATGTAAGAAGCGACTCCGCTGCCTAGGGACACCTGATGTAAGGTAAAGCTGCTTTCTATGTGGGCACTCGCAAAGGAGAAGGAGCACCCGTCTGAGGGCCCGAGAAGAGGGGCTGCTCTGTGCAAAACCATTACAAAGAGCAGGTAAGTATGACTTTTTTTTATTATTATTATAAAATAACAAACATATCAACAAAGCTTTATTATCACTTTAAATCTGCTAGTGCACCTAACACTCCCCCCCTTCCCCAGACTGTCAATGTTGCTGTCCAAAAGGTGCCCCCTGTGCTTCTTCATCCAGAGTGGAGGCACTCTAGGGCCTCTTTCACATGAGCGTTCCAGTCGGGTCTGTCCCAGTCAGAATCTCCATTCTGCTCTATGGCGCGACGGGTGTAAATGGACATGTGACAGTTTACACCCACCTATATCCAATCTGATCCGATCCGCTAAAAACAGACGGATGAGGACCCTTTCTGCACAGCTGGATGGTGGTCAGGTATAAATGGACAGGTTGTCCATAGAGGAGAGCGGGCTGTGTCTGTGTCCACTCTGCATAAGCAAAGCAGACATGGACCTGTCATCAGCCTGCTGAATGGGGATCAGTGGACAGATCTTCTGCTGAGCAAGTGGATTACAGGCCAGATCATCAGGTGAAAACAGTGAGGAAAAGCCTTGGAAAGAAAACTAATGTAGCCACCACATCATATTTGGTAAGTTGCAATATATTACATTTTTGCTTTTTGATTTAATACCCCTTTAACCACTTCAGCAGCAGAGACAATCACCCCCTTCCTGCCCAGGACGATTTTCAGATTTCAGGGCAGTCACACTTTGAGTTACAATTACTCAGGCATGCAACACTGTAACCACATGGAATTATAAAAAATGACATAATTTTTTCACACAAATAGAGCTTTCTTTTGGTGGTATTTAATAACACTGGGTTTTTGCTAAATAAATGAAAAAAGACCGAAAATTTAGAAAAAAAAAACCTGTTAAAACATTTTGCAAATACAGTAAAACCTTGGATTGCGAGCGTAATTTATTCTGTGCTTGTAATCCAAAGCACTCGTATATCAAAGCAAATTTACCCATAAGAAATAATGGAAACTCAGATGATTCATTCCACAACCATTTATTCATAAATCCTTCAGTCTATAGTCCATATAAAAAGATTCTAGCAATGTGATAGGTCGTGTAACCATAGAATGTCCATCCACAAGACTTCTGACTCGCAGGTGTCTTTTATACAGGTAATAAGCTGAGAATAGAAGCACTCTCAGCTTGTTACCTGTATAAAAGATACCTTTCCACAGAAGCAATCAATCAGATTCCAATCTCTCCACCAAGGCCAAGACCAAAGAGCTGTCCAAGGATGTCAGGGACAAGATTGTAGACCTACACAAAGGCTGGAATGGGCTACAAGACCATCGCCAAGCAGCTTGGTGAGAGGGTGACAACAGTTGGTGGGATTTTTTGCAAATGGAAGAAATACAAAATAACTGTCAATCTCCCTCGGTCTGGGGCGCCATGCAAGATCTCAACTCCTGGAGTTTCAATCCACATGAGAACGGTGAGGAATCAGCCCAGAACTACACAGGAGAATCTGGTCATTGGTAACACACTATGCCATGAAGGACTGAAGTCCTGCAGTGTCCGCAAGGTCCCCCTGCTCAAGAAAGCGTATTTACAGGCCCGTCTGAAGTCTGGTAATGAACATCTGAAGTCATAGGAGAACTGGGTGAAAGTGTTGTGGTCAGATGAGACCAAATTTGAGGTGGAAAGATTATGCTTTGGGGGTGTTTTTGCTGCCAAGGGGACAGGACAACTTTGCAGCATCAAAGGGACGATAGACAGGGCTATGTAACGTCAAATTTTGGGTGAGAACCTCCTTCCCTCAGCCAGGGCATTGAAAATGGGTAATGGATGGGTATTCCAGCATGACAATGACCCAAAAACACGCGACCAAGGCCACAAAGTAGTGGCTCATGAAGAAGCACATTAAGGTCCTGGAGTGGCCAAGCCAGTCTCCAGACCTTAATCCCATAGAAAATATCTGGAGGAAGCTGAAGGTTTGAGTTACCAAATGTCAGCCTCGAAACCTTAATGACTTGGAGAGGATCTGCAAAGACGAGTGGGACAAAATCCCTCCTGAGATGTGTGCAAACCTGGTGGCCAACTACAGGAAACGTCTGACTTCTGATTGCCAACAAGGGTTTTGCCACCAAGTACTAAGTCATGTTTTGTGAATGGGGTCAAATACTTATTTCACTCATTAAAATGCAAATCAATTTATAACTTTTTTGAAATGCATTTTTCTGGATTTTTTTTCCATGTTATTCCATTTCTCACTGTTAAAATAAACCTACCATTAACATTACAGACTGATCATTTCTTTGTCAGTGGGGAAATGTACAAAATCAGCAGGAGAATAAATACTTTTTTTCCCTCACTGTATGCATACCTTCCAGCTATATGTCTTTGTTAGACTACTGCTTGATTATGGATTTTATATGATGTCCCTGGTCTGATATCCCATCTCTCTTATTGTTAATGTGGAAAAAAATCTATAAAAAGGTTAATTAAAAAAATGTATATATGTCCATCCACAAATGGCAGAGGGGATTAGAAGCAAAATCCATCAGGAGCTACAGAATATAAAAGAGAGGCGGCTCTAATGCCGCGTACACACGGTCGGACTTTCTGTCCTTTTTGGTCCGGCACACTTTGACTGACTTTGTCCGCCAGGTGCGCCGGACTTTAAAACGGACGGACTTGCTCACACACGACCGGACTTTGCGGCGGGCTAAGTCCACCCGTTTTTCCGACGGACTTTCGCCGGAGTTACGGCGGACTTTCAGAATGGGACTAGAAAAGGATGTCAATCTTGCCGCTTTTATCGGCGAGATTGACACCTTACAAGCCCCGTCGCGGGGCATACCAGGCCCTTAGGCCTATATAAGTCACAACGCAGTCCTCAGAGAGCAGTCCAGCCGGAGAGAGCGTCGTGTCAACATCTGGAGAAGAGAAGAGAAGACAAGAAGCCCAGAAGTCCGGACCTCTGCTGGCAAGAGAGCTACCTGAAGACAGCGGAGGAGCCGGCCGAAGAACTGGAACACCGGGAGAAGAGAGCGGAAAAGAACCAACCGGACGCCAGGAGAAGATGAACCGGAGGGACCCCCGAAGCCGGAAGAAGACCCCCAAAGTCGGAGGAAGATCTCCCCCCCCCCCGGAGCTGTTTAATAAAATATTTAAAAAACCTGTGTAGTGTTTTATTATTTACACTTTTTCCCTAGGTAAATGGGTAGGGGTACCATGTACCCCATACTCATTCACATAAGGTGGGGGGCCGGGATCTGGGGGCCCTCCTATTATAGGGGGCTCCCGGATTCCGATAAGCCCCCCGCCCGCAGACCCCGACAACCAACGGCCAGGGTTGTCGGGAAGAGGCCCTTGTCCTCATCAACATGGGGACAAGGTGCTTTGGGGTGGGGGGCGCAGGGCGCCCCCCTCCCCCAAAGCACCCACCCCCCATGTTGAGGGCATGCGGCCTGGTATGGTTCAGGAGGGGGGGGGCGCTCGCTCGTCCCCACCCCCTTTCCTGACCGGCCAGGCTGCATGCTCGGATCGGGGTCTGGTATGGATGTTAGGGGGGACCCCACGCCGTTTTTTCGGCGTAGGGGTTCCCCTTTATAATCCATATCAACCTAAGGGCCTGGTATGCCCCGCGCTCGCCGCAATAGGAAAATTTGTTTTTCCTATTGCAGCGAGCGTGAAATGCAATACCCTGCCCTCGCGTCATATCTGGTCCGTTGGACCAGCACACACACGAGCGGGCTTTCCGTCGGACTAGCACACAGACGAGCGGACTTTCCGCCCGAAACTGAGTCCGACAGAAAGATTTAAAACATGTTTCAAATCTAGGTCCGGCGGGCTTTTGGGAAAAAGTCCGCCGGCGCCTACACACGGGCGGATTGTCCGGCACACTCTGGTCCGCCGGACCAAGTATGCCGGAAAGTCCGACCGTGTGTACGCGGCATAAGTGTAGCAATATGGTTACATTTAATGAAGGTACAACATTTAGCAACTCACATGGTTGATGATTAAAAGAGGCACGTCCAAGTATGCAGGCATCGGGAGTAAAGCTGTCCATATAGACCGTCCTCCACACCGCTGGTTCTCACCGCTGTCAGTCTGCAATCGTGTCCGGAAGACTACCCTGCAGTAGAGCGATCTGAAAGTGAGGCTTGAAGCGCTGGTGTAGTGCAGCGTAGAAGAGATGACGTTGATAGCAGTGCGGAGGATGATCTATGTGGACAGCTTTACCCCAGATGCCTGCAAACTTAGATGTGCCTCTTTTAATCACCAACCATGTGAGTTGCTAAATGTTGTACCTTCATCAACCACTTGCAGACTGCTGCACACCGATATACGTCGGCACATCGGCAGCGGTGGGCAAATACCTGTACATTCCCTTTAATTGCCGGGGTTAGCAGGCGCACGCCCGCCGCGTACAGCGTGACCATGCCCGCGGACTCGATGTCCGCCGGTATCCCGGCGATCGTGTCACGGAGCAGCAGAACGGGGAGATGCCTATGTAAACAAGGCATTTCCCCCTTCTGCCCTGTGACATGACAGAGATCACTGTTCCCTGCCATCGGGAGCAGTGATCGCTGTCATATGAGTGGAAGCCAATCCCCCCCACAGTTAGAATCACTCCACAGGACACGCTTAACCCCTTGATCGCCCCCTAGTGTTTAACCCCCTCCCTGCCAGTGTCATTTACACAGTAATCAGTACATTTTTATAGCACTGATCGCTGTATAAATGACAATGGTCCTAAACTAGTGTCAAAAGTGTCCAATGTGTCTGCCATAATATCGCAGTCACGATAAAAATCGCAGATCGCCGCCATTACGAATTTAAAAAAAATTAATAATAAAAATGCCATAAAACTATCCCCTATTTTGTAGACTCTATAACCTTTGCGCAAAACCAATCAATATACGCTTATTTCGATTTTTTTTACCAAAAATATGTAGAATACATATTGGCCTAAACAGAGGAAAAATTGTGTTTTTTAAATATATTTTTGGGGGGAATTTATTATAGCAAAAAGTAAAAAAATAATGCTTTTTTTTCAAAATTGTCGCTCTTTTGTTGTTTATAGTGGAAAAAATAAAAATCTCAGAGGTGATCAAATACCACCAAAAGAAAGCTCTATTTGTGGGGAAAAAAGGACATCAATTTTGTTTGGGTGCAAGGTCTCATGACCGCGCAATTGTCAGTTAAAGCGACGCAGTGCCGAATCGCAAAAAGCGATCTGATCAGGAAGGGGGTAAATCCTTCCGGGCTGAAGTGGTTAATCGCCAACCGTTTGAGTTGCTAAATGTTATACCTTCATTAAATGTAACCATATTACTACACTTATAGGCACCTCTCTCCTCCTTTATACCCAGTTGTGACGTGACGCTACTCGTATATCAAGACATCGCTCCCTCCACCCCTGAGTGAAAATTTATAAGAAAAATTTTTGCTTCTGTAGCGGTCACATTTTTACTATATAATTAATGTTATGTTATAGCTTAGCATCCGGCGCCATCTAGCGGCCAAAATATGAAAGGACTGCATTTTATTTTTCATTGTTCAAGAAGTTGACATGGAAGTGTTTTGTTTGTTTACATTGAACATTAACTTGACCTACCCATAATGCCCATTAACTCCCATGAACATCAGAAGAACAGAAATGCATTGTGGGAAGACTATAAAAGGGCTGGCGCGGCCATCTTAGATCTCTTGGACACGCATGGCCAGCCTGGGAGGATCTGTGTGAGGTTTCCAGCGCAGCGCGGCCTACCTCCACGGAAAAGCGATCCGAGCAGCAATACGGTGACACATCAGTGAGCTGGGCTGATGGCAGGGCAAGACTGGGAAGGAGCCATAGGAGCCTGTCAGAGCCATCTGAGAGTTCCGGAGCGTCTCGTTGTGTGGAGCGGAGCAGTGCAGAGTGCCGGCCAGCCGGAAACAGGACCCTGTGCACCGGAGGGGAACTTTCTGACAACACTGACCTGGTTGGGTGAGAGGGCTGTTGCCCAAAAGTTTCCTTGATGCACTTTTACACATTCATCTGTACAATACAGAGTTGCTGGGATCCATAGTCCCACAAGCAAAGTCAAAGGATTAGACTGAGCTAAAAATAAGCCCCGGGCCTGTATCTCATTGAGGATCTGGTACTGTGTCATTGGCATCAGAGATAGTTGCAGTACCGCTGTACCATAATTTTGATTCAATATCCAGCTTGTTTTGATCGGGAGTCATTAACCATTGGATTACAAATTAACTTTATTTATAGCTAGCAGAAGAAAGAAAAAAAGAAGGACTGTCTAATAAAACACAAGGCTTTGTGTTTCATTGCCATATTAAAGTTACTGTGATATCAAGTAATGGGAGCTCCCTAAAGATTGTACTATACTTTATTAAATTAGCATTTGATCTCCTTATAGTTACAAATCGTGCAAAGGATGGGACAGTGCTCATAGTGAAATCAGTTCACTTATCCCATTTTCCTTAGTACATTACTAGAAAGTTAATTCAAAGTTAATTCAAACACTTTACATCTGTATAATACCTTTGTACGTTGAAATCTGTTGACTGTCACACTACGTTGGTCTGACAGTACAACTATTATAGTGTTCTACTTTAAAGCAAACACAGTAAACAAAGTTCTTGTTTAAGTAATTTTGTGTGAGTGTTGTTTTCCTTTGTATTATTGGCCAAGTGGAGACTGGAGACCAAAGGTAAAGACAAAGAGGTATATTACATGGTATAGTGTCTTACGGGTTTTTACTGCACACTATATTACATCACAGCTGTGTCAGGGGGGGGGGACTGAGAGAAACAAAAAAGGGGTAGTGAAGCAGAGTACAGGCATTAATAAAATACAGCAGCTCCTTCGGGGGTCAGTGCTACACTTGTCTTGCAAAAAAACTTTTAGACCAAGTTACTCTCAATCCAAGGTTTTACTGGAAGTCATTTTTCTTTCTTCACTGATGAGGCTGCACTGATAATCAGGGCACTGCAAAACACTGTAAAAGTATTGTGAACTGTCAAAACTCACTGCTCCAGCACAGATCTGAATCTGTGTTCGCTTGTAATTGGACACAACGATCACGTGCTAAAGGTCCCCTGTGATTGGCCCTTTACCCTGATCTGTGATGCACTATGTCCAAGCCACACAGCAGTCACAGAGAGTTCCTGATGCACGCACACGTGAGGACGTCCAGGGATGCTAACCTAGAAGCAGAGAGCCCCCGAGGCCATATAATCACTATACAGCAGGCAGCAAGTGGTTAAGGAAAATGCATTTACATACACCTTTTGGTTAGAAACACTACTAAAAGTACACTACTAAAAGTTGGGACTGAAAACTGGAAGTACTGTTTGATAAGATATTACACATCTGCCAACCTTTCACCCAGGAAGAGAAATCGACAAGACACTTCTTGAGAGAACTGTTCAAGTAAGTTTTAATCAGAGTGCACCAGAAAGTGAATATCTTGCATTTAAATGTCACTAGATAAAAGGGGGCTAGACTCATTTTATTTTCTTTAAATCACCCTTTTTTTTGTCTAAGGCAACAATACACATCCATTTTAGAATTGAAACATTACAAAATGAAATAAAGCTACATCACACAGTTACAGTACTTGTTTAAAGTCCATTTCAATCAGGAAGTCATTGCAAAACATAATGGCAACTACAAAAAAAAAAAAAAAAACTATAACAAAAAATAAAGGGTTAGGTCTGAACATTTGCTCACAGCTTCGGGTGTGGTTTTTTTTTTTTTTTTTTTAAGAAAAATAAAATCAACAGCTTTCTGACGACCGTCTCAATAACCTGTGTGCAGATGGGGGCTGAGCCCAAAAACAATGATTACAATCAGTACAACATTAAATTACATTGCACAATCAACCTCCAAAGGGTTAGTTCAGTACAAAAAAAAAAAGAAAATGAAAATAAAATAAATGTATTAAAATGCACCAGCACTAGTGGTTTTTCATATTTTTTTCCTTTACTTTTTTTACTAATTAAAAAAAAACTTTATATATTTATATATATATTTATATTTTAGGCTGTCGCCTTGGTTGAAAGCGGCACATTACAAGCATGGAGACCGGGTATAAATACAAGGGGTGTGCAGAGGAGTCTGGTAAGCTAGCGGTGACGAAGCGAAGGGATTACAGCCATGCATGGTGGAGACAACCAGATTCCGTTATTCTGCGCTTAACGAATCTGGACATTTTCAAAGAAAAGGCCCCTTGCAGGCCCTGCCTGTGGGGCAATAAATTAAATCTGTAACTGTAGGAATGGTGTGCAACAAGGACGGCCCTTATAGTAGTAGAAATTAAGTGCACTGAAAAAAAAATTAAAAGAAATACATTATTATACATACTACCAGGATCGTTCATAAAGGAAAGGAGCAAGGCGCTTGCTATACAAATTTATGAAATCCAAATAGAACATTTTAGCCCCACCCACCAGGGCTTAATCATTGGGGGCACCCCTATGATTAAGCCCTGGTAGATGGAGCAAAACATGTTAGGGGGCATGGCCCTAGGAGTGGCATTAACTGAGGCTTTCTCATGAATACATCCATACTAGGATCGGCTATGGCGAGCAGCGGTTTTAAGCTTAAATGTTCATGGCTCACTGGATTTGTTTTTCTTACGCTGGCATCCCTACTAACCTGAGTGCCAACGGGGCTCTATACCCCAACCTGGAGTGGCACTACCAAGTACTTATGGCCTTAATCTCCAAATAGAAGTTATATTTTACAGAATGAACTTCATTGAAATGGGTGGTATTGGTCATATCACATATAGTGAATAGGCCTATAAATGTGCGGGCATATACATTTTGGCTCACACTCAGCGTTGCATGCTTTCAGTAAAACCTTGGCAATAAAGTGTGGCAGCGTCCTGGACACATGATTTTTGTACCTTCCTCAACAGTTTAATCCCAGTAGACCCTTTCAAATCCAACCAAGTGTCCATCTATACTGGCATCTTCTCACCTAAAAAGCCTGCATTGTGTACCAGTGTACGTAAAAGGGTAACAAGTAACAGTGGCCTCTTGGAAATCTCATTTTACATCTGGATGATGCACATGGCGCTCACAAAAGAGTGCATCAGACTTGTTAAAGTGAAATGTCCAGACAAATTTCCAACAGACACAAAGAAATAAAAATGTTTTATTTTAGTAGAGAAGGTAAAAGTCTAGAATTGTTTATTCGGGTCTGTGTCCCCACTGGGAATATTCCTAATCCTTCCTCATTCTATCCAAAACTAGAAAAGAAAAGTACTAGCTAGACATACACTTCTGTTTCTAATCTCAGTGAATTAAATATCAAAGCATTAATTAGATTTTTTTTTTTTTTTAGTTTGAGTCAAAAAGGAAGTAGACAGGATTTTTTTGCTTGTAGTGTTAGGGAGGTAATTGCATGATTTTTTTAAATTTCTTTTAGAGCCTGGAACAGCCAAAAAAACAGCAAACATGCATGTGCTGCTATCAAAAGAAAAATTCTCAGATATTGATATTTAATTATACTGAGAAAAGAATTACAATGCAAAAAAAGTATGCATTTGTGGCTCCGCTTTTACACACATGGAAGCCGTCTGATTAGGTGCTGTGGATAATGCAGGTAGTGTGTTATTAGGTAAGAGAAATCGACTTCTGTACAACCGGCCTAGGCATAGACAGATCGAAATTTGGCTGGTCCCTGCTGAACTGGCCAACTTTCCATCCATCTATGGTCGGCTTAAGCCTATAGTAACTTTTCAAGCGTTATTTCTATAAGGGAAATCAAAAGTGAAGACTATAGTCCAGCTGACTGTGACTAATACTAGCACAAACATAAAAATAAAGTAGGAAAATAACGACAAACTCCAATAAGCATAGATGAACATGGCAGCGTAACCAGAAAAAAAATAGAAAAATAAAAATGGACAGGGTCAGTCAGCTTCAGTCAGAAACTAATGGATAGGTTACTAAAACTGAGTCTGCAGAAAGTCTCTTCCGTTCTGTGTGTTTGGTACACCAGGCATACCTGCCCTACCTCACCCCACTTGGCTTTATACCTATTTTGTTGCATTACAGCCTTTAGTTCAATGTTTTTTTATTCTAAATTATATGTGATGGATCAGAACACAATAGTCTAAATTGGTGAATTTTTCAGAAATAATAAAATTATAATTGGCATGTGTGTATGTATTCACTCCCTTTGTTATGAAGCCCATAAAAAGCTCTGGTGCAACCAATTACCTTCAGAAGTCACATAATTAGTGAAATGATGTCCATCTGCGTGCAATCTAAGTGTCACATGATCTGTCATTACATATACACCCCTTTTTGAAAGGCCCCAGAGGCTGCAACACCTAAGCAAGAGGCACCACTAACCAAACACTGCCATGAAGACCAAGGAACTCTCCAAACAAGTAAGGGACAATTTTGTTGAGAAGTACAAGTCCGGGTTAGGTTATAAAAAAAGATCCAAATCTTTATTGATCCCTAGGAGCACCACCAAATCTGTCATAACCAAATGGAAAGAACATGGCACAACAGCAAACCTGACAAGAGATGGCCGCACACCAAAACTCATGGACCGGGCAAGGAGGGCATAAATCAGAGAGGCAGCACAGAGACCTAAGGTGACCCTGGAGGAGCCGCAGAGTTCCCCAGCAGAGACTGGAGTATCTGTACATAGGACGACAATAAGCCGTACGCTCCATAGAGTTGGGATTTATGGCAGCGTGGCCAGAAGAAAGACATTACTTTCAGCAAAAAACAAAATTGCACGTTTTGAGTTTGCGAAAAGGCATGTGGGAGACTCCCAAAATGTATAGAGGAAGGTGCTCTGGTCTGATGAGACTAAAATTGAACTTTTTGGCCATCAAAGAAAATGCTATGTGTCGCGCAAACTCAACACATCACATCACCCAAAGAACACCATCCCCACAGTGAAACATGGTGGTGGCAGCATCATGCTGTGGGGATGTTTTTCAGCAGTCGGGACTGGGAAACTGGTCAGAGTTGAGGGAAAGATGGATGGTGCTAAATACAGGGATATTCTTGAGCAAAACCTGTACCACTCTGTGTGTGATTTGAGGCTAGGATGGAGGTTCACTTTGCAGCAGGACAATGACCCCAAACACACTGCTAAAGAAACGCTTGAGTGGTTTAAGGGGAAACATGTAAATGTGTTGGAATGGCCTAGTCAAAGCCCAGACCTCAATCCAATAGAAAATCTGTAGTCAGACTTAAAGATTGCTTTTCACAAGCACAAACCATCCAACTTAAAAGAGCTGGAGCAGTTTTGCAAGGAGGAATGGGCAAAAATCCCAGTGGTAAGATGTGGTAAGCTCATAGAGACTTATCCAAAGCGACTTGGAGCTGTGATAGCCGCAAAAGGTGGCTCTACAAAGTATTGACTTTAGGGGGGTTAATAGTTGTAATTTTATGTTATTTTGTCCTATTTGTTGTTTGCTTCACAATAAAAAAAAAAAACATCTTCAGTCGTGGGCATGTTCTGTAAATTAAATGCAAATCCTTAAACAAAATGCCAAGGGGGGTGAATACTTTTGCAGGGTACTGTATATGTGCTCCAACGTTAGAGGCTCTCAAAATGTATAGTGTTAGGACTGCAGATCATACTGGGGTGCCGTGAAGTGGCCTCTGCAGCTTACGCATTTATTTGCAAATGTGTGCAAGCCCCTTGTTTTATCAAGAAACTGTTGGCCAGGGTGATTCGGTTTGTTGCAGGCTGGTTAGTAAGTGAGCTGCCATGTTTGTACTGTTGGCAATTTGAGAGGGGACACACTGGATACCCTCACTGCCGTGTGCTCTTGCTGGGTGTCCAGTGTGTTCCTATACCTTTAAGAAGGAGTGGGCTCCTTCCAGGCATATCTGCCCTCAATATGTCCTTTATTTATATATGTGCTTCTACTTTGGAGCCTCTCAAAATGTAGAGATTAGGATTAAAAATAATACTGGGGTACCGTGAAGTGGCCTCTGTAGCTTACGCATGTATTTGCAAATCTGTGCAAACGAAAACCCCTTGTTTTGACGTGAATTGTTAGACTGGATGATTTGGTTTGTTGGAGGCTGGCTGGTAAGTTGAGCTGGGAATTGTTTGTTGTGTTTTTACCCCAGTAGAACACCTGACAAAAATCCAGCATTTTTAAAATATATCTAAATCCAACTCTTTTACAGTAGGGTAGGGTAAGATCGCTGTCAGTTTTTTTTTTTTTTTGTCTGTAGGTAGGTTTACTTTTACTTTCTGACCTGTCAAGTCAACCAGAAGATATCTTTCTGATGTCAAAGAAGTCCCCTCTTAGACAGTTGTCACAGGAACAAGGGGAAAATTCCCACTCTATTCTTCTTTGGGTGGCCACTTGATTTTCCCAGTGATATAGGGGATGAGGACAATTACAGAAAGTTTCACCAACGGTGTCACCGAGAATAAAACAAGTTTAAAAAGTTTTTTTTCCCTTTAGTTATACTTGAGTTGAGCAAGCCAATAAACGGCAAGTTTTAAAGCATACTTGGGAAAATTCAGTTTTTTTGACAGCTCCCACAATACAAATGGCTTTAAAAATGGCCATTTTTTAAATAAACTATTTGCCAAAAATATATATATATATATATATATTTTAATGTGGGCAGATTGTTTACAGAAGGATTTTTAAATCTCTAATGCTGCATACACACGGTCGGAATTTCCGTAAAAAAAAGTGTGATGGGAGCTTTTGGTCGGCTATTTCGACCGTGTGTATGCTCCATCCAACTTTTTCTGTCTGAATTTCCGCCAGCAAAAGATTGAGAGCTGGTTTGTCAGACGGAAAAAGTTCTTGACGGAAATTCCCTTCGTCTGTAGGCAATTCCGACGTGCAAAAAACCACGCATGCTCGGAAACAATTTGACGCATGCTCGGAAGCATTGAACTTCATTTTCTCGGCTCGTCGTAGTGTTGTAGGTCACCGCGTTCTTGACGGTACATGGTTCAGTACACACGGTCAGAAAATCTGAAGATAACCTTCGTCCGATCTGCCGATTTTCTGATTGGTAGTATGCTGCTTTTGACAGCCGATTACGAATTTTCGGCAGACAAAAACTGGATGTGCAGGCTTGAACATTTTTGTCTGATGTGACCACAACGTCCGATTTTCTTTTCATTAGTACGGTTTTCTGACAAAAAAAAAAAATCTGAAGAGCAAGACTAGGCATGCTCAGAAATGAAAGAACACATACAAAACAATTCAACATATTACGTCACTTCTGACATTGAATTCTGTTGTTGGAAAATTTTCTGATGGCGAGTACCCTCTTCACTTTCGATTTGAGACTGGCATCAAACAAAAAACTGACGAAAATTCCTCCAATAATCTGACCGTGTGTACAAGGCTTTCGTTTTTTTTTTTGGAAGGGGGAGGGATAAAAAAAAAAAAGTGGAACTTTGCACTTCCAAATTTAAAGTGGAGTTCCACCCAAAAGTGGAAGCTCCACTTATCTGCTTCCTCCCCCTCTCCGGGGCCACATTTGGCACCTTTCAGGGGGGAATGGGCACCTGTTTTTGAAAGGTACCCTTTCCCACTTCTGGGAGACTGCGCCATGGTGTTGTCCCTTGGAAGTTCGGCCCCCCTCCTCCTTTCTCTGCCGGGCCAGTTAGAAAGCGCAGTGCGCTTCGCACATGCGCAGTAGGGAACTGGCTGTGAAGCTGAAGGGCTTCGCTGCTGGTTTCCCTTACCATGAATGGCGGTAGCAGCAGCACCCGAGAGCCGATCCAAAAATCGGCTGGTGTGCCAACATCGCGGAAAACTTGTAAACTTAGAAGCCTGCGTGCAAACAAGATGGGGCATGGCAGGGTCATATTTCTAGAAGCTGATAAAAAGATCGATCTCCCTGCAAGGTGAGGTATAGCAGCCTACACAGGGAGGTACCAGAGCAGAGCCAGGAAGGAGAGAGATGCAAGAAAGCTTGGGGGGGGGCAGCGGTTTAGTTTGCACACTGTGCATAACGCACCCCTAAACACTGCACTCTGTACACTCCTGAACCCTGCACTTTGTACACAGTACACTCCTGACCCCTGCACTTTGTACACAGTACACTCCTGAACCCTGCACTCTGTACGTAGCACACCCCTGAACCCTGCGCTCTGTACAGTGCACTCCTGAACCCTGCGCACTGTACACTCCTGAACCCTGCACTCTGTATGTAGCACAACCCTGCACTCTGTACATAGCGCACCCTTGACCCCTGCACTCTGTACGTAACACACCCCTGAACCCTGCACTCTGTATGTAGCGCAACCCTGCACTCTGTACATAGCGCAGCCTTGAACCCTGCACTCTGTACGTAACACACCCCTGAACCCTGCACGTAGCGTACCTCAGATACAACTGACCCTTTGAGGGCAACCATACTGCTGATGCGGCCCAAGATGAAATTGAGTTCAACACCCCTGCAGTAGACTAATGAGCCCATCTGTCACTCTGCTCTCTCCTCCATTTAGCATGTAACTTGGCACAATAACACTGCAGCACAATTGACTCCTTCTCACAGAATGAGCTCTACTGATGCAAGAATTTGACACCAGGTCTAATTCTTACACTGTTTGCTTGTAAAAAATACATTTTATGATGTATCAATAAATACAGAGCTGCAATACTTTTTGTCTTTTATATCAGCCTAGAGTTCAGTTTTAAAGTGGGAACGTTTTTTTAAAGTGCAGAGGAGATCACGGTGTCTCTCCAGTATAAGGCATGTCTTATTAGTCAAAGGACTTCTTTATTTAAATAAACTTCAGGCAAAGGAAAAAACTTCTAAATAAGAGCCACGTGTACTGTTAGTTTAAAGTCAGTCTCCCTTGCGTATTATCTCCAAATATGTGCAGTTCTCCAGCTTTAAACAACTCCCGTACTTTGCCTCTGTGCAGAGGTTTCCTGTAATAAAGATTGGCCACTTCTGATCATGCTGCTTGTGCAGGGTGACTTTTGGTCTTTGCCCCCTTCTGTAGTCTTCTGCAGGCAGCCTGTAGTGGGTGGAGCCTGCTGGGTCCCTCCCACAGCTCTGTACAGACTGGGCGCAGCATAGTATTGAGGTAACTGAAACTTTTACAAGGTAATATCTGGGTTTGGAAAGTCATTTGGTGCACACAGAGAGATTTACATCTGTTGTTGCTTTTGAGGAAACAAAAAGGAACATAAAGGGGGCGGCAGCCAAGTGCAGCATCAATGGGATGAAATGTGGCATGGCTGCAGATAACTTAACCCATAAAGCTGCGCTCGTGAAATGAATTAAAAAAATATAACGTGTAAAAAGTATAGATTGAAAAATATATTGAATAAAGGGATCTGTGAAGAAATCCATCCACTATTGGGTGCACCTCCCATCACTGAAATTATCGTGAGCCTGAGTGCAATCCTCCTCCTCCACCATATAAAGTGCCTGCTTCCCGGAACACATTGACCTCCTATTACGGAAGGTCAATCTTGCCTGTGGCTTATAACCCAGCCAGGGCCTTGCTCCCTCTGGAACCGACGGCAATCCACATGTAAGAATAATAAAAGCTCGCAATGGCATAAAATTCTTTATATGTTTATTGTATAATTCTAAGAATGCACTGACATCAAAATCCTAGGAAACTCGCTTGTATAATATCTTGTCATCTTGTGACGAAACGTGTAGGGTGGAGCGACATGCTGACGTCACCGCGTGCGGAAGTCTCAGGAGGACGAGCCGATTTTACAAGCCGGCCGGCTTTTTATTATACAAGCGAGTTTCCTAGGATTTTGATTTAAGTGCATGCTTAGAAATATACAATAAACATATAAAGAATTTTATGCCATGGTGAACTTTTATCATTCTTACATGTGGAGCTTTTAACATTGAGTATTTTCAGAGGTGGATTCCCACCATTTCCAGAGGGATCAAGGCCCCCCGGCTGGGTTATAAGCCACAGGCGAGATTGACCTTCCATAATAGGAGGTCAATGTGTTCCGGTAAGCAGGCACTTTATATGGTGGAGGATTGCACTCAGGCTCACGATAATTTCGGTGCTGGGAGGTGCACCCAATAGTGGATGGACTTGATTTCTTCACAGATCCCTTTATTCAATATATTTTTCAATTTATACTTTTTACATGTTATATTTTTTCATTTTTTTCTCGAGCGCAGCTTTATGGGTTAAGTGATTTGGCACTGTGTGCGTCTCACAGGAACGGTGCGGCTGTGTAGTTTGTCACAATAATTAAGATAACAGCGCAGTTTTATAATTTTCTGAATGGCTGCAGATGAGCTCTTTGATTTTATATTTCTGTGAGTTGGCATTTGGCTTTTTAATCGTAATAAACCCATTGATGCTGCACTTGGATAGTTTAGATACAACACCCTTCCTATGGAATTTTTATGAACTCCTTATGAACATTGTATGACCTACTTATGCTACTTAAGCGTTTCTACACATTTATCTAGGGGGATAAGGCTAACTTATGTGGATGGTGCATTAGCATTTGTTTGTGCCACAAATTAATTTGTTGCTATTGAGGAACATATTTAAAGTTTGTGTGCCTGGAGTTCAGCTTTAAATAAGAGCTTATGATGTGTGTAGATGATGATTTACAAATCAGTAGGAAGGGTTTCCAAACCCTGGGGAGGGGGGAACTGTAATAGATAGTTTTGTGCATTAAACTCACAGAAGCACCACCATAAGGTACACACGGTGCCTTGAAAAAGTATATCTTTATTGGGATTTTATGTGATAGACCAACACAAAGTGGCACATAATTGTGAAGAAGGAAAATGATAAATGGTTTTCCAATTTTTTTACAAATAAATATCTAAAAAATGTGACATGCATTTGTATTCAGCCCCCTTTTACTCCGATACCCATAACTAATATCTAGTGGAACCAACTGCCTTCAGAAGTCACCTAATTAGTGTAAACCTGTGTGTAATTTAATTTCAGCATAAATAAAGCTGTTCTGTAAAGCCCTCAGAGGTTTGTTAGAGAACCTTAGCGAACAAACAGAATCATGAAGGCCAAGGAACACATTAGACAGGTTTGGGATAAAGTTGTGGAGATGTTTAAAGCAGGGTTAGGTTACAAAAAAAAAATATCCCAAGCTTTGAGAGCACCGTTCAATCCATCATTCGAAAATGGAAAGAGTATGGCACAACTGCAAACCTACCGAGACATGGCCGTCCACCTAAACTGACAGGCCGGGCAAGGAGAGCATTAATCAGAGAAGCAGCCAAGAGGCCCATGGTAACTCTGGAGGAGCTGTAGTGATCCACAGCTCAGGTGGGAGAATCTGTCCACAGGACAACTATTAGTCATGCACTCCACAAATCTGGCCTTTATGGAAGAGTGGCAAGAAGAAAGCTTTTGTTGAAAGAAAGCCAAAAGAAGTTCAGTTTGTGAGAAGCCATGTGGGGGACACAGCAAACATGTGGAAGAAGGTGCTCTGGTCAGATTAGACCAAAATTTAACTTTTTGGCCTAAAAGTAAAACGCTATGTGTGGCAGAAAACTAACATGACACATCACCCTGAACACACCATCCCCACCGTGAAACATGGTGGTGGCAGCATCATGTTGTGAGGATGCTTTTCTTCAGCAGGGTCAGGGAAGCTGGTCAGAGTTGATGGGAAGATGGATGGAGCCAAATACAGGGCAATCTTAGAAGAAAACCTGTTACAGAGTCTGCAAAAGACTTGAGACTGGGGCGGAGGTTCACCTTCCAGGAGAACAATGACTCTAAACATACAGCCAGAGCTACAATGGAATGGTTTAGATCAAAGCATCTTCTTGTGTTAGAATGACCCAGGCAAAGTCCAGAGCTAAATCCAATTGAGAATCTGTGGCAAGACTTGAAAATTGCTGTTTACAGACGTTCTCCATCCAATCTGACAGAGCTTGAGCTATTTTGCAGAGAAGAATGGGCAAAAATTTCATTTTCTAGATGTGCAAAGCTGGTAGAGACATCCCCAAAAAGACTTGCAGCTGTAATTGCAGTGAAAGGTGGTTCTAGAAAGTATTGACTGAATACAAATGCACGCCACACTTTTCACATTTATTTGTAAAAAAAATGTGAAAAAGCATTTATCATTTTCCTTCCGCTTCACAATTATGTGCCACTTTGTGTTGGTCAATCACATAAAATCCCAATAAAATACACTTACGTTTTTGGTTGTAGCATGACATACTGTGGAAAATTTAAAGAGGTATGAATACTTTTTCAAGGCACTGTACATTTCACACAGCTTCCCAAACACAACCCCCCCCCCCCACAGAGCACTGCGGGTGTGCACTTGTTTCTTGACCTTCAGTAGGCTGTTGCTTCATTTGTCCCCCACAACAAAAAAAGGAGGACTGGACATCAGCAACAATTCTACAATCTGTCACTGCAAGCACCAAACTCCGGGACCCTTCCTGGAACGACATGTCCTGTTAGTTCAACCCACAAGGCAACATGGATTGCCTCTCCATATCCTATTGAGGCACTCCATTACATGTGGTGCACGGTGGGCAGTCCTCAGCACTGACCTACCCCATAGTCACAATTTACATATTTCAGAGTATTTAAAAACTGTTTACATGAAGCTCACTGGGGCCTAATTTTGATTCCCATTTTAAATGTAAGTTCACCTTTTCAGAAAAAAACAAAAAAAAAAGGTAAACAACCTTACACTCTCCCGGGCCTCCGTTGTACTCATCTCCATAGCTGATGAGCTCTCAGGGCCCATGCAGCCGATGTAGTGGTCCAGGGATCTAAAATCCCCACTCTTCTTCCATTTCTTTCTGCTGGGCTTCTGGGATTGATCAGAGCAATTCTGATTGGTCAACGGCAGCACAGAGCATCACTCTGATCTGTCCCGGAAACCCTGCACAAAGAAGGGCAAGAAGATCGTGGATTTCAATCCCCGGACCACTACACCAAGTAGGTTTTGACAGCTCATTACCAATGGAGGGAAATACAGTAGGGGCTACGTGATAGGAAGGAGGGGTGTTTACCTTTTCATTTTTTTTTTCTGAAAAGGTGAACTAACCCTTTAAAGCTATTTGTTGGGGGTCAATGAAGTGACAAGTATACTTTAAAACAAATGGCATATAAACACATGAGCGGCACAGAATCTCATTCTAATTATCCCTGTTCACACTTATATGAGCAAGTCACCCTATGCACAACAAAGTACAAGAGCGCTACGCTCCCTTCAGACTTGTGCGACTTGTAATGAGACTTTGGACATCAAAGTTACATGACAAAGCCACAGCCCATTCTTTTCAATGGCACCCATTTAAATCTAGCAACTCTGAAAATGTACCTGCACTACTTTGGTGCAAAAGATGTGACTTTGGTCCAGAGAATGTAAAATCGGAATAAAGTTTGCATCCAAGTCATGCTTCAAAGTTGCACTCAAAATCCTGCGACTTTAGAGATGCACTTATGTGAATGGAGCCTTACTGAGCGTATTCAAGTGTTCTTGGCCCCATAGACCCTGAAGCTTCATACAAATGCAAAAACACTGTAAAAAAACGCCTGACAATGCTTCACAATCACCAAGAATACACCCTCCTTAGGTGCAAATGCAGGTTAAGGGCCCACTTACACTTCCCTGTTGCAGTTTTGCACATTACATGCGTTACAGTGCTATTCATTTTGAACGGCATCCCAACACACTAAATCTGACCATAGATGGAACAAAACTTGGCTGGTTCAGCAGGGAGCAGACAAATTTTGATCCATGTGTGGCCGCACCCACTCGACAAAAGTTGATCTGACAATCGACTTCTGGCGAATGGGCTTGCTGGAAAAATGTTCTCGATCAGTGGCTGCAGCCTGTGATCAGTGTATATTGACAGTGGAGAGTTGCCATTGTTGGAATACAAGGTCTCAGTGGGGAGGATTCCTCCATGCACCTCAGTTGTGTTGATGGAAGGATCCATTCACTTTTTTTTAGCTCAGCCCCCTTGCTGAATGAAAAAAAAGAAAAACCAAAAACCTATGGCAAACGTAATCACCACCCAAAAGGGGAATTTGCACTTTATGTCCTACCCCCCCCCCCCCCCACCCTCCTCACTTTGGCATAGAATTTTTTTTTGGGTTACCAAGTTTTAAAAGTTATCCACGCAAACTTCTCCCCCACAGCCTTCTGGGACACATGGTCTCAGAAGACTGCGGGACCATTCACAAAGCGCCATTGGGAAGCCGGCTGAGAAGCTGCAAAGAGTCACAACCGGCTTTCCAAACTTAGGATGGCAGCCCTGGGGACGTGAAGGCCGGCAAAGAACCAGCCCCGGTGTGGACGGTGCTGGATCCTTAGACAGGCAAGTGTACTTTTATTTAAAAAAGTCAGCAGATTCAAGATTTGGAGCTGCTGACTTTTATTTTTTTTCTCTAAGATGAAGAACCTCTAAGGCAATGCATTACACAATAAGTGACACATCCAATTTTGGGGACATCAGGGTGCATTGACAATCCCTTCACTTCAATGGGCTACCTTAACATAATGCGCGTTAATGCACATGTGCTAACGTTCGCGAAAATGTAACTGGGCCCTAAAGCTTTCAGCTTGGAAAACACAGGAAGATATAACGGAAACAGCCAAAATATAAAAGTGTAACTCTTTCCACCACTAGAGGGCTCTGCAAAAACAGCCCTAGGACCCTGTACTGTATATGTGGAGGAACAACCCCCCCTCCCCCACTACCCATTCTAAAGTTTCATATATCAGGCGATAAACGCCAATAATTCACATTTAAACTAAAACTTTATCATAAATTGATATATTATGCTATTTACCATTTACAACACTGTAAACACGATTCAGCTTTTTTTTTTGTCTGAACACTGTCTGGAGCAACTAATTTCTTCGAGGAAGTTTCTGAAATAACAAAAAAATTGATCTGACAACTCAACACCTCATTGGTGTTTGCTTCCCACCCTTAAACAGACCCTGTCACCAACCTAAAATATTGCAGAATTAAACAAGCATTTTAAATGCAGTGTATTTCCCTTTCTATTGACTTGTGCCTGTGAACGTGGTTGAAAAATCAGATTAGTCAATTCCCTAGCACTGCCCCCTCCTTTTCTGGGGGTGTCTGACCACTCGCTGTGCTGGCCCAGCTCCTCCACCCCCTCCTCCCCATACATAATCTTTTATGTAATTGCTTGGGAAGGAGCGAAGAGGCATGGGTGCTCAACCTGTGGCCTTCCAGCTGTTGTCCCATCATGCCTCTGCTTTTGGGAGTCATTCTTGTAACTGTCAGCGTTGCAATGCCTCATTGGACTTGTAGTTCCGCAACAGCTGGAGGGCCGCAGGTTGAGCACCCCTGCTATAGGGGGTGCTTACATCAAAGATGGTGGGACCCAGCCAGTCTCCAACTTTTAGAGGTCTACACAATTTTACAGGTAAATAACATGGACATATAATCCAATGGGAAGACTGTTGTTGAAATGAATGGCCTGGTGACAGGGTCTCTTTAAAGAGAACCAGTCATGCAGGAATCTATACAGCCAGTCTTCATTAAAACTATGCAGGCTTCCTTATATAAACTGTATATCTATATATTTTGCTTGACTTGCATTAAGTCTGACACTTTAGTGGTAGTGTCTTGGGGAGGTCAGAGGTCACCTGAAGGCTGACAGCTCATTCGCAGGACCCTAGACACAGGAATTCAGACAAAGGCAGACTGTACAGGACATATAGAAAAAGATATCCGTGTTTACAGCTGTTAATCTAGTGCTTCTTTCGATAACAATTTAGGCTCCATTCACACCTGAGCGTAGCACAGCGATAGCTGCTGCAGCGCTTTTTTGTGTTTTTATTGAAGCTTTTTTGGAGTGGCACCATTCATTTCAATGGGCCTCCCTCCGCTCCACAAAAAACTCATGTAACAAATCTTGGCACAGAGCCAGGAGCGTTTGGCGTGCGATTTTTGACACAATTGTAGCTCATCTTTTCGCTCGACAACCGTGGCAAAATCCAGAAATCCAAGTAGAGAGAGAGTATCACTGCTCCAGGTGGGTCAGATCAAAGTAAAAGACATCTCCTTCAGTCTAGAAGTCCAGGTGCTGGCAATGCTGTAGCAGTTAGACATCAAAGAAATCCTGGACAGCCGCACTCCAGAAATATTTGCCTTTATTCAATAAAGTGTCATCCAAAATACAGGTCACAGCAAAATGGAACAAAGCTTACGCATTTCGCACTACACAGAGTGCTTAGTCATAGCTAAGACTAAGCTATGACTTAGCTATGGCTAAGCACACTGTGTAGTGCGAAACGCGTAAGATTTGTTCCACTCTGCTGTGACCTGCGTTTTGGATGACACTTTATTGAATAAAGGCAAATATTTTTGGAGTGCGGCTGTCCAGGATTTCTTTGATGTCTAACCGTGGCAAAATCGCCCCGCGTTTAAGAAAAAATGGCATCGCAAACGCGCCCCGCGATTTAAATCGTCTAGATGTGAACGGAGCCTTAGGGTCAGATATACATTTTGTATGCATTTTGTTCAATAAATTATCAGACCTCAAGTGACCTGAGACCCTTTGGGTACAATGACAGTTTCCATAATTCTAAGGTATCCATATGTAGCAATATAGAAGACGAACCGTACAACACATTAGATCACATGGAAATTAAAAAGCTTGGATTGTTTGTTAACCACTTACCCACCGATGCACGACGATGTACATCGGCAGAATGGCACGAGTGCGCAAATGGGCATACCCGTACATCCCTCTGTCATCGCAGGCTAGCGGCCGCGCTCACGTCGCCAGTGGCGTGCTCGCGGGCTCGATGTCCGCCGGTGGCCCACGACAATGGCAGTGAGAGGCAGAACAGGGAGATGCAAAGGCATTTCCATGTTCTGCCTAGTGACACGACAGAGATCACTGCTCCCTGTCATCAGGAGCAGTGATCTCTGTCATGTCCTAGTGAGCCCCCCCCCCCTACAGTTGGAACACACTGAGGGAACACATTTAACCCCTTGATCGCCCCATTTATACATTAATTAGTGGCTATATTTAGCTCTGATCACTGTATGAATGTCAATGGTCCCAAAATAGTGTCCAAAGTGTCCGATCTGTCCGCCGCAATCCCGATAAAAGTCGCTGAATGCCGTCATTACTAATAAAGAAAAAAATGATAATAAAAATGCTATAAATCTTTCCCCTATTTTGTATACGCTATAACTTTTGCGCAAACCAATCAATATACGCTTATTATGATTTTTTTTACCAAAAATATGTAGAAGAATAAACTAAACTGATGAAGAAATTCGTTTTTTTTATATTTTTTGGGGATATTTATGATAGCAAAAAGTAAAAAAATATTGCTTTTTTCAAAATTGTCGCTGTTTTTTTGTTTATAGCGCAAAAAATAAAAACCGCAGAGGTGATCAAATACCACCAAAAGTAAGCTCTATTTGTGGGGGAAAAAAAGACGTCAATCTGGTTTGGGTGCAACGTCGCACGACTGCGCAATTGTGTGTTAAAGCGACACAGTGCTGTATCGCAAAAAATGCACTGGTCATTAAGGGGGTTAAGATTGTACCATTTGTTGTATTCTTATGGAAAATCAATAATCATTGAAATTAAACTATGGATTGTAGTGCATATAACTGCAGACCTTTGCATCACATTCTCTGGGGGTCTGCTATGCTGGTCACAAAGTCAGACCTTAAAGTGGTTGTTAACCCTTACATATACCCAGTGAAGCGACCGGCCTCAGGTGGTACACAGATACTAAACAAATCCTCCTGCACAAGTTGTACCTGTTTATCTACAGTTGCCTTTCCCCTACATCTATTCAAAGTGCGGAATTTACACAGGATCTCTCAGCTCTGAAAAGCAGGGGGCAGAGAGCTTAAGTTACATCAGTGAGGAGAGCTCTGATTGGAGGGAAGGGACACCCCCCTTCACATAGTAACAGAGCCGAGGCTCATCCCTCCCCGTCACCTTTTTTTCCTCTTGGTGTCAGGAAAACTTGTCAGAAGTGACTCATGCCGATAGCAGAAGAGGCAGCAGATAGAAATGACACTTAGTGCTTGTTGGAAAAGAACAACAGCATGTAATGTAAAGTTGTTAATAAACTGACAATACTGTCTGCATTATACCTATCTATGCAGCAGGTGGCGCTGTGGTATTATAGTGTTTAGTTCTTATATTCTATGCTATAACAGGATGTATTGTCGATCTATGCTCAATGCACTTTTGTGTTCTCTTCCTGTTCCATGATAAAGATATCCTCCATGAAAGTAAAGTATTCTCTGCATACAATAAGCTTCAAAGCGCACGATTCTATAACCTGCTAATAATGCTCTGGATTGAGACAGGTACACACTCTAGAAGAATATGATTTTTCATGTCTGAGGTTTACATCCACTTTAATTCAGATTTGTGTTAGATCAGCAAAAAAAAAAAAAAAAAAAAAAAAAAAAACCCTGTACAGTGGGTCGATTGTTTAGGGTAGCATTTGAACTGATTGTATAGACTTTCACATTTCACATTAAAGCTAATCTCCAGGCTTCCCTTCAGCCTTCCACAGTTGCACCTCTTGGATCTCAATCATGAAGGATCAGCGTTACATGTAGGTTTTACCTAGGATAGCCTGCATGCAAATATAGTCTATCTAGGAACACCCACTCCTCCAGACTGACATCTACCCCATCAAGGCATTTTGATTTGCATAACTCCTCCCAAGTACCAGCCCACTGCTTAGATCAGGGCTGAGGAATTCAGCACCCTGCCAGCCCCTCCCACCAGCCATGATCTGGCTTGCATTGCATAGAGAAGCACAAAGACCCTTTGATGACTTTAAATAAGTTATGTAATAAAAAACGGAAAGTTTTTTTTTTTTTAAGTTTAATTCACATGTTGATGAGGAGGAAAGGAGATCAGGGATGGAAAATAAAAGCAGTTTTATGTTACTAATCTGATGGTCTGACTCATCAAATCCGAAAACAACTCTTACAGTGTAGCACAGTAATCCTGAGCTCTGAATTAAAAACCCACGCATTCCTTTACATAATAACTCCGATTGTGTGCCTTGTATAGGGGTCAGTATAGTGTTCCCTATGTATTTAGGGGTTTTAAAGTAGCAAAGTAGCAGCTGGGAATGATTTATTCATTTTTTTAACCATGATTTTTATTTTTTTTTGGGGGGGGGGGGGGGGGGTTAGGGGCATAGGGCACTACTTTTAAAATCTTTTTTATTTTATCAGCAAATTCCCAGCTACAAATAACAGCAATCCTGATTTTATTAAAATGTTATAGGTTTTTGTTTAAAACTCCAGGCTAAAAATACAAGTAAAAGTACAATGTTCAACTGCTTTATCTGCCATCAATGTGACTTGCATTTTCTACACTGCAGGTAAAGGAAACGTGTGCAGCAGCCAAGACACAGAATATGTACCTTCTGAACATCCGCTTTGTCTTGGCTGCTGTACAAAAACTTGGACCCTATGTACTTGGTCACTGACCTGTCCCCCAGCCTGTCAGCATGCAATAAAGGAGCAGCAGCACACTAAAGCCGGCCATACACGGTTCGAATTGGAACCATTAATAGGAAGGCTGAATGTACCAAGTTGATCGATCAACTTGGGTACAACCAGCCTGACGAATTCCCTTGCGATAATCGCTGTCTTCTACCTGCGGGGACAACTCTCCCCTGCCCGGAGCAGACAATTGCTCGGCAGGAGGGGTTCCCTGTCAAAACCGTCTGTGTTGATGGGGGAATCGTGCAAATTTCTTTCCTGCAACCCGTGGTTGCAGGAAAAAAATCTGCATGGTCTATGACCTGCCTTAGCCGCTTGCCAACTGCCTCACACAGGTTATACTGCGGCAGAAGGGCACGTACAGGCAGAATCACGTACCTGTATGTTGCCCTTTAAGAGGCGGCCTGCGGGCGCTCGATGCCCGCGGGGATACCCGCGATCGTCTCACGGAGAGAAAGAACGTGGAGATGCTAATGTAAACAAGCATCTCCCCGTTCTGCCTAGTGACAGTGTCACTGATCTCTACTCCCTGTGATCGGGAGCAGAGATCAGTGACGTGCCACACACAGCCTATCCCCCCCACAGTTAGAAACACTCCCCAGGACACACTTAACCCCTACACTGCCACCTAGTGGTTAACCCCTTCACTGCCAGTGTCATTTACACAGGAATCAGTGCATTTGTATAGCACTGATTGCTGTATAAATGACAATGGTCCCAAAAATGTGTCCGATGTGTCCGCCATAATGTCGCAGTCACGATAAAAATCGCAGATCGCCGCCATTACTAGTAAAAAAAAACAAAAAAAAAAACGCTATAACTTTTGCGCAAACCAAACGCTTATTGCGATTTATTTTACCAAAAATATGTAGAAGAATACGTATCGGCCTAAACTGAGGAAAAAAATGTCTTTTATATATTTTTGGGGGATATTTATTATAGTAAAAAATTTGTTTTTTTCAAAATTGTCACTTTTTTTTGTTTATAGTGCAAAAAAAAACAAACCGCAGGGGTGATCAAATACCATCAAAAGAAATCTCTATTTGTGGGGAAAAAAAGGACATCAATTTTGTTTGGGAGCCACGTCGCACGACCGCGCAATTGTCAGTTAAGGCGACGCAGTGCCGAATCGCAAAAAGTGCTCTGGTCAGGAAGGGGGTAAATTCTTCCGGGGCTGAAGTGGTTAAGCTGGCCCTATATTAGAAGATTTTCAAACAAAAGTTTACACAAGAATTTGAATGAAAATTCTCATATTCGATGAATTTACTAATGTAGTTGGAAAGCACTTCAAAATTTTCTTTGCTTTTTACAATCAATTCTGGAATGAATGTAATGAAAACCACATACATTGTTAGAAATTTTCCACGCTGCTCCTTTGGATTGATTTTTGTCAATGCAGTTATTTGCCCCGAATAACCATCAGAAAATCAAAACGAAAATTCCTAAAACAAAAAATTTGGAAGAAAATTCTACTAGTGTATGGCCAGCTTTAATGAAATCCTCCCTATGCTTTCTCCTCCTTGGTGCAATGCAGCACTTACTGGTTAAGATTAAAGGTCCTCCTCTGAGCCTGTTGTGCAAGAAATATAGGAAGTCAATATAAAGACAGATATAGGATACTTCTATCAGCAGTTTTAGAAATACATTTTATTTTATGACTAAATGAGTGGATTACAGATGCGGCTTACTATAACTACCCAGAGTTTGGCTTTAAAGTGTTACTAAACCCACAACAGTAAAACCACTCTGTATCTGCAGTAAAGTATGCTTGTCATACTCACTGTGGAACCTAAAGGGTTAATCCTCTGCATTGTGTAAAAAGGCTGTTTGATCCTGTCTTCTCTGATGCTCACCTTTTTGCACTCTCCCCTGATAATTTCCTGATAGCACAGAGTCCATGGAGTCAGGCTGCACATGCTCAGTTTGGTGTGTATTGCTAGAGAGGTTTTTTTTTATCTTGGGAGAGTGCATGTGATCAGCACAGGGCCAATCAGCACTGTCCAGACAGAGGGTCATGGGTCTTAAAGTCTGATAGGACAGTCAGAAAACTCCTCCTACAAGCTTTAAACAGTGCTTGGCTGAACACTAATAGAAGTCACAAGACTGCTATATACTGCTGATGAGAAAAGATGATTAGCAGTCTATATTTAATAAAATAATTGCATTTCCGTGTTCTGTGTACTGTGTGAGACCAGATATAGTGAATGCATGGGTCCTGGGTTTAGTAACACTTTAGGTCTCATAAGTGTGTGGTAAAGCTGGACAGATAGAAGTGGGAATTGGTTCTAATGGATATCAAGTGGAGTGCTTTTTCCTTTCGAGAAAACAGATTGGTGGTAAAAGTATAGTGTATGTGGCCCTTCTTCTGGTCCTAGACTGCTACCCCTTTGATCACCATAAACCAATCGCTCAATGATCATCTCTTTGAGGAGTCATGAGGAGCACATAGCACCAATGTCCATACTAGTTAAAGTATTTCTGAAATGTTTATTGGTTGAAAGCATCAGATACATCCAACTCTTTTCAGGGGGTGAATCTGGCCCCAATATATTAGGCATCAAACTTGCCCCCAGACTCAGCTGGTCATTCTTAGCGCCATTATGAGATGGTCTCTGTCAAGCCTTAAAGTGATACTAAACATACACTGTCTGATTTACATTGTCTCTTTTATTTCTTCATATGGATGATGGAACTGTAATTAAATTAAAATAAAAACATCTTTTTCCTAATGGATACAGAGCTGTCACATGACCCAGATCTTTCCCAGCCTGTCTGCAGGGAAACATAAGCAGGAGGAGCTTCTAGTCCATCGCTGCTGGTCACATGTTCAAAATTAAAAAAAAAAAAAACAGCCTTTGAAATACAGATTAAAAATAAATATCAAAAACTGTTTTAAATTGACATACTAATATAAATTCGGAAAAAAAAAAAAAAGTTTATTATTTTGTGGAAATAACATGGTGTGGGCAGATTTCTGCCAGTCACAGGATGCATCACGCCCCTCTAGCCTGTGTCTTAGGATAAGAGGGAAGTGAAGCCACCACTAATCTACATGTAATATCACATGTAATGTGTTTAGCTGGTTAGGGGGCATGGAGGAGGAGTGTACACCCACATGTGTGATTCTCTAGTTACATGGGCTGCTCAGAAGTGATAGGGAGGAAATGCTCAGCATAGAAACTCACTGAAAACAGAGCATGTGCAGAGTTACCACCACAGCTGGAAAAATCCCTAGCTGGGATTCTAGGAGAATCAACCTCATTTTTTTTTTTAGCAGAATACAGAAAATAAATCTCATAAGTGACTGAGTGAGTATGAACAGGACGTAATACAGAATTTATTTATAATATTTTACAGTGTGGATTTAGTGACACTTTAATTTAGGCCCTTTAATGCATTTCAATACTATTATAAGAATATTTGATACACAAGCCTCCCCCCCCCCCCCAAGGTTTTATGCTTTCAAACCAATAAACGTTTCAAGAAGACTTTTTAAATAATACGAATATTTGTACTAGGTGCTTAATATTGAACATTCAAGAGTTTGGCTTTATGAATTTTTAGGAAAACTGGGTGTGAGGAATTTATTGGGCCCACCGGCATGATGTATCATTATTAGATGTGTCTTCAAACTGGCCTACTATCGCTCATGAAGGCCGGGTTCACATATGTGTGGCTGCGGGTTTGTGCCTGGGGTCTGTTGCGTGTCTGTTCACCGGTTCAGGTGGGATTCAGGTCTGAATTCGCACCTGAGCCGAACCCAAACACGCACAGGACCCTTTTGCAATCCGCTCTGCGCCCGCCCCTGACCTCTCCATCGAGAGCGCATGTCATGCGAAATGGATGCATGGGAAACCTGCATCCAATTCACAAATATGTGAACCCAGTTGAAAGGTCTATAGGATGCTCTGAGCAAGTCTCTTTCTGATTTTCTATTTTACAGGGTTGCGTCTCTTCCACATACATACTGGAAAATGTATGCAAATGAGAACTATAGCTTTGGAAGTAGATTTTAAAGGGGGGGGGGGGGGTCTCACATAATGGGGTGCAGCTGGTACTCTTGGCAAGTAGTACTGGTGGTCAGGAGCCATGTACTCTTGTGACATGGGAAGGCTTTTTGAGGAGCAAGGGGGTCATTAAAAGGCCTCCAAACAGTGCGAGAGGATAAGGTGACAATATAGGGTGCAGTGATGACATCATCATGAAGTTTTTAAAATGATGTGACTTCCCTCTCACCCCAGACTCTATTGAATTGCAAACAAACCCCAGCGCAATCAGTTGACGAATACAAGAGCTGTAAAAAGTGGGTTAGCATTGAATACAGTGGAGAGAGAGAGAGAGGAGAAAAATTCCCCATTGCCCACGCTTGATTTTTACAACTAAGTTGTGGCACTGAGAGAGTTAAAGTGCCCCTTCCAGTACTGCACTGTATTTTTATGGCTATTTCAATAACTTTTTTTATAAAGGACTTTATCACCAGGTGAGAAATTCGTCTCTGAATTATCCTTCTTCTCATACCACCTTGCCTACATAGGGTAGTTATCAGGAGGTCCAAGGGTCTGCTTCACGCTAGCATGAACACGGCACCAGCTGCCAAAGTGAAGGGCCCCAACATCATGGTCATCAACCTCCGCATTTTTCCCCATAATCCTCTGTTCCTGTAAACATGGAGCTGGCCATGCTGCCAAATAAGCAGCCCACCCCTTCCACTCATTGCATGCTGTTAAACATGAACCCCGAGCTGTGGCCATGCTCATAATCCTGTCTAGGGATTAAATGTCTTCAGCATGTCAAAGGTGAAACATAAAAAAAAAAAAAAAAATAATATTATATATATATATATATATGCAAAATTAAGAGGAAGAGCTCAACGGAAAAAACACTGAACATAGATCTCTGTACAGAAAAACTAAACCCAGCTATACAAGATTTGCTTTTTTTTTTGTGTGTGAAAGCACTCAATTGTCTATTTTACAATTCTATCCACATAGACTGAGTACTGAAAACTTCTGCATCGTCTTCCTGTACATGTGACACGACAGGCTGCTCACCGTTGACGGTAAAAGTGGTGCTGAATCTCAAATTGTACAACGGATTATCGCTACGTATAACCTTATTGCAGTAAGGGCATTATCTTGACGTAAAGGAGAAAGGCGTGCGTGCCAAAAAGGGTGTAATGCCCGTTACTGGCGTCGGAAAAAGCCCGTGATCTGCGTCCCGGCAGCGTGGGCTCGAACAGTACATTCAGACGTGAACATTTGCCAGCTTTTTGCACGTTTTCACAGTTTGAGCTCGTTTGCGATCTTGGACGCAATGTTTTTGAAGGCGATGGAGGTCCCGGATATCCTCTTGAAGCGTACGCCATTGAGGGAGAGGCGAGGCAGTTTGCACACTTCCATTTCCCACTGGACAAGGCTATCCTGCCTGGCGTCGCCGTGGACGCAGAAAAGCAGGAAACGCTCCTTCTGCTCGTAGTCGCAATTGTTGGCGTCCAGGACTTTGCGGATCTCTTTCATCATGTCGTTGGGGTCCATGGAGCTGGTGGTCTTCATGCTCCATGTAAAACGCAGAGAGCGGGGCTTTGAATCCTTTGGATCTTCTCTTTCGCTGCTCACTTTTGGCTCCCCAGAAGTGCTCCTGAATGAAGAACGAAAAAAGGACGTTTAAGAACTTTTTGAAATGAAACAAAAATTAAATAAGTATATTAACCACAAATTGACATCAATCTAAACAAACTTTATATAACCAGTTTGCTAAAGGCTTACACTGCATATTTTGTAAAAGGGGGTTTTGTTTAAGTCCATACTTTGAATTTGTTTCCTTGGCAGCCATTTTGAGATCTGAATTCATACTCTTTAGGAGGAATCCGTTTTTTAGGAGTTGTGCCAAATGCCAAATCGCTCTCCTGCACAATGCGGGGGGGGGGGGGGTGCTTTCTCACGCAATCTCATATCACCAACACCAAGAGAGCTTGTCTATTCACAGTACAGCTCTGCATGTTTCTTCGTTCCTCTGCCTATGTGGAGGGGTGCCTTTCCTCCAATCAGCTAACACACAGTGTATGCCCAGACTACCCTCCCACTGCTGAAACAGGAAGAAAAATTTCTAACACGATGTGTACTTTCTAAAGCATATAGAAAAAGCTGAAGACAGCAGATAAACATGTCAAACTTATGTAGGGAGACTTGTTTCTCTGTGTATCATCTGAGGCTGTTCACGGGTATAGGAGAGGGATTACATCCACTTAAAAGACTGGTGAGCTGCAATATATTACATCTTTGTTCTTGGATTTAGATATACTCTAATAAAAGTTGTACAAGCTAAATCTAATCCTACAGAGATCTTACATTTTCACATCAGGGACAGAAAGACTGACATAAATCCTGACAGGGGTTCTAACTTCTCACCACTCCAAAACTGCAAAATAGTTTGGGCATAAGGTACACTTTATCTGCTTGCCGACTGTGTGTATGTATATATATATATAGGCAAGGCGGCTCTCCTGCGTAGATATGTGATCCAGCACTTCCGGGTCTGGGGCACACACGCGCCGCCAGCGACTTGCTTCCACTGTGATTGGACACAGCGGGAGCCAATCAGCGGGTCCGGCAGACACGATGTCCATCGAGACCCGCTGACTGTTCAAGAAACAAGCAGAATGGTGGTCTGCCTATGCAAAATCGCAATTCTGTCAGCAGGGAAGGTAGTGATCCTGTGTTTCTGCAAAGCAGGAACACAGATCTCTGCCTTCCCATAGTACAAACACCTCCCCTACAGTAACCAAGCACATTTTAGGCACACAACCCTTCGCACCTGATGTTAACCCCTGACCAGCTAGTGTCATTAGTACAGTGACAGTGCAAATTTTTAACACTGATCACTGTGTCACTGCTTCCCAAAAAAGTGTCACTTATGCCGCGTACACATGGTCGGACTTTAAGGCAGACTTTGACGGACTTTCTAAATGAACGGACTTGCCTACACACAATCCACCAAAGTCCGTCGAATTCGTACGTGATGACGTACGACCGGACTAAAATACTAAAATAAGGAAATTGATAGCCAGTAGCCAATAGCTGCCCTAGCGTGGCTTTTTGTCCGTCGTACTAGCATACAGACGAGCGGACTTTTCGACCGGACTCGAGTTCGCCGGATAGATTTAAAACATGTTTCAAATCTAAGTCCATCCAACTTTTGAGCAAACAAAGTCCGCTGGAGCCCACACACGAGCGAATTGTCTGATGAAATCCCGTCCGCCAGGCAAAGTCTGCCGTAAAGCCCGCTCGTGTGTACGCGGCATTAGTGTCTGAATTGTCTGCTGCAACATCACAGTCCCGCTATAAAGGTGCTGATCGCTGCCATTACTAGTAAAAAATAAAAAATTCATGAAAAAATATCCCATAGTTTGTAGACGCTATAACTTTTGTACAAACCAATGCACAATATACGCTTATTGGGATTTTTTTTTACCAAAAATATGTAGCAGAATGTATATTGGCCTAAATTAATGAAGAAATTAGATTTTTTAAATTTTTATATTGGATATGTTTTATAGCAGAATGTAAAAAAATACTGTTTTTTTTTTTTTTCAAAATTGTCAGTCTTTTGTGGTTTATAGCGCAAAAAATAAAAACCGCAGAGATGATCAAAAGTACCACCAAAAGAAAGCTCTATTTGTGGGAAAAAAAAGGACATACATTTTATTTGTGTACAGCATCACACGCCCACGCAATTGTCAGTTAAAGTAACGTAGTGCGGCATCGCAAAAAATGGCCTGGTTGTGAAGGGGGTTAACCGTCCGTGGCTGAAGTGCATGCCTGGATAAAATAGCAAAAACATATGCAGCACATCTCTACAATGCATGCATATTCTATCAATTTTGTCTCTAAAAATGCTGCAAATACAGAAAAATACCTATTGATCCTGACTCTACTGCACTGAATTTGTCGTAAGGTCTGTCCAGTTCACCCATGCTGAACTGCGAAACACCAACCCCATTTCTAATTCTCCGTGGCATAAGGGGGATGATTTGTGGTTGATTTATTAAAATTGGAGAGCGCAAAATCTGGTGCAACTCATAGAAACCAACCAGCAAATCTCGATTTATATTTCCATTCTCTGCATTCATGGTATATGTTTATTACCATGTACTACCCCAGGGACCCCAACTATCTCTCATTTCTTTCTTCCCTATCTATTTTTTCTCCTACCTAAGATTATTTTTTCTTTTATCTTCTTCCTCTCTTCTACTTTCCCACTATTCTCTCTCTCTTCTTTCAATTTACTTTTTATATAGTTCTGGTAGCAGAGCTTTTTTTTCCTTGGTTATCATTATACCAATTGTACACAGTTCCAATATGTAGTATAAGGTTTTAGATTCTATAATAAATTATTTTTATTTATTTTTTATTCAAAAACTATACTCTTGATAATAAATACCTTTTTTTTTTTATATCTTTTATCCTTTCTTATATAATGTATGACATAATCTTTTGAGTAGTTAGATCCATGCTAAAATTGTTTTAGTTAAACTACTTTTAGTCTATGTTGGAACTACAACTCAATATTATTACCATACATGTGATCTTTTCTTTTGCTGCCACCATATGTACTTATGTATGTTAATTGTTGAAATTCAATAAACAAATTTGACAAGAAACCAATCGGCATCCAGGTTTTACTGCCAATTGAACAAGCTGAAGTGAGAAGCATCCAATTTTATGGGCTACCTACTTCAAGGTGAATGCAGACACAGCAAAAAGGGGCTCAGGACAGAGAACGGGTCTCAGCGCCCGTCTGAACGTGCCCTTTGGCTGTGATGGAGGCTGTGCCGATGTCCTGGCTTTCAAGAAATATGTCTTTGCATAAGAGCTTTTAAAGCTCTGTGGATGATTGGTCAAGTTGGCATGTAGCACGGGGTGGTAGTGGCCCACTATTCCACACAAGTATTGATTTATACTACTTTTATCAGTACAAATAGATAAAAAAAAAAAAAAACAACGTTTACATACTTCCCATGACAAAAGCACACCAACACAAACGACTGTTTAAGCAAAGTATGATTAGTAAACTGCTGGACAGAAAATCAAAGATAATAAACCACTTCCAGACCAGAAGATGCCATTTAGCATTCATGTCATGAAGCAGGTAAGATAAAAATAATAGGTGAAAGCATCACACTAACATCTTCTGGTCCCGATCATACAAAATACACAGCACCAGATTTCGTTTTACAACACAGGCAGTCAAATAAACTCACCTGTAGGCACTTGCAGTATGTAATAATAAATCGATAATTATACGGGACGTGACACCTAAAAACATCTCCAGATCAAGTCTTAGGACGTTTTATATAATGTTAAGTATACTGGATACACGTGAGGTTTGTTTTGTTAATTCATTAGCAGTCTGACATTCAATCTTAAAATTTTGGAATACAATTCCTGCACATGGGGTTGTGTTTAGGTATTGCGGGTCCCGTAAAAACCATACATAGCAAAATAGACTGAGAAGGAATTTGTGTTGTGATAGAAAAATAGAAGTATTATGCATAGAACACAAATTTTGTTTCCAAAGGTGCAATCCCGCACTCTACAAAAAACACAGAGGATGCCTTTAATTCTAACTGTGGCTCCCTCAGAGGAACATAAAGCAAAAAGTATTTGGCCACACAGTGGAAAGTTTTCTTAAAAGTATATTGTAAATTGAAAGGGCTTTACTCTGGCTCCTTTCACATTTCAATTCAATTGCCTTTCAGTTAGACCTGATCGGACAGTCCATGCATCCCTATGAATAGGTGGGTGGAAACGGACTTGTGTCTATTTACAAAAAAACAAGGAAAGAGGCGCTTCCAAGTGTAGACGTTTTTTTAAACTTTTAATAGTAAATTAGATCGGCAATTCACATTTGAGTAGTAAGTAAAAGGCACATCGGTTTAAAAAAACATCTACACTTAGAGGCGCCTCTTTCCTTGTTTTTTGCAGTTTGTTTGGAACCTGGTTTCTGTTCCTATGTGATGGCAGCCCTGAGTGCTTTGGACTTTTTTCTCCCTATTCACTACTAAATACTTACATGGACTAATACAGACTGTGTGCTCTACAACATCAGATTGTTGTACCTGGGATATTGATGGTTCAAAGCTTTTGCACCTTTACTTGTGTTTTTGTGTCTATTTACACCTGCCTACCTCTGGGTCCGATCCGGTCCGTTGAAAAAACAAAAAAAAAAAAAACAGCAGGGGATCCATCTTGTTCTGTTTAGGTGGGTTGTATTGGAGGGTAGTCAAGTGTAAATGGACAGATGGAGAGGCAGAGACTGTTTACTCCTGGCTGCCCATAGAAACTACAGAAACTAAAGCGGACACAAATGTGCCATCCGCCCGCTCTGCTCCGATCAGCAGGGGATCGGTGTGTGGATTGGAACGAATTCCGCCCTGTGTGAAGGAGCCTTAACCACTTCTGGACCACCAACCATGCCTATATTTCACTACTCTGACGTTAATACCGGGGTTATGGTAACAAATAGCTGCCATAATAACTCCAGTATATTGTTAAACAGCGGGCGGTCCGTTTTAACAGATTCGCCATGGGATCACTTTTATGGGTGGTGGGAGAGGTGCGACCTGCTCCCGGTAACGATCTGATTGCCTGATGGGCAGGAAGTCCAGTGAGGGCAAGATAGCCTCCACTCGACTATGCCCTTGGAACAGAGCAACGTCACTTCCGCCCCCTGGCCTTAAAGGGCCCATTTTTTTTTCTTGAAAAAAAAAAAAAATATTACTTTTTATTGCTTTTAAGTGTACATGTGAGATCTGAGGTCTTTCCGAGCCCAGATCTCACATTAACCAGGCCCTGTCCTGCTTATTTCTATTACAAGGAATATTTATATTTCTTGTAATAGGAATAAAAGTGATCATTTTTTTTTTTAAAAGGGACAGTGTAAAAATAAAAAGTAAAATAAATAAGAAAGAAAAAAAAGAAAAAGAAAATTTAAAGTTGGTGACAAACTTTGTAACTTAAAGATTTTTTAGTTACAAAGTTTGTCACCAGCCCACGCAATTTTAAAGCATGACATGTTAGGTATCAATTTACTTGGCGTAACATTATTTTTCACATTATAGAAAAGAATTGGGCTAACTCTACGTTTTTCTTATTTTTTATTTAAAAAATGTATCTTTTCAAAAATAATTGCGTTTGTAAGACCACTGCGCAAATACGGTGTGACAAAGTATTGCAACGGTCTCCAATTTATTCTCTAGGGCAGTGATGGCGAACCTTGGCACCCCAGATGTTTTGGAACTACATTTCCCATGATGCTCATTTACTCTGCAGTGTAGTTGTGCATCATGGAAAATGATGTAGTTCCAAAACATCTGGGGCACCATAGTTCGCCATCACTGCTCTAGGGTCCCTGCAAAAAATATATATAATGTTTGGGGGTTCTAAGTAATTTTCTAACAAAAAATACTGATTTTAACTTGTGAACAACGAGTGTCAGAAATAAGCTTGGTCCTTAAGTGGTTAAAGCTGAGCACAAATTTTGGGTCATTTGCTTCCCCCACTCTCCCCCTGTTGGCTCTAATGCTGAGAACTGAGTGATCAAACACAGCTGATCGCTCAGTTCTCCCTGAGCTTTGGCTGTACTTCTCCTTTAAATTATAGTGTGCTTTCATTTTTTTCTTCATTCCTGGAATTCAGCTTTGAAAAAAAAAAAAAACATTCTTGCCTTTCCATGTGATGAAAAAGAAAATGTTTTAGTTCTACCCTGCCTGAAGAGCCACAACGTGTCTATAAACCCTGATCTATGACCTGGCAGGAATTGCACCTTTACAGCTGAAAATAATAAGAAGTTAAACAGAAGCGGAGCCATGTTGTGACAGCGATAAATGCGCACACTGAAAAGAGAGGAAAACAAGACAAGACACTGCAGAAGAGCAGCCTGGAGGGTAATATATCGGCTCCTCACCTTGAGGGGTCTGTCCTGCCACTCGCTTCACCTTCACTTGGATCCCTCAAAACAAAGTCAAGGTTCAGATTCAATGACAAGCCACAGACAAGAATCAATACACATTATATGCTGAAGGAGCCAGATAAGAGAGATTCCCAGCTTGCAGCCAGTGATTCCTTGTAATTGTTCACACTCCATCAGGAAAAACTAAAGTTTGACTCCAGGCAAATATAAAATACACAAACGAATGCTCTATATTCATCATTAAATGTATTTTTTTTTTTTTACACACAAGCAAGTATAAGTACCAGAATTTGGCTTTCTGCAATTCCTAAACAGCAGAGACTGGGAGAGAAAAGCAGCACAAGGAGCCAAGTATTTGTGCTGCGGTGCTCACATGCTATCATTCAGCAAACTGACAGGAGGAGAGAGCAGAGTGAGGCAGGGTTCACACTTATGCAATGCCAGACATTGCATGTGATTCGCACTGCATTGCTGTGCAGATCACATGCAATATCTGCGTGATGCAAATTTTGCCAGTTTGATAGCCGAAATCGCATTGCATTCGCACCAAAATGGTGCAGGACCCTTTTTTTTTTTTGTCTGCACTGGAATCGGAGTGCACTGGGTGTTCAGACCCATGAGATCCGATTCCACAGTTCGCACTGCGTTCTGTGAACCGATTTGGGGGTGCCTGCACTTCAGATGCGGAAACCCACACAGGAATCGCTGTGGTTACCGCATTGCACCAGTGTGGAGCTAGCTTAACGGAGATGAGCTCATTATGTGTGTTGCTTCACCTTTCAAAGTCCAATCACAGGCTGGGAGAGAGACAAAACCTTTGCATGTTGCAGAGGACAGAAGACCAGTCCTAAGATTTTTCTCTGCTGCTGTTTAGTAACACAGGATTTTTCCCTCCTTCAGACTGTGACTTGACAGTGAAGGAAAAGTAGCATAATGATGTGCTTATTTCTCTGTCACTCTTCTCCTATTGGCATGTTCCTTGCTAACACATGAGCACTGCAGCACAGTTCACTGGCTTCTTGACTGCTTCTCCCTCTCCCAGACAAAGGTCCACTAAACAGAGGATCGCAAGAGGCTAAAGCACATTAAATTGGGCATACAGCTTATTTTTTTTTATTAATGAATATCTAGCTTTATTCATTTTTGTCTTTTCTACTTGCTTGGAGCTCACCTTTAAAGGGTGCTTCAGAAAAAAACAGCAAACAAAAAGAAAAAAGGTCTGGTGTCACCCGCAAACCACCTCTATCCCAATATATGCAACGTAAAACAGGAAATCACCCCTGGGTTCTGCCTCCCCAGCTCCCGAGTCAGTTGCTCAATACTTCCCCTGATGAAGTCACGTAGTGTGTGACGTCACGCGTAGGGATGGGAGGCACTCTTTGCTGACTGATGATTACGAGCTCGCCGCTCGTTGGGGATATGTCGTTTTTGCTCTGCTTTATGTGAGTACCTCATGCTGTTTTAATAAACACTTACCGTGGTTAAACAATACTATACTATGTGGTACCCCCTTCTTTTCATTTACGTCCCCTGTACCTACTGAGGGACCAAGGTCTCTGGAGAATGGATCCGGGTCCAAGAATAGAAATAGAGGCAGCTATTACCAGCATTGCTGTTTATGCCAATACCTCATTACCTTAAGGTAAGAGGCCACTACCTATCAGTGTGTGATTTTTTTTTCACGAAGAGGAGTCACTACTGTTTCCTGGTTTAAGCACTTCACGCTATTATCTGCCTAACAGAACGCTTATTTACCCTGCGGAGGAATACCTTTATCTGTTTGGATTCACACTGCATTTGCACAGTATGGACCGACTGAAACTTTTGTCACTGAGTTGATTTAATTTATTTTGCACCAGACACTTTGTTACGGCGGTGCGTTTGATGCGCGTATGCTACGCACAGCATCGCGTTGCCTACACTGAATGTTTGCACAATAAGTCTTTTTTTTGCAGAAGTTTGCACTTTTACTATGTTGCACAATATTTTCAGTTTATGTTTTATTAACTACACCCGTTAATGTTATTTATGCATCTGGATTGCACTTTACACTTTGATATTACTATATAGAATGATGTCACATAATATTTCTTCATATAGTCAATGCTAGTGGTGTGCTTCTTATCCCTTTGGGATTGTTTTTGATTTCAGTATTTATATACACTGCTACCATTAGCAACATTACTTTGTTGCTGGATTAGCGCAGCACCACCCCCTCTATTACTTTTTTTTTTTTTTACTGTATGTATCATTTCAGTGGCTTGGCTTTGATTCATGTTTATGTTTGCATGACAATACATTTTGAGACTGCATTTACTCTGTCAATTGTTGGCTAACTGCATTCACCTCATTTAAATTCCCGGGCGATTTCCTGTTTTTTGTTGTAGAATAAAACAACTGATGCTTTTTTTTTTTTTAAATGTCCTGTAAATGATTGCTGAAGGTGATATTCTTATGGTATTTAAAAACTAAAAAAAAAAAAAAAATCTGTATATACTTGGCTTATACATGGTTTATTTTTGTATACATGCACCCCTACAATCATTATGCAGAGCTTTTATTTTTTTTTTTTAGATCAGCTTTACGATCAAGTGACATTTTAGAAGCAGTCATCAGTCTGCACAATTACCAGGAAGAACTGGCTGCAAACCTATAGCTACACCTGAAGCATTAGTGATTTTTAATATTTTTTAATATACAAAATAGTAAAATGGAGCACCCCCCCCCCCCCCCACTCCGTTTTAAATAAAAGCCAGAAATGGAGTACCACAGTTTAATTCTGCGTGACAAGGCTATGTAGCCAATTTATTAAAACAGCAGGGGTTACTCATACCATTCAGTTGGGTAAAAGCCCAAATTTATGTTAATTTCTCATAAATCAGCATGAAGACATGACAAACATCTTTGTTAAAGGGAATCTGTCACCAGGCATCTGTGGCGGCTTTGATGTGTCAATGGACTACTGAGGCAACCTACTTTATATATGGTATAAGGCTTTAACACAGTATTGGATCTATAACCATTGACATGATGGTTAGTGGTTTTCTTTCAAGAGGTATACAGATTAAAATTAGAGAAATGTGGGAGGAGATCCTCAAAAATAGAAATATTGTGTTGAATAATGGGCAAGTTCACTTAGTTGACTTAAAGAGACTTTATTACTACTATTCGAGGCAAAGGGGAAGATTTACTAAAATTGGTGCATGCAGAACATGGCACAGCTGTGCATGGTAGCCAATCAGCTTCTAACTTCAGCTTATTTAATTAAGCTTTGACAAAAAAAAAAAAAAAAAACCCGGAAGCTGATTGGTTTCTATTCAGAACTTCACCAGATTTTGCACTCTCCAGTTTTAGTAAATCAACCCCAAAGTGACACCCCCACCTCTGACCCTCTACACACCTTTTCCTTGCTGCTAAATCAGAGCCCTTGCATATATTTAGAGTATGGGAGTGACTTCCTCCCAGGATGCAATGCTCAGGCTAAACAACCAATCACCAGGCCCAGACATAACCATATAAAGGAAGAGGACCTCCTTGTGTAAGCTCCATCATCAAACACGGACCTTACACAGGGTTTGTCTCCCAGCTCAAAAGTGGAGATTGAAGGCAGCGAGTATAAGTGGGTCGGGGTAACCTTTCAGCAGAACCTGTCACTTTGGCCTGAATAGACAAAGTAATAGTCTCTTCAAATAAACAAGTAACCAGTGTTCATCATGCTGCTGACAACTGTTACGTTAATCAGGCCTTTGTATGCATTGCCCTACGAAACTGCTTAGGAGAGCTCTGAATAAAAACTCATCTTATACCATTTCATACACATAAGGACATATAAGCAACTTACCTTCGTACAAATTTGGAGGTAATCTTGCTAATAATACCAGTTGAGGTGCCTCTCCTGGTATGAGAGAATTGGGTGGTCTCATGGGCTGGGGATGCCGGTGGTCCGTTATAAGTAGCAGTGCGACGATCCCTGAGCTGCTCTCCATGGAAGGTGCTCCGGCTGCTGCTTCCGCGAGGAAAGCGTGTCCGGTCCGGGGTAGCAGTACTAATACTGTGCGCGGAGGGGGAGGTGGCCGGAACTCTCTGGTTCGCGGTGCTGTGTAAAGAAAGATTTTTTCATTAGTTTGATTCTGCGAAAGATATACCAACTTGCGTCGCCATTGCAAGTGTGGGCGTCCGGCTGTGGCTCCATAGCTGGACGTGCACTGTGCTTGCGCAAGCCGTGCTGCACGTTGTGAATGGCCGGGCAATCTTCTGGGACCTGTGACGTGTCCCAGAAGATTGCAGGGGGGAGAGGTGAACATCCGCTCGACTCTGCGCCGCGGCAAAAGGAGAGAAAGTGGGAGCTGGATACCTGTTAAAACTAGGTTACCGCTTCTCCTCCAAAAAAATGACATGCCAAACGTGGCATGTCAGGGGGTCACGAGTACTAAAAGTGGAAGTTCCACTTTTGGGTGGAACTCCGCTTTAAGAGTGGAAAGGCCTAACACTAACCAATCCTAATATCATTCCCTTCCCCCTCATCCTACCTGTAATAAAAAATATTATAAAAAAGAAGATCTGTGTACTTACCTATATTTAATCTGGGTCGGTCCGGTCATGTGATCCTGCAGCTCGAGCTTCCCTGTGCCAGTGAGTGGCTGCTGCAGAGGGGAGGAGGGAGCATTGACAACAGTTGGCCATAGGAGCCTATAGGTGGCGTCATGACTTCTAGAATTCAGACGTTGTCAAACGCTCCCTTACATGGGGAAGCTGAAGCTGCAGGATCAAGTGACTGGAAAAAAAAAAATATATACGGGGTAAAAACAGGGTATGCAAGAAAGGTAGGAAGAGGGCACATTCTTAAGAATAGCTAGCGTTAGGCTTTACTTTCACTTTAAAGCAGAACTCCAGCTCACTATTTTTTGTTCTGGAGGGTTCTGGGGCCATCCCTAAACTGCCCCCACAAAGTTGGGAGCATAAAATTGTCCAAAATGTCTTGGTATGCTGACACCTTATTAGTTCCCTTCACTGGAACAAAGGGGCCAAGCCAAACCCCTGAAAAACGACCGACACCATAATCCCCCCTCCACCAAATGATTTTGACCAGTGCACAAATCAAGGTCCATAAAGACATGGATGAGTGAGTTTGGGGTGGAGGAACTTTACTGGCCTGGCCTCAACCTGCTAGAACACCTTTGGGATGAATTAGAGTGGAGACTGCGAGACAGGCCTTCTCATCCAATATCAGTGTCTGACCTCACAAATGTGCTTCTGGAAGAATGGTCAAACATTCCCATAGACACACTCCTAAACCTTGTGGACAGCCTCCCCAGAGGATATGAGGGGTGTGGGTTGAGTGACCTTATATGACCCGACACCTCATCCCTTATATTGGTACAAAGTACAAAGAAGGGGAATTGGATAGGGATTATAACGGCGCCTTGTATAGGGAAATTACAGTATTTTACTTAAAAAAAATTATTTTATTATATAAATATACAAAAGAAAACATAGGGTGCATAAAATATAATATAAGCAAAGTAATATACAGATAGTAATACTGACCAAAGTATCCAAATGTTTGAAATGGTCAATGATGCATGTCAAGTCCCTACACGTTTCGCCAAACAATGGCTTCTTCTCACATTAATCCCTGAAGAAGCCATTGTTTGGCCAAACATGTAGGGATTTGTCTTTTGTATAACTATATAATAAAACACAGTTTGTTATTTTCTGCTGCAGAAAAGTGCTTGACATTTTCCGAACCGACTTTGGGGCCCCGTATCTCGGGGCCCCTTGGTGCTAGGATCCCTAGCTTTGGATATGTTGTAGAGCTAGTTCCACTGGGTTTGCACACCAAATGGCCCCGAGATATGGAGCCCCAAAGTCAGTCAACTGTGTCCATCTGCAGCAATGTCATTTCGGGACCCTTTGGGTCCAGAGACCCCAAATTTTGGCTGCAGCTAGGGGGCATCTAGGAACCCTAACTACAGAGTTTGAAGTTCGGGGGACCTATAGCTGCAAATGGGCACAGTGAGTTATGCAAATGGGCACAGAGAGGCTGCAAATGGGCATTGTTGACCCTTTTTTCCACTTAGAGTAGCTGCGCATTTCTCACCCTCGGTTTGGAAAATGTCAAGCACTTTTCTGCAGCAGAGAATAACATTTTCCGAACTGACTTTGGGGCCCCGTATCTTGGGACCACTTGGTACTAGGAACCCCAGCTGGATGTGTTGTAGTGCTAGTTCCACTGGGTTTGCACACCAAATTTGGGGTTCCTAGCACTAAGTGGCCCCGAGATATGGGGCCCCAAAGTCGGTTCGGAAAATGTCATTCTCTGCTGCAGAAAAGTGCTTGACTCGAGTATAAGCTGAGGGGGGCATTTTCAGCACAAAAAAATGTGCTGAAAAACTCAGCTTATACTCGATTATATATGGTATTATTCTGATTTATTATTATTATTATTAATTTGTTACATTCCATTTGTTTAGATACTGCATTCGTTTTTTTGGATAATTCGTAACTTAGAATAGATTTGTATTCGTTACGTTCACTAACAGCCAAATTTGAAAGGAAATTCCAATACTTATAATTTAATAGTTAGTAATAGTTAAGTTATTATTAGTTAGTTATTATTCCATATTTTCGAATTTTCAAGTATTCGTAAAAAATTCATCAAACAGGTTTTTGTTATTTCAGATATTTCCAAATTAACAAATTTGACGAAATTCGTTAAACTAATTCAGAACGAAACGAATTGCACATGTCTAGTTAAAATTGCTAGACAGAGATGCGTGTTTTGCTCAGTGCTGGGAATTACTGGGCTCCCCATCTAGTTATCCTCATTGGCACTGACATATTGTAAAACAATTCGGGGACAGGAAAGGAAAGCTGCAGACATCTAGATTTAGATCAGTCAGGCCAGGAAACCTCACTATATGCTAGGTGGAAAAAAAAAAAAACAGAAATTCCTGTTAATTTGCATTTAGACCCCTTGTACAAAAGGACAAGCAGTAAGTTATCTGCAACACATCCATTTCGATCTAATGGAAAAGGAAAAAGTCCTGGAAGTCGCACATCTCTTAAAAATCCCGTAAGGTGGTGTATGACAGCCTCAGGCCAGGCTCCAACCAGGCCACGCCCCCAAAGCGCCTTACTCCGCCCACGGAGCCTAGTCATGAGGATAATTTGGGTCACAGATCCATTTTCATACCAGACACAGTAAAAGGATATCAGAGCTATACAGTCTATGTCCATACCTTGGTCGGAACCCTTCAGTACCATCTTTGATAGTAGGCAAAGTGACTTTAATCGGATGTCCTGAGGCTGACATTGACTTCTGATGGCGTGGTCGCGTGGAGGGTACCGCAGAGCTGGTGGAAGTCGTGCTGCCCGCAGACATTTCCGTTAAGCTGTAAAACACAGTGAATCCAATTATTCAACAGAATCTACTATAAATAATATTTATTCGACACTCAGCTGTCAAATCGCACAAGACCAAATTCACAAAGAGTGGGAGGTGGAGAGGTTGACCAGATTTGTGTGTGCATGTTGCTATCCCAATCCTACGTGGTTAAGTTGTGGGAGAATTAAATATTGACGTCTCAGCGTTCTGAATGCCTAGGGGGGGGGCAGGAAGGGATCAGCGATCATGTGATCACTTTGATTGGCTGTCATAGTGGTCACATGACTGGGAGCTGGACCCGCCGGCTACTGACAGTGAAAGTGGTTGTACACCCTTACATATACCCAGTAAAGTGACTGGCCTCAGGTGATACACAGAGATGAAACAAATCCTCCTACATAAGTTGTACCTGTTTATCTACTGCCATTTTCCCCCTTCATCCATTCAAAGTGCAGAATTTACACAGGATCTGTCAGCTCTGAAAAGCAGGGGGCGGAGTGCTGAAGTTACACTCAGTGGGAAGAGTTTTAAAGGCTGACTTTAGGGAAGGGACACACCCCGCTTCACGCAGCACACAAGAACAGAGCTGAGGCTCTCAAATCAAAAGCTGTACCCTCCCCTGTCACCATTTTTCTGTTGGTGTCAAAAACTCATCATAAGTGACTCGTACTGATAGCAGAGGAATGAGGCAGCAGACAGATATGACACTTAGTGCTCTGGATTGAGACAAGTACACATTATAGAGGGATATGCTTTGTTCATATTTTATGTCTGAGGTTTACAACCACTTTAATCCAGACCAAGCTTGGAATTTGTACTGGGAGCGTGCAGTAGGAGTGCTCTAAGCACAAACATGAACCACCCAGCGATGCATGTGCGGCGTGTAGGCGTTAAAGCCCACCCTTTTGCTGGCAACAGGTTAAAGTAAAGTTTTGGATAGAACAGGAGCTGGTTGGACTATCCATTAAACCCCTAATAAAGTCAATGACAGCAATCACAATCCATGAATCCAAGATTGATGGTATTTATCAGCCAAATAAACCTGCTGCTGACAAATCATGTGTTAATTACTATACTGGTCAAAATACCAATGCTGTATCCTCAATTTAGTCCATATGTGATGTTTCCTATCTTTAAGCCCCGATGAAGTGGGTGAGTTTGGCCTCCAAAAATGCATTGACTTCCTTATTGGGTCTCCTATTAGATCATACATTGGAATAAATGTGTATCTGGACTTTTCATTGTGGTCTGGCACTTCAATCTTAGATCCATTGATTAGTACTACAACCCAAGGATGCTGTGAGAACCCTTTGTTATGTGTAAGCTGACAGCCCAGAAAACAGACACCCCATAAGAACAAAACTGCAAAAACAATTGGACAACCCCAAGGTTACAGTGCTGCTCATTAATTTGCACCACAAGCTTACCTTCATTTGCACCCCCGTTCAGCACTGGTAGCTGAAGGAAGTAACTGGTACCTCCGGGTATAGAGGAGCATGGAGAGGTGGCTCTTTACATGTGACAGCGCAGATCATTTTCTATTTTTACAGGCATCATGAATTGATTTTATCTGATAACATTGGATATGAATTTTTGGGACAGTGCATATTTGGCTTCCACCAACTGTCACTTAGCTTGTGCGCTACTGACAGTTGGAGAAAAAAAATTCTAGCATAGGAAATAAAGTGACAAACTCTGGACCTCTCACCTAAGGGCTCTTTCACACATGTGGACCGTTCAGGACGCTCTATTCACCTCTATTGAGTGACAGATGTGACATGTCCACTGACATCCGATGCGCTCCAATCCGCTAAATGCGGTCCGTTTTCATCCGATCCCCCATGGAGAAGAGTGGAGCTCTGACAGGTCTGTCCCTGCACAGTGAGCAGAGACGGACCTGTCATCCGCTGGCTCAGCGAGGATCAACAGAGCAATCCCTGCTGAGCAAGCGGAGTCCGTCAAAACAGACATATATGTGTGAAAGGGGCATAACAGTCCAAAGTCAGCGAGGGCCTCACTGGCATCGCCTCGCCAGCTTCTTCAGGGTACCAGTCTTCAGTCAAGTTGATTAGCTGGCATAGGATGACCCAAATCTGAACATGCATGGAAGTTCAGTCATCCTGGCACACAGACACAGTGCTGGAATATATTGTCAAAATGCTTTGTGCACTGGTCCAAATCATTTGGTGGAGGGGGGATTATGGTGTTGGGTTGTCTTTCAGGGGTTGGGCTTGGCCCCTTAGTTCCAGTGAAGGGAACTCTTAAGGCGTCAGCATACCAAGACATTTTGGACAATTTCATGCTCCCAACTTTGTGGGAACAGTTTTGGGATGGCCCCTTCCTGTTCCAACAGGACTGTGCACCAGTGCACAAAGCAAGGTCCATAAAGACATGGATGAGCGAGTTTGTGGTGGAGGAACTTGACTGGCCTGCACAGAGTCCTGAGCTCAACCCGATAGATCACCTTTGGGATGAATTAGAGCGGAAACTGCGAGCCAGGCCTTCTCGCCCAACATCAGTGCCTGACCTCACAAATGCACTTCTGGAAGAATGGTCAAATATTCCCATAGACACACTCCTAAACCTTGTGGACAGCCTTCCCAGAAGAGTTGCAGCTGTTATAGCTGCAAAGGGTGGGACTAAGACTGAGATGACATTAAAGTTGATGTGCTTGTAAAGGCAGGCGTCCCAATACTTTTGGCTATAGTGTATACTTAGCTAGCTGTACATGCACATCTCAGTGTACATTCCAAGAATGACTGTGAGCAGGCAGGTAGGTTTATTTTATTGCAGAGGTGACAATGCATGTCTCGTCATCAAAAAAAAAAAAAAAGCCTGCCTACTCCGTTTTTTTTTAGAGTTCAGTTCCACATTAATGCCAAATTTGGAAAATTTTACATGAAATGCAGAGATATCATATAATAAAAGGAATCTTTTTTTACAAAACCCTTGAACCTTCAATTAAATGCTAAAGGAAGTGTTTAAGTTGGGGGGGTTAAAAGGGCAGTTTTCCTTCAATTGCAAAGCAAACTACAAATAGAAGCCAAGTCTTCATGTGCTGGAATCTAAAGACACTGAAAATGGATATTAGTAATAACTGTGATCGGTTTTTCTGTCAACATCTTGCAGCAAAGCTCTAATGATTCCTTTTGTCCCAATGAATAAAACTGACATCTGTCTTAATTAAAGAAGCATGTGATTACCTCTAATAGAGGACCAGTCATTATCGATGAGTAAGCGCATAATTGCCGCTATTTTCAGACTCGTGTAAGAATGTTCAATGACAGCTTGGCTCGGTTTGGGGTGTGCGATGTTAGCTGTCGCAAGGAGAATTTGATGGTTTTTGTTAGAGAAAAAAAAAAAAAAAAAAAACACGGGACTTCTCACAGTCCAATGACAGTCTGAACAAGTTAACACCATCCATGGCAACAGGATGTGTGTTAGATGAGAACTGTCTGTGTTGCCCACAACCACCTATGAGATTCCTCTGTTTTGACAGTTGTGATTTTAAAGTGTTACTAAACCCAGGACCCTGCATTCACTATATCTGGTCTCCAGCAGTACACAGAACATGGAAATGCAATTATTTTTAGTAAATATAAACGGCTAAATACCTTTTCTCATCGGCAGTATATAGCAATCATAAGACTTCTATGAGTGCCTGGTTAAAGCTTGTAGGAGGAGTTTTCATTCTACTCTGACTGTCCTATGAGGCTGCATGACGCCTGACCCTCTGTCTGGACAGTGTTGATTGGTCCTGTGCTGATTACATGCACCCTCCCAAGAAAAAAAAAAAACTCTCTAGCAATACACACCAAACTGAGCATGTGCAGAGTGTCCCCAAGGCTCTGTACTATCAGAAGATGGATCGAGGACTGTGGAAGAAGGGGAGGATCAGAGGAGACAGGCTCAAACATGCTTTTTACACAATGTTTAAGGTTCCACAGTGAGTATAACAAGCATGCTTTACTGCCTATACAGACTGATTTTACTGTTCTGGGTTTAGTAACACATTAAGTCTATGTGCAGTGGGCATTGTTTTCCTGCATATTATATGCACAGCAAAAGCAGGTTAGCAGATTCCTAATTACAAATTATGAGGCTGTGTGTCTGACCTGTTTTGCATTGAGTTTCTCTGGACGCAGCAAGTCCTATGGAGATGTGTTTACAACAAAGCTGGCCAAATGAAGCATTTTGCTGTGAAATGAAACTTAATATATTGCAGCACCTCTGCGTTTGACTATAGAGGGCTCTTTTACACTTGCAGTTAGGGGAAGAAAAAAAACCTGCAGTTGAGCCAAGCTTTTACCTTCCTGAACCGATATCCCCTGTAGCTGTGAAGGCAGCAGCCAGGGGTGTACATATGCTGTGGCCATGATGCATTGCTTCACAAAGGTGGCAGGAATCATACAGAGTCGCTTTCAGCGGGCACTACTGCCCACCAAATGTGACCCAATGAAGATCTGCAAGCGCCTCTGAAGAGCATGCAATGCACGCAGCGAGCTAGTGCAGGGTTCAAAGAGGTAAAGCAGGTGGTGAGGAGGCAATACAACACTTCCTCATTGCCTGGCAAATGCTCTCTGAAGAGAAATCCAAACACTGATCACTCTTCAAAGAGCAAAGCTAGTGTAACTAAGCCTCTAAAGCAGCTTCCATGTACACAAGTCTGATATTCAACTGATGGCATTGTGCAACCACAGACAATTCCTAACCTGCACACACATCTTGGCTATCAAATCCTCTGAGGACATACCTGCCTTCCGACAGCTTGTACTGTTCCACAGCAGCCAATCAATTTGGTCCCTTATTCCAAGCACATGTTTTAAAGGGATTGATCAGGCAACACACCACTTACAGTTTTTCCATCACAAGCTGATCAAAGGAGCTGAAGAGAATGGATAACATCTTCCTTAGCCACCCCCCCCCCCAGGAACTCGAAGGAATAGGGTGTTCAATAGGCTCATATTAATAAATAAAAAATATAAATTCTGACACAAACCAACCCTGCACTGTGAGCCTCTCTATTGGTTAAAGAAAGATCACAGCTGTGACTTAAAGCGGAGCTCCACCCAACAGGGGAAGCTCTGCTTATCTGCCCCCCCCCCCCCTCCGGTGCCACATTTGGCACCTCTCAGGGGGGAGTGGGGAGCGAGTACCTGGTTTTGAAAGGTACCCATCCCCACTTCCAGGGAGTCCTGGCTGCAGCGAGGTCCCCTGGAAGTTCGCCCCCCCCTCCTTCCCCCCGCCGCCGGGCCATTCAAAAAGCGAAGCGCAGTAGGGAACCCGCAAGGCTTTACTGCCAGGTTCCCAAACAGGCAATGGCAGCACCCGAGAGCCGAAGGAAACATCAGCTGGGGTGCCAACATCACTGGATTCCTGGGCAGGTAAGTGTCCTAATATTAAAAGTCAGCAGCTACAGTATTTGTAGCTGCTGACTTTTAATTTTTCGTGAGGGGGCTGGACCTATGGTTGCCACCTCATCCCTTTAAACCTGAACACATATTCATTACACAGGTTCTGTGGCTGATTAAGGTGGTAATTAAACTAACTTGGTGCCTTATCTGCATTTAATTAGCCTCAGAATCTGTATAATTCAAGTGTTCAGGTTTAAAGGGATGAGGTGGCAACTCTAGCTGGACCTCCTCTTTAAAATACATCTCTCCGGCCAAACTTTTCTCCATTTTGGAGTGGGGAAGGGTTGGAGCCGCTGACAGATTTTACTTCCCCTCACTTATCTTTTAATGCATCTGTAATGGGGACATTCTCACCCCCTGGCCAACACAGTAGCATTTTTCCCCACTGATGTACAATATAGGAACATTCTTCCCACTGGCCACCAATGTAATAGGGCCCATCCTCCACTTACTACCAGTTTAAGGGAGCCCTTCTCCCACTGACCACCATGAAGTGTAGACATCAAGAATTATTTTTAGTAGGGGTCAATTGAGACCTGAAAAGTGATTGTAAAGGCTGAAGGTTTTTTACCTGCATGCTCCCCCCAATAGCTACCTGAGTAATTCCGGCAGTCCAGTGATGTGCACAAGAATGGCTGCACTCCTGGGTCTCTGCCTCCTCATTGGCTGAGAAGCAGCAGCGAGATCACAGCCAGTAAGGCTTGGTTTTGGTGCTGAGCTTTATGGACACACAGAGCAGGAGTGAGCACGCACGAGTGCCCCATAGCAAGCGGCTTGCTATGGGGTACTCAGAGAAGGAGGAGGAGCCAGGAGAGCTGGCAGGGGACCCCAGAAGAGGGGGATCAGGGCTTTTCTGTGTAAAATCATAGCACAGAACAGGTAAGTATAAGATGTTTGTTATAGACATGTGCATTCATTTTCGTCCGAATGCATTTTTGTCCGGATTTCGGGTATTTTCGTTATCGTTTCAACAAACGATAACGAACGTGCAGAATCCGAAAACCGAAAGATCCGACAAACAAATGCTTTATTTTCGTTGTGACAACAGTTCGATATCTATAGAAGATTCAACATGACGCTGACAATAGTGATCCGTGTCCATCGAACCTGTGGTCGAATGTGCCTAACCTTAACTCTATTAGTCCAAGATTATTCTACATAGAGAGAAAAGATTGGACATAGAGAAAAAAGATTGGACATAGAGAGAAAAGATTGGACATAGAGAGAAAAGATTGGACATAGAGAGAAAAAATTGGACATAAAGAGAAAAGATTGGACATAGAGAGAAAAGATTGGACAGAGAGAAAAGATTGGACATAGAGAAAAAAGATTGGACATAGAGAAAAAAGATTGGACATAGAGAGAAAAGATTGGACATAGAGAGAAAAGATTGGACATAGAGAGAAAAGATTGGACATAGAGAGAAAAGATTGGACATAGAGAAAAAAAGATTCGACGTAGGCGGAACATTCGACTGGAAATCGCGGCGTTGTACAGTTTAGCTGCCCTGACGAATCTTCTTAGAACATTCGACAGACACCATAAGCCTTCAATGACAGATTCAACCTTAATTATTTCGGATTTTCGGACGAATGCATTTTTTAACGAAACTAAATAAATAAAAACGAATTTCGGGTGTAACTAAATAAATTTATTTTTCAGACGAAAACGAAATTCCGAAACAAAATATTTCAGTGTGCACATGTCTAGTTTGTTATTTTATTTAAATAATATTTTAACCTTTAATGTCACTTTAAGCATTCTTCCATGTTAAAAAGGTCGAGAAAGGCTGTTTTAGACTTTGGCCATAAGAACATGTGATGATGTACTACTGTATGTTATTCCAACCAAATACATTGCTGTTCTCCCCATATTACTGTACCTGCTGTCCTTCCCATTCTGTACAGCATTGAGTTTATCAGTAGTGCGTTCACATACATAAGTGTTTCTTCTCGTCATCCCACTACCGGGAAACAGGCTATTCTGCAGGAGGACAAACAACATACGATCAACTGCACTGACATCATTGCAAGTTTTACTCAGACACATCCAGTCACTGAATCATATGGGGCTGATTCACTGGTCCCCAGAGCAACCAATCAGATTATTAGTTTACCCTGTTAGGTCAGTTTGAGACCCTGTGGTATATATTTTTTTTTAACAAGGCATTTATTACATTAGGGGACACAAATAAAAGTAGCAACAAAGGCAGAAGTGACAAAATATGAGAAAGATATGGAAGATCTTCACAAATGACTGGACTCATAATAAAAAAATAAAATAATAAAAACTCAGGTGGCAAAGAGCGGAAAAACAGTTGGTTGATGCGCATTTTTACTGACCCCCCCCCCCCAAACCGGCCATCTACAAAATAATATGGCGGCTGCTCAGGTCCATGAATATTTCCATGGCTGTGATGATGCTCAGCATGTCACATACGTTGCCCATCATTAGAGTGATAAGTGGTAGGGGGCGCTAGAGAACTAGAAACTTTCAAATTAATAACAAAAAATAATAAGAACTACTAGTCAAAGTAATTAAAGAGCATTGTGCTGAGTGAATAACAATTCATAATAATGGTGATACATCATAGGTCAATTTTTCAAAGTCCATTCGTAATCTTTTGTGCTGTGAATCTTATCCATAACACCGTCACCAAGGCAAATCTTGTGAATATCACCCGATGGAGAGTAAGTGAATTGCCTACTCACCAAATGGACATGACCCCTATAATTAGAAAGGTCGCAACAGGCCTTTTTGTATATATCTGTGGGTTTTGCTGATCTGCCGCTGGAGCTGTGACTGGAAACCTTTAGGATTCTCCTTTCCGCTGTAGGTATACCATTAAGAAATAAACATAAAGCGGGACCATAGCATGATAATATTTAATACAAACAATAGTATACCGGGATGCGCCTCGACGTACGTTTCGTTTTACGTCGTCACTAGGAAGCGTCCCGATGACGTAAAATGAAACGTACGTCGAGGCGCATCCCGGTCACGTCACTTCTTGTCACCGACTTCCTGGTTTCTTACACCACGGCGGTGGAACACACGCCAGATGCCGAGCGGAGGCTGGGCGGCTGTGGACTTCACCACATGGTGGATTTTGTTGTAATTCCTAGTGCCGGGACAAGGCACTACAAAATGTGAGCAGCCAGTGTGGCCTTGTTTTTACACTACTGTTTTTATTAAATGTTATCAGGCTACGGTCCCGCCTTAATGTTTATTTCTTAATGGTATACCTACAGTGGAAAGGAGGATCCTAAAGGTGTCCAGTCACAGCTCCAGCGGCAGATCAGCAAATCCCACAGATATATACAAAACAGCCTATTGTGACCTTTCTTTTTAATTAAAGGGGTCATGTCCATTTGGTGAGTAGGCAATTCACTCACACTCCATCGGGTGATATTCACAAGATATGCCTTGGTGACGGTGTTATGGATAAGATTCACAGCACAAAAGATTACTAATGGACTTTGAAAAATTGACCTATGAATGTATCACCATTATTATGAATTGTTATTCACTCAGCACAATGCACTTTAAAGTGATTGTAAAGCTTCAAGTTTAAAAAAAAAAAAAAAAAAACAACAAACATGTCATACTTACCTCCACTGTGCAGTTCGTTTTGCACAGAGTAGCCCCCGAACACCATCTTCTGGGGTCTCTCGGCGGCTCCTCCCCACATCATATAACCCCCTAGGAGAAGCGCGGTTCCTTAACTTGCAGACGCGCTCTTGAGGTCCATCATTCGGTGTCCATAGACGGCGAATGTAAGACTCGCCCCCCCCCCGCGCCATTGAATTTGATTGACAGCAGCGGGACCCAATGGCTGAGCTGCTATCAATCTATCCAATCAAGGGCCGAGAACCCCAGGCAGAGGAAGAGCGCGTCTCCGCCGAGTGAAATTCCAGGTCTCAGGTACGTAAAACAGGGGGGGTGGGGCTGGTCACTGCAATGTGTTTTTTCACCTTAATACACAGGATGCATTAAGGTGAAAAAACACGAGGGTTTACAACCCTTTTAATTGCTTTGACTAGTAGTTCTAGTAGTATTTTTTTGTTATTATTAATTTGAGGTTTCGAGTTCTCTAGCGCCCCCTACCACTTATCACTCTAACATTTAAAAGTCAACATATTGCACTTTTCAGGGGAGCAGCTCTAACACTAAATTACTTAATTTAGCACTTATAAATTCATAGTGCGTGGTCCCCAACACAAGTTACCCAACATGCCAATTGAGGTCAATGGGTCTGAAGGGTAACTGCATGCCATAGTTGTGGGGTGGTTTTGCAAAATCCCCATTGGGATGACGGAAAGGGGGTGGGGGGGGTTGGGGGTACACCAGCAAACTGCCATTTAAGTGCCTCTGAAAAGTGACCCAAAGTGGATCACTATTCAGCAGGGCTAAAGACCGGCGCTATGTGAACAAGATCTTATACTTACACTTGCACCAGTGGCAGATTTTTTCCTCTCTGGCCCTGCTAAGGGGCTCGCTGTCACCTCTCCTTTAGAGCCCACGGTGGCATTGCTGAGTTTGCGGGAGCCATTTTTGTCCCAGTCCTCCTTCTGTTCACTTTCAACACTGTTTGCCTGTCCACGTTTCGTGTACGAGACAGAGGGTGGGATTGACGGTCCAGCTGTACATAAAACACAAAATAGCAGATCTCAACTGTGAGCTCAATCTGATTGCATAAAGTGTTCCAAAAGATAGAAGTAAAAAAAATAAAAAACTTTTTTTGCAAAGATGGCAAGTAAAATTTTTCATTTGAAGGGTTTAAATGTACCCACAGAGACATGAGATATAAATTATCCAATCTGATGACAGTCTAATGTCTGTGGATTCCTGCAGGTGGCGCCGACCATCCAGTCACTATTGTTTCCTCACAACTTTTAACCCCTTCCCAGTCAGTGTCATTAGTACAGTGAGAGTGTATAGCATTAACGCCATTGATGATGTCAGTTAGTTCTCCCCCAGCATCAGTTAGTGTCAGATTTTCCCCCGCATTATCACAGTCCCACTTTAATTTGTTGATCATCGCCATTACTAGTATAACATTTTATATATATATATATATATATATATATATATATATATATATATATATATATATATATATACATATATACACATACATATATATATATATATATATATATATATATATATACATACACACACATACATATATATACACACACACACACACACACACACACACACACACACACACACACACACACACGCATATATACACACACACATATACGCACACATACCATAGTTTGTAGCTGCTATAACTTTTAGACAAACCAAGCAATATATACTTTTTAGGTTTGCTTTTTTTTCTTTTTTTTTTTTTACCAAAGACATGTAGCAGAACACATTTTGGCCTAAATTTTTGAAGAATTCTTTTTTTTGGATATGATTTATAGCAGAAAATTAAAAATATTGTTAATTTTTCAATTTTTTTTTTTTTTTAAATTATAGAGCAAACAATAAAACAGTGGTTATCAAATACCACCAAAAGATTTATATGTCTTTATGGACCTTACTTTGTGCACTGGTCCAAATCATTTGGTGGAGGGGGGATTACGGTGTGGGGTTGTTTTTCAGGGGTTGGGTTTGGCCCCTTAGTTCCAGTGAAGGGAACTCTTAAGCCATCAGCATACCAAGACATTTTGGACGATTTTATGTTCCCAACTTTGTGGGAACAGTTTAGGGATGGCATCTTCCTGTTCTAACATGACTGCACACCAGTGCACAAAGCTGTCACTCACGTGACATTCTATAGCGGGGTCTCCAAACAAGCAAAGGGCTGGTTCAGTGTCCCTCACTGTCCTTCAGACTTTAGGCAGGGCAGGCTGTGGCAAGTGGGAGTGAAAAATGCCCCAGTGTCAGTAGGAATAAACAATGGCTCAGTCTTGGTGGTCAGTGGTAAAAAAACCCCAAAAAAACAACATAGTACCTGGGGTCCGTAGGAGGAGGAGGAACGAACAGTGCCCCAACTCTGGCATAAGTGGGAGGAATAAAGCCCTATCATTGGTGTCAATGGGAGGAATAGTGCCCCATCATTGATATCAGTGGGAATAATCATGCCCCACTATTGGGCATCAGTGGAAGGAATATTGCCTCATCATTGGTCAGTAGGAGGAAGAGTGCCTCATATCAATGGGAGGAATAGTGCCTCGAGGGCCAGGCAAAGACAAGCAAGAGGCCGCATCCCGTCCCCAGACCCAGTTTGAAGACCACTGATACATAGTATTCCCCTTTGTTCTTTTCCTGGCTGCCAAATAAAAATGTATGTAAGGAAGGGAGAAAAGTGGTGGAGGAATTGGGCCAGCCCAGACAGTAATTAGATACTCCTAAAAGAGGAGAGGGCTATGACACGCAAAAAGGGAAGAGGGCTGTGCAAGGAACTTGACTCGGGGCACACTGCAAGTGAATAATTAATAAATGATGGAAAAGAAAAAACACTGCATACACGCATTTACAATACTTGATTTTTCTGTGCTTTTACCTGCCAATTTTTTAAGTTGGTGACAGGGTCTCTTTAAAAGTGCAACTGCTTAATCCAATTTCACTATATTCTTTTACTTGGACTATGAAAGCAGCAGTAAAACCCCGCTTTGTTATTTTTCCCTACAGGTAAGCCTATAATGAGGCTTACCTGTAGGTAAAATTAATATCTCCTGAACCTGCCATGAGGCATTGCAAGGCTGGCAGTTACAATTACTCCCAGAGGCATGATGGGACTTGTAGTTCTGCAACAGCTGGAGGGCCCAGGTTGCCTACCCCTGGTCTAGGAGGTATTCACCCTGCATGCAGCCGCTTACGCCACCAGTGCATGCGTTTTGAAGGTCCGGAATACAGTGCGGAACCTTCAGAGCTTCTTGCAGGAACGGGACGGGAAAGACGTCATCGTGGCTCCGGCCACTCACAGCACCGGAGCCCGCAAAGCCAAAAGAAAGGCCAAGGTAAGATGTGAGCCCTCTCAGCGGTGACTGCACGCTGCTGGAAGAGCTTTGTTCTAAGGTAAGTATTTCATAATGTGCTAGTATGTGATACATACTAGCACATTATGCCATTGTCTTACAGGAGTGTGTTTTTTTTTTTTATTCTGCAGCAGTTTACTACCACTTTAATACAAAATGTCAGCAGAATGACTTTTTGGCTATTATGGAAGTGGGTTCAAAAAAATGTGGCGACAGCAATCCAAAAACAGAAGTCAGGGCTGAAAAAGGTGCAGAAATGGCAACAGATATCGTGTCACAAAAGGCAAATGTCTTTATTGCTTCTGAATAACCTGCACTAGAAAAAGGCCACTGAAGTCACTGGTTTCTACGCGCAACACAGACAGGTTCCTTTCAGGCAACAATTGTCACGCACCGTGGTCACTGAACCGCCGCTGTTTCTGATTGGCTGATATACTCCTCTGGACCTTCATGTGGGCTGGAGATGGCACCGAACTGTTGTTCAGATCACTGCTGGGCCGAGATCTTTGACACAGGTTACTGCTAGACAGGGACTCGCTGCCTTCAAACTGTGAAAGGAATAAAAGAGGATTTGTTATCTCACTGTAAAATTCAGAAACTAAAACTACAGAGAACAGTTGTTTCTTGCTGAATACACTGCACAGAATAAGACGGCTCACACTGAAGCAACTCCATGTTTTTTTTTTAAAGCCCAACTCCGGGGACAAAAAAAAAAAAAAATACTTTTAAACTTAGGAGGATGGATGTAATCCTTACTCTACGCCTAGCTCCAGGCAAGCTCCTACCATCTGTGCAACTGGTCCCCAGAAGGCTCTGGGTGGGGCGGCGGGCAGGAATGACAACGTCATCAATTACAATGCCAGGCCAATAGCCCTGCATTATACATGAGGGACTACCTACAAGCCAGAGCAAAAGTGAGCACTGGACTGAGTAGTAGGGTAAGTATTACACCTTATTCCTCACAACCTAGAATAGATGAGCATTTAATCCTTGCACTGGGGAAGGGGGAGCCCGGCCACTGCCTGGGTAGTTTTTGATAATAGAGATTTTAAAAGAGAAGAAGCATAGCCAAAGCTCGTTTGGCTGTACTCCCCCTCTGGATCACAGGAGTGCAGTTTGTTTTGCATTTCTGTGACTCGATTTTAGCCGACAGCATTACTTAGCCGGAACAAATGGTCGGGTTCCACCCATTTGCCTGGACGTGCACCTGGCGATCCGCTGAGAACCTGAGCCTGCCCCGCCCCCTCCACAGCCCAGTGCTCCAGTGAGCGCTGGAGGGGAGAGCAGAGAGACGATGACTGACAGTCACGGCTCTCTGCTCAGAGCAGAGGGGGATAACTGAGCGAGTAGCGGTATTTGATCACTCAGTTCTCCAGGTAGAGTCGGCAGGGGACAGCTGCAGCTCGGATCCATGGTGCAGCCATCTAGACGAGTATGATTTTTATTTTTATTTTGTTGATTCCCATACTTCTCTTTTAAGTCCAATTAAACCTTCACTTTAAAATCAGTCAAATAAATTCCAGATGTATCAAAATTAAGATGTGCAAAGACTTGCAGTTGCCATATCCTGAGTAGAAACGCTTTTCTTCTTGCCAGCGGGCGGCAGAGAGGGAGCATATGTGGAAGCAGTGGTTTTTCTGCACGTATCTGAAGTGCTCCCATGCGAAGACCCATAGCTTTGGAATCAGCAAAGCTCTTGCTTCCTGCTGATTGGAGAGATCAAACTCTCATACAGCAGGTGACGTGTCAGATCTCTGCAGAGAGACTACTGCTTCTGCACAGAAATCAAGGGGCTATCTCTGCAGCATGCTGGCAGCTGAAAGGCGGGTCTAAGGATGTGGCTGCTTTCTGAAGAAATTGAATTTGAAGACTTTGTACACCTGCTTTGATGCACTTGGAATGTATTTAGCTTATTTAAACTAAAAGTTCAATCAGGCTTTTAAAATATCAGTCTGTGACCCCAATGGAGAGATCAGATCCTACTGGGACAGGAAGGCATCGATGACCAAAAAAAACAACACTGTCAGAAGGTCTGTTTTTGCCTGTGAGCCTGTTGGAGAGAATTCCCATCACTTCCTGTCCTGACAGGAAGTGATGAAATAAAAAACCTCTGCAGTATGGATACACACAGGCATTAAAAACAGACAGGCTGTGTTTCATCAAATTTGGCAACCCGTCAGAATTTGTAACAGAAGTGACGTTCCGTCGCAGATACACCCCGCACTCCTACACAGTAAGGATACACTGAGAAGGGGGCAAGCGGACATCTTGTTACACCCACCGGAGTTTTGCATTTCACACTTATTTTTAACAGTAAACAGAGCTTATATAATGAAATACATTATTTAGAAATCCGTCTGACTGTTTACATGTTGAACTATAAAATCAGAGGTGTTCTGTCAGATTAGCAAACCTGTGACATCAGCAGGTTTGCCGCTGCTTTTAAAATTTATCATGTAAACAGTCCGTCGGATTTCTAAATAATAAAAATTAGTGTGAAATGCAAAGCTCCGGTGGGTGCAACAAGATGTCCGCTTGCCCCCTTCTCAGTGTATCCTTACTGAGCAGTGCGGGGTGTAACAAGATGGCGGAGACGGAACGTCACTTCCTTTACAAATTCTGATGGGTCGCCTAATCTGATGAAACAGGTGCAACTCTTCTTTGTTCCATCTAAAACAAAATGAAATGTTTTGGCTGACATTGGCTTCAACAGGAAATGAAAAGGTTTTGTCAGTAAAGTCACCTTTAATGCAACCTCAAAGACATTCAACAATGATTGGCGTTTCCAATACTGAAAAGAAGTTTCTCCCTCAGTAGCCATCTGTACCACAGACTGTACAATTAGCACCTTTACTGAGCATGTCACCTAAAATAAGGCTGTACTTATTTTAACCTTAATGCATTCTCTGCATTAGGGTAAAATAAAAACCTTCCGAGTGCAGCTCCCCCTCCCTTATACTTACCTGAGCCAAAGCACAATCCAGGGCTGTGCACGAGAGCAGCGGCTCTCTCCCTCCTCATATGCTCAGAGACAGCAGCAGGAGCCACTGGCTCCTGCTGCTGTCAATCACAGTCAGTGAGGGACTGGGAGGTGGGGCTGAGCCATGCTCCAGGAGCGAGCCCACACAGATGCTCCTATAGCAAGCAATGGTGGGGGGGAGCCAGGAGTAACGACAGCTTCTGTGGAACAGTACAAGCTGTCAGAAGGCAGGTAAATCCTCAGAGGATTTGATAGCCAAGAACCTGTGTGTGCAGGTTAAAGTGGTTGTAAAGGCTCAAACCTTCTGTGTGTAGAAGCCCCCTCCCACCCAAAATTATTTACTTGAGCCACATCTTGATCCAGCGTTGTGCACAAGAACAGCGGCTTTCCAGTCTCTTACTCCTCACTGGCTGAGACAGTGGCTCCCACTATTGTCAATCACAGCCAGTGAGTCAATGAGGAGGGGGCGGGGCAGAGCCACACTCTGTGTGTGAATGGACACACACAGAAGTGGCACAGGAGCGAGCCTGCTTGGGTGCCCTCATAAGAAGCAGCCTGCCAGCAGGGAAGGACCAGAAGCGCTGGCAGGGGACCCGAGAAGAGGAGGATCGGGGATGCTCTGTGTAAAACCACTACACAGCACAGGTAGGTATGACATGTTTTGTTATTTAAATAAATATATATATATAAGTTTACAATCACTTTAAAAAGAAAATAATAATGCCGTTATGTCAAAGTGACATGCTGACATTCGAGACTTCAAATGGTGGATGGGCAGAGCTCAGGAGTACTGCCAAGGTAGTCTATGATCAACAACTCTGGCATTGCTCACACAAAGGTGTGGACCCTGTAATGACACCCGCTATAGTTCTCAGAACCATAGGCAGGCTTACTGTTTGCATAAATAATATAAATGAGCAGCGCTGTGAATAAATGTATAGTTGTGAAAATATACCAGTGTAAATAAATAGAACCCAATTTAAATGAATAAGGCCTCTTTCTTATACCAGTGTAAATAAATAAATAGAACCCAATTTAAATGAATAAGGCCTCTTTATCCCCGTGAACATCCGCTGGCTCAGCGGGGATCGCTCCGCCGATCCCCGCTGAGCAGGAAGATGACAGGTGCATCGCTGCACGCTGTGCAGCGGCGGACCTGTCAGAGCGCCGCTCTCCCCTATGGGGGGATCGGATGACGACGGACCGTAGTGTCCGTCGTCACCCCATCCGATCCGAAAACGGATGGAAAAGTAGGTTTTTCCTCCGTTACACTTTTCGGATCGGAGCGGGGTCGGATGTCAGCGGACATGTCACCGCTGACATCCGACGCTCCATAGGGATGAATGTATGTCCGTTTTTCATCCGAAAACGGAAGCATGAAAAACGGACATACGGATCGTCCATGTGAAAGAGGCCTTACATAGTTCCTGAAATCAAAACATTGGGTGTTTGATAAACAGTTCTAACACATTAAATAAAGTCCAGATGGATATAGTGAATAGACATAGGCACAGGCCCCAGTCTGAAGGCAGGAATGCAGATAAAAAAGTTGATCCTTCACCGCACCACTGTGATAACTAGAAATGAGATGCGCGCTTACCAAACGGCAAGCCTAAGAGGGCTTGCGACCTTAACCCGGTCAGGGCCTTTCATAGGATGAAGACAACGGCATGCCACTTCATATACCATGGAATAATAGCCCGCTGTCCACCAAATACCAGGCAATCCCTCTAGCATAGGGATGATAAACTCCTAGCTGGGGGTTGTTCTCATTAGGAGATACCCCGGAGAGAGAGAGGAGAACAACATAGCGTAATCCTGGTTGGTAATTTTATTAAAAAGAATTAAAATCACACTTACAATGTGATGGATACACACTGTTTGCATACAATGGCGGATCCAGCCTCTTAAGTGTCACATGTGGGACAGGCATTGCTATAGGCAATAATGCCCATGTGCGAATATGGTCCGTATTCCACTATATACTAAGGATCTATTATTAACGGAGAGCAGATACTGCTATCCGCTCTATGTTATAAATAGCAGGGCTACGCACAATGCAGTGTGCATTTTATAAATTGCTAGCTGTGGTGTTAAGCCGGTGGAACCCCATAGGGCATTCCCTGGGGAACACAGCATAAAGAACTTGGCGACTGGAGGAAACTTGGTCATGTGACTTTGACAGGTCACATAACCAGGTGCTTCCTTTTTTTTTTTTTTTTTAAATGAGCACTAAGTTTTGTCTTGAGTAGAGGTCGACCGATATATCGGCCGATATTTGGCTTTTTTTACTTAATCGTCACCGGCCGATTGTGCTGATAAAAAAAGCCGATTCAGCGGGACTTGCAAATGACATTCTGTAATAGAAGTCAATTGCAAGTTGTCTGAAGTTTTCTTCTCTCCTCCTCTGGGCAGCCTGCCAAGTCTGATAAGAAGATACATTTGTATCTCTTTCAGGTTCTTTTATCAATAGACTTAACTAGAAGTTTTCAGTTTAACCATTTAAAGACTAAATCTTTTCTGACACTTGTTGCTTACAAGTAAAAATCCTGTATTTTCTGCTAGAAAATCACTTAGAACCCCCAAACATTATATATATTTTTTTAGCAGAGACCCTAGAGAATAAAATAGCGGTTGTTGCAATATTTTATGTCACATGGTATTTGCGCAGCGGTCTTTCAAACGCAATTTAAAAAAAAAAAAAATACACTAATAAAATTTAAAAAAAAAAAAAAGCAGTAAAGTTAGCCCATTTTTTTCGTCCAAAAGTTTTGATTACCTGTTTTTGTGTATTTAATATTTAAGATATAGTTATTTTTTTTTAATCTAAATTCTACATACAAGTGAACTGATTGGAGGTTTGTTTTGTTTAATAAATGTTTAAATATAAAAAAATTTCTGTGTCACTTATTACTTAAGGCTGCTTTCACACTGGAGCGGGCATGCGTTGACGGTAAAACGCTGTTAATTTTAGCGGCGCTTTACCGTCATTTTAGCGGCGCTATTCGGCTGCTAGCGGGGCGCTTATAACCCAGCTAGTGGCCGAAGAAGAGGTTAAATGCGCCCCTGAAGCGCCGCTGCCAAAACGCTTTGCAGGCGCTTCGGCAGCAGTGCGCATTCATTTCAATGGGCAGGAGTGGTGGAGGAGCGGTATACACCGCTCCAAAGATGTTGCTTGCAGGACTTTTTTTTAACATCCTGCCAGCGCATCGCCTCAGTGTGAAAGCACTCGGGCTTTCACACAGACTGCAGGGGAGCCGTTTTACAGGCGCTATTTTTAGCCCAAAAGCGCCTGAAAAACGCCCCAGTGTGAAAGGGGTCTAACTGTTAGATTTTATGAGATGAAGGGAAAAAAAAAAAAAAAAAAAAATCGGCCTAATATATCGGCATCATATATCGGCCATCGGCCACCGCAATTTCTAAATATCGGCTTTGGCATCGGCCAGAGAAAAACCCATATCGGTCGACCTCTAGTCTTGAGTTTTTTGCAATTGCAAAAAACATGTCTCTGTAGGTGTCACTGTTGTTTACACTTCAGGATAGTTTCTATATCTTTTTTTTTTTCGTAAAACAACATTTCTGAATTTCTCATAAGGAAATATCTGGATATATCCGATTTGAGAGAAAAAAATTTTTTTTTTCCAATGGTCACCAGGACAAATAAAGGGGTGAATATCCACAACTGGGAAGCATACAGCAATAAAAACCAGACTGAGGTTCTACAGTAGGTGACCGCGATATTGTGTCAATCTCGCCGCACTTCTCGGCGAGATTTGACACCTACGAGCCCCGTCGCAGGAGCCAGCGCCGAGATGGCTCACTCATCGGGAAAAGGAAAACTTTGTTTTCCTTCCGCGATGAGTGACAGGCAGCGCTGACAGCTGTCTGGTATGAATCCTGAGCCGGGAACACCGCGCCAAATTTTAAATGAAAAAAACGGCGTGGGTTCCCCCCTCGGAGGCATACCAGGCCCTTAGGTCTGGCATGGATTGTAAGGGGAACCCCCTATGCCGAAAAATCGGCGTGGGGGTCCCCCCCAAATCCATACCAGACCCTTATCCGAGCACGCAGCCCGGTCGGCCAGGAAAGGGGGTGGGGACGAGCGCCCCCCCTCCTGAGCCGTACCAGGCCGCATGCCCTCAACATGGGGGGGGTGGGTGCCTTGGGGGAGGGGGGCGCCCTGCGGCCCCCCCACCCCAAAGCACCTTGTCCCCATGTTGATGAGGACAAGGGCCTCTTCCCGACAACCCTGGCCGTTGGTTGTCGGGGTCTGCGGGCGGGGGGCTTATCGGAATCCGGGAGCCCCCCTTAATAAGGGGGCCCCCAGATCCCGGCCCCCCACCCTGTGTGAATGAGTTTGGGGTACATGGTACCCCTACCCATTCACCTAGGGAAAAGTGTCAATATAAAAAAAAAAAACACACTACACAGGTTTTAAGAGTAATTTATTAGTCAACTCCGGGGTCTTCTTCCGACTTCGGGGGGTCTCCTTCCGACTTCTCCCGGTGTTCGGCCTCTTCTCCCGGTGTTCGGCCTCTTCTCCCGGGCCCCGCCGCTATCTTCTTCCAGCTCTATTGCCAGCGAGGGGCCCGGTCTGCTGCCGCTGTCTTGCCGCCGCTGTCTCTCCGCTTCTTCTCTTCTTCCCTGATGTTGACACGACACTCTCTCCGGCTCGAATGCTGTGTGCGAGCTGCGGAGCCATTTTTATAGGCGGTGACCCCGCCCCCTTACGACGTCATGGTCCCAGCATGCGCAGGGACTCTGGCGTCATAAGGGGGCGTGGCCCCAGAGTCCCTGCGCATGCTGGGACCATGACGTCGTAAGGGGGTGGGGTTACCGCCTATATAAATGGCTCCGCAGCTCGCACACAGCATTCGAGCCGGAGAGAGCGTCGTGTCAACATCGGGGAAGAAGAAAAGAAGAGAAGAAGCGGAGAGACAGCGGCGACAAGACAGCGGCAGCAGACCGGGCCCCTCGCTGGCAATAGAGCTGGAAGAAGATAGCGGCGGGGCCCGGGAGAAGAGGCCGAACACCAGGAGAAGAGGCCGAACACCGGGAGAAGTCGGAAGGAGACCCCCCGAAGTCGGGAAGAAGACCCCGGAGCTGACTAATAAATTACTCTTAAAACCTGTGTAGTGTGTTTTTTTTTATATTGACACTTTTCCCTAGGTGAATGGGTAGGGGTACCATGTACCCCAAACTCATTCACACAGGGTGGGGGGCCGGGATCTGGGGGCCCCCTTATTAAGGGGGGCTCCCGGATTCCGATAAGCCCCCCGCCCGCAGACCCCGACAACCAACGGCCAGGGTTGTCGGGAAGAGGCCCTTGTCCTCATCAACATGGGGACAAGGTGCTTTGGGGTGGGGGGGCCGCAGGGCGCCACCCTCCCCCAAGGCACCCATCCCCCCATGTTGAGGGCATGCGGCCTGGTATAGCTCAGGAGGGGAGGGGGCGCTCGCTCGTCCCCACCCCTTTTCCTGGCCGACCGGGCTGCGTGCTCGGATAAGGGTCTGGTATGGATTTGGGGGGGACCCCCACGCCGATTTTTCGGCATAGGGGGTTCCCCTTACAATCCATGCCAGACCTAAGGGCCTGGTATGCCTCCGAGGGGGGAACCCACGCCGGTTTTTTCATTTAAAATTTGGCGCGGTGTTCCCGCCTCAGGATTCATACCAGACAGCTGTCAGCGCTGCCTGTCACTCATCGCGGAAGGAAAACAAAGTTTTCCTTTCCCGATGAGCGAGCCAGCGCGACATTCACAGTACCCTGTCGCCGAGAACCAGCGCGATGGTATCGCACTGGAAACACAATCTCGCGGTCAGGTACTGTAACTCCCCCTAGTCTTTTGAAAATAAAACAATGCCTTTAGATACACTTTAAAGGTTTTTAGGCACTACTTAAAACAAAAAAAGCATTACACAGTATTTGTTCTGCATGTATAAATCTTTATAAATACTCAAATACCCAAAACGACCGGCTGTGCCATCTCTAAAGTACACAAAACATATGTAGACTAAAACGGCAAACATATGCTGAAAAAGGACTTTGAGCACCTACCTCTGGTGGCTTTCTACCCAGAAGCAAGTAAGTGGCCATGACTTCATCGTACTTCTGGCTACTTACAGAATCGGTAATTTCCTCCTTTGAAAATCCCATCGTGACCATAATATCTAAAAAAAAAAACAAAAAAAAAACCAAACACTGTAAATTATCAGGAATTTCTAAAAAGTTCACACTTTTCGTTTTACAAAGATAGACACTTGCAAAGGGATGCAATTATTCAAAAAACATGCAAAATACATTACAGGGAAACCAGATGATTTGGAGGTAAATTTTTATTTTTTAAGTTTATGAGTCTTTAAATCCTTTACCCCAAATGACTGGGGTTCATCAATGCCTAGATACTCAGGTCAAATTCAGCAATGTATTTGCACCTTATAGCCAGAGCAACCTCTGCTCGCCATACTGCAGACACACATTAAAACAAACCTGGGGCCCATGTAGACTAAAGCAACAGGTTCATAAATAAATGACAAAAGATCCTCCACTGTCACCAGGAAGATGCGAGCGCAAATCTTTCTAAACATGTAAAAGGCTCCGTTGATCCTCAGACCTTACCTGGTCCTGTTTTGCCAAACTAATATGAACCCGAGGGGTCATCGGTGGTACCTTACCTTCTATGGTTGGTTCATTGAAAAAGCAAAATATACAGCCAGAATCACAAACATCTTGACGTGTTTTGCACCTTATAAATAGGAACTAACAGTGCTAGTTGCATCATGGTATTTATGTGATGTTGGCTGTACACTGTGCTTTTTGAATTTATAAAACACTCAGGGCTCATTCACACCACTTCACTCGGGCTGCATTCATCGGGATATCTCAATGCAGCCTCAATGCCAATTGTTCTCTGTGGGGTAGATTTACTAAAGTTGGTGCACTCAGAAACTGGTGTAGCTGTGCATGGTAGCCAATCAACTTCTAACTTCAGCTTGTTCAATTGCGATTTGGCAATAAAACCTGGAAGCTAATTGGTTCCTATTCCGAAGTGAGCCAGACTTTGCACTCTTCAACTTTAGTAAATAGACCCTCCATGTGTCCTGTTCACACTACGATGCTGTCTTGAGGTGGGTTGCAATGCGTTGTAAAAAAAAGTAGTATGTCTGAATGTAATCTCAAACAATGGGGAAAAACCAAAACAGTGCCTTGTATCGTAACTAGACAACGAAAGCCCGCACTTATTTTAGCATGCGGAATTATGTGAATTGCGATATTGCAAGATACCATTAGGGACTCATTATGTTCATATTTCAGATCCCAGTTAAACTGGTTGATTTTAGAGCGGATTCCACAGCTCCTCATACTCATGTGGATATGTGTATTAGCTGGGCAGGATAATAGGCTGTGCCCCACCATGTTAGCTTAATGCTGGAGCAGTGACATAGGATGGCATAGTATGACAATGCCACTGCTCCATTGTAAACAGGGTAGTGAGCGCCGTCACCTTGACTGGCTTAATGAGCTTTATTTCCAGGCATAGCTGTAAAGGAAGGCAAAAATGAAATGCAATGCATTTGAAGATCTGGGAATCTGTAAAAAAAAAATCCTCTACACCACACCCCAATTTTGCACATTTAATCCAGGGGGAATGGAATAAGCAAAAATAAAGCCCCTATTCTTTACTAGGCTACCTTCCTGATGTGTAACCAGCTCATGAAGCGGCTTCTTTTTGATGCTCATCTGGTCGCAATGTTATCACGTACAATGAAGGGCCGGCAATCCTGCATTGTATGAGAGAGGATGGAGGGTCCACCGAAAATCAGAGCGTCAGAGTAGAGAAGAGGATTGGCATCAGGAGAACATAGAATGGGGCAAGTATTCCACTTATTACAATCCCCCCCTAGACAATGATCAATTAAACGCTTCCAGTGCAAGGGGCCCCACTGCAGTTTGAGGCTGGGTTCAGATATGTGTGAATTGGATGCAAGGTTTTCCGCATTTGATTTGCATGGAAGGCGAGTGTGACCGGCACTTAAATGGAGCCAGTTCACACAGGTCCGGAGTGGCTGTGGAGCAGATTGCAAAAGGGTCCTGTGCGTGTTTGGGTCCGGTTCAGGTGTGAATTCAGGCAAAAATTCGGCCCTGAATCCCACCTGAACCGGTGAACAGACACGCACCGGACCCCTGGCATGAACCCACGGACGCACATATGTGAACCCAGCCTCAATGTTTACAGATTGCTGGAGTTCACCATTCTACACTGTACTCATATATTAGTTTATGCTGCTTACATTACATTCAAGACAGGTTCACTCTTCACCTACCTATCCTCTTTGTGTCATTGTTATCTGGCTCAGGCTCAGTATATGGCTTCAGATCATCATCCTCATAGCCAACATTCATCCACCGATCCTTCATGATTTGCTGGAAGGAACAACATTAAAGTGATTGTAAAGGTTTGTTTTTTTTTTTTAAATAACAAACATGTCCTACTTACCTGCCCTGTGCAGAGGTTTTGCACAGAGCGGCCCTGATCTTCCTCTTCTGGGGTCCCCCCCACGGTGCTCCTGGCTTCTCCTCTTCATCGGGTGCCCCCATGGAGAGCCGCTTTCCATGGGGGCACCTGTGTGGGCGCGCTCCAGAGTCCTGCTGCTTCATCCATTGACACAGACAACAGGACTCAGCCCGGCCCCGTGTCACTGGATTTGACTGACAGCAGCGGGAGCCAATGGCTCCTGCTGCTATCAATCTATCCAATGAGGACCCGAGACAGCGGCTGGAACGATCGGGTTCAAGTAAGAAAAAGGGGGGCTCTGGGGGGCAGCTGCAGCACAGAAGGTTTTTCATCTTAATGCATAGAATGTATTAAGGTGAAAAACCTTGAGAATTTACAACTCCTTTAAGAATCACAGAAACTCCTGTGCTATGGATAATTCCCACATAGTATTTCCATTATTGTCTCTATCAAAGGAAGACAACCTGACAATAGACTCCTTTGAGGAGTATTGTGAAGCATGCATGAGGCCAGCACAGTTTGTCAGATGACAGCTTTGAACACGGAAGTATTCAGAGCAGAGTGCTTCAGAGTTCACAACACGGAGGAAGATCAGAGAACAGATATTTACGGATTCTCTGCTGCTCTGACGTCTTGAATGCTTGGCATTAACACCTGAGCATTTCTCTGGTTCAGAATTTACAACGGTACCTAGAGTAATAATCAGGGTTAACATTTGGGGTTGATGCCAGGGAGGTGAAAAAGGTACACCGATCAGGTCATAGGAGAAACACTAAGATGCTATTTATGAACCAGAAAACAAATGCTAGTTGCCAACCTATCACAATGTTGATGCTTTGGCTTCAATGTATACTGAGCTGCTGAACCACAAGGAGTAGAGATCAGAAATGACCGCACCTTTCTGACATTTGTGCGCCGCATGCTTATTTCATGTCTGTACTGAATCCAGAGACAGCCAGACAACTGCATTTTCAGAACGATGCAAGTGGACTTTAACAATAGAGAGAAGTAAAGGGCAAAAAGGGTGCCAGGAAATTGTTAGTCTCTTTATAGTTTAGCATTATCTATCCTATTGTATGGCTGTTTGTGCAGTTGAAAAAAAAATACAAAGCACAGTGTATGCAAGGGCATATTCTAACATTACTTTTATTTAAAAAAAAAAAAAAAAAAAATCACACAACACAAGGTGTGGAGCTGGTAGAAAAGGGTGTTATTATTCAGGTGTATCCAATGCAGGACGGCATGCAAATATGGTCCTTGCAGGGAGATGTGAATTACTAGCGTGACTAAGCAGAAAGCTTTGGATGGGGTGAGGAAGGATTAGATAGTGTTTTTTTTTTTAATTGCTATCTGTGCCCTCTGTTCGTACTGGTGACCATTGTCAATGAAAAAGTTTAGAGTTGTCCCTAGAACAAGAGGTAAGGGGAGATCTTCCAACGGGGACACCTGTTTTGGAGGCAACGAAGGCCGGCCATAGACAGAGCGAAGTTCGCTCAATTCTCCCATCAGTGTTGACAGGGTAATCCCTCCTGCCGAGACATTGTATTCTACTGGCAGGGGAAGCTGTCCCCTCAGGGAGAAGACAGTAATTAACACTAGCGGCTATAACAGCTATAATCACATGTAAAATCTGGCAGACTGGTTGTACCCAAGTTGATTGATGGTACATTCAGCCTGCCCATACATGGTTGAAAGCTTGGCTGGTTCCTGTTGAACCGGCTGGGATTCGAACCGTCTATGGCCGGCTTTTAGAGAGGAATTTCCTTTACCTTTAGAGATTTCCTCTAAGTTCCTTCTGCGTCTCTGGGACAGGAAGTGTAGTCAAATTTCCTAATGTTACACAGACAGCAACATAAAAAAATAAAGTTTTATCTGTAGCCAATACACTAAAAGAAGTAGTCCGTATCAGGTCACTTACTTCTAAGCTTCCTCGTTTGACGGGGTTCAGTACAAGAAGTTTCTTCAGCAGGTTTTCACAGTCTGTAGACATATAGAAAGGAATTCGATACTTCCCCCGTAATACTCGCTCCCGTAATTCCTTTAGAAGACAGGAGAACGGTTACCATGATATCAGCACTGTCTGAGCAAATTGTTAAATACGGCAAAGGAAATGTATATCAGGGAAGTATGCAGACTGCATTGGAAAAATTTCCCTTCTACAAATACTACTTACCGTATATACTCGAGTATAAGACGAGTTTTTCAGCCCATTTTTTAGTCTGAAAAACTCCGCCTCGGCTTATACTCGATTGAGCCGTACCTTCCATTACTAAAACAGCGTGCGTCTTCTGCTGTGTAATGCATTCTGTTCAGCCGTCCATTGAAACAAAGCCCGCCCGGCCTCCTCCTAGTCCGTCTATGATAGAGGAACACTGATATGATGCTGGGAAACTGTATCAGTGTTCCGCCTATCACAGACGAGGAGGAGGCGGGGTGGGCTTTGTTTCAATGGACGGCTGAACAGAATGCATTACACAGCGGGAGACACACACTGTTTAGTAATAAAAGGTACGGCTGCAGCTGGGCACAGTGAGACTGCAGCTGGGCACAGTGAGACTGCAGCTGGGCACAGTGAGACTGCAGCTGGGCACAGTGAGACTGCAGCTGGGCACAGTGAGACTGCAGCTGGGCACAGTGAGACTGCAGCTGGGCACAGTGAGACTGCAGCTGGGCACAGTGAGTCTGCAGCTGGGCACAGTGAGTCTGCAGCTGGGCACAGTGAGTCTGCAGCTGGGCACAGTGAGTCTGCAGCTGGGCACAGTGAGTCTGCAGCTGGGCACAGTGAGACTCCAGCTGGGCACAGTGAGACTCCAGCTGGGCACAGTGAGACTCCAGCTGGGCACAGTGAGACTCCAGCTGGGCACAGTGAGACTCCAGCTGGGCACAGTGAGACTCCAGCTGGGCACAGTGAGACTCCAGCTGGGCACAGTGAGACTCCAGATGGGCACAGTGAGACTGCAGCTGGGCACAGTGAGACTGCAGCTGGGCACAGTGAGACTCCAGCTGGGCACAGTGAGACTCCAGCTGGGCACAGTGAGACTCCAGATGGGCACAGCGAGGCTGCAGATGGGCATTGTTTACTGATAGCTGCTTCATTTTCCCACCGTCGGCTTATACTCGAGTCAATATGTTTTCCCAGTTTTTTGTGGTAAAATTAGATGCCTTGGCTTATATTCGGGCAGACTTATACTCGAGTATATACGTTAATTTAAATCTGTGATCTGTCCATTTTCGAAACAACTAAAGTCAGAGAGGTCAGCAATGAAAGCCTACTTAGTCCTCTTAGCACAGTTTTCCTTTATTGACAGCACACTGGATGGCCACCCACTTCTCCATACAACAGTGCTAGTCATCCACGGTTTCCTTTTGTGAGTCCATAAATCATTAAAATTCCCTCCTGAAAATAAAAAATAAAACTTACCAACTGTGCTACTCCATTGAGAAGTGGATGGTTCCTTTCTACATGTGTTTACATGTCTTTCTACATGTGTTAGTTTACCAGCACATTTTTTATGAGGAACAAAAGACTTTATGTATTAATGAACATTGGACTTTTTATTATTAATGAATGCGGACCATCAATGATATGTTTTTATGCTATTTGCATTCAAAATTGTTTTGATATGGATTCAAATATTTTATTTATTTATTGTGATTATTGAAGTTTTTTGGAACCTTAGGAAAGATAGGGTTTGAGGATCTATACAAGGATTAGCCTCGCAGCACTGAGGTCCATGGTTCACATCACGACCAAGACACTACCTTCATGGTGTCTGCATGTTCTACATGTGCTTGCAATGATTTCTTCCCATATTCCAAAGACATACTGGTAAGTTAATTGGCTTTTGTCTAAAATGGCCCTAATATGTGTATGCTTGTGAGATATAGACCTTAGATTGTAAGCCCGAGACCAGGGACTGAAGTGAATGTACACAGCATATAAAATGCTGCCTATATTGATGGAGCTATACAAATATCCCTAATAAAAAAATACTATATCGTTGATATTTATACAGCTGCTTAGGCCCCTTTCACACAACCGCTCTGATCAGGGCTGTCTGTCAGTTTTTCAGGCAGACCTGATCGGACAAGTCTATTTACTCCTGTGGACCAGAGGGTGTAAAAAGACCTCCAAATTCTATCCGGGCTATAATAAATGGGAAGGGAAGGGATCCTTCCATCCTCCTCTGTGTAGGCGGATTGGATCGGAGGTAATCAGGTGTAGAGGGACAGTGGAGTCAGTTTACTCCCGGCTGCCCATAGATCAGAGCAGGTTTTGTCTATGTCCTTTCTGCATAAACTCAGCGGACACGGACCTGTCATCCACTCTCACTGCTCTGATCAGAAGAGGATCAGCGGACAGATCCCCTGCTGATCAAAACAGAATCTTCCCCATGTGAAAGTGGCTTAGTGGGTTTAGATTTCACTTTTAACACGGTGCATTGGTGGCTTAACCCCTTTACACCTAAGGGTAAAACAAATGTTAATGCCTAAGCACAATTTTGCAACTTTGACATGTGCTAGAAAAACTGTACATATCGTCACAACTACTTTCTGTATCCAGGTGGAATATACCTCGATTTTTTTTTTTTCCAGGATAAATTTGGCTCTCTTTTGGTGGTAAATGGTAACGGATATCTCCTGATTTTTTTCTTTTCTTTTTTTAGGCCCCTTTCACACGGACGGATAGAATGGTGCTTTTAGCTGCGTATTTTCTAGTTTTCTACCGCAGCAAAAAGCACACAATGCTTTCCTATGGCCCCATTCACACACTGCGTTTAGCTGCAATTTCGTTACATGCGGTTCCGTGCGGATAGAAAAAAATAGAATTGACTGCGTCCAGGAGCGATTTAGTGCAGCTATCCGCACATAGAGTGCAGGTAATCGCAGTGTAACTATTTCTCCTGCGGATAGCAGCGGCAACAAGGAAAGAAAAGCAACAGGAAGCACATCAGAAATGGCAAGAATGTTCCAAACGCAGCTAAACGCAGGTAATCTCACTGTACAAATGCAGCTGATCGCAGTGCCTGGAGTCTTGAATTTCACAGAGCATATTATATGCTTTTAACTGCGGCAGAACAGCCGTCCGTGTGAAAGGCACCTTAAAGGAAAACTGGCCCAAAACAGTAAAAAAAAAAAAAAACTATTTTTAAATTTAGCTGTATATTTCTTGCTATTATCATAATTTACCACCAAACAACAACCCAAAATAAATTCTCCTGCTCCTGACGATTGCAGTGAGACCACATATGTGAATGTTAGTAGTTGTTTGTGCCCATAGTACAGCCCAGAAACAATGGTGCACATTCTGCATTTTTATTTTTTTAATCCTGCCTGAAACACACCGACACTACGGTATTACTGATACTAATTTAAAGGCCAGTTCACACCACAAAAATGCACTCCGGATACGTTTCTGGATCAGTTTTTGTTTACAGGTCATACCCCAGTGCGTTTTTCATACAATTTGCTAGGTTCCAGTATAGTTCTGTGCAGAAAAATGCAGCAAGCTCTATTTTTGGAATACATGGAAAACACGGTGCATGCATTTTTAGTGCAGAAAAAAAAGCACACGGAACTGCATCTGGTGTGAACTAGCACTACCCAAAATATGCTGACCGTGACCTTTGACCCCGGCCCTGATCCTAACCCCGATAAACCATCCTTGATGGTGTTATTTTTTATGGATTTTAAATTTTTTGTTTGATTTTTTTTTTTTCTACACACTGGTTTGTTAAAGAGGAGTTCCACCCAGGGGGGCCATTAAAAAAAAAATAAATTAAAAGTCAGCAGCTACAAATACTGCAGCTGCTGACTTTTAATTGGACACTTACCTGTCCCTGGGTCCAGCGATGCGGGGGATCGAAGCCCCGCTCGTCCCCCCCCCCTCCGCTCGTCGGCGCCGGCATTTCAACTGTGGGCGCCGGGCTGTGGCTTCACAGCCTGGCACCCACTGCGCATGCGCGAGCGGCGCCGCGCGCCGTGATTGGCCGCTCAATCACCTGGGACCTGTAATGGGTCCCAGATGATTGACAGGAGGGAGAGAGAAGAGCCGAGCCCTTCCTGTGCCTGGGGGGAAGTGATGTCACCAGCCCAGGCAGAGGAAGGGGCAGACTACGAGGGACCACCTAGCAACAGGCATTTAGAGGTGAGTAAAAAAAAAAAAAAATATCCAAATTTTTTTTGTTTTGTTTTTTTAGAATTTTTTAGATATGTTTGTTTTTTTGGGTGGAACCCCACTTTAACTTCCTTTTCTGAATGAAGAGAAAGATACATTACATTTTTCTCTCCTGCAAGAGGAGGAAGATGCAAACCCAGGGGTGGGCTCATAGTGACTGATCACTGTGATTGCCAATAAGATGCTATCACAGCGATCAGGTAACCCGGTCCGTAAACGGAGAGTACCGGGTCCTGATCGTTGGTGAGAACCCGATCTCTGTGCTGTGCGGCGAGCTCCCAGCCCAAAGGGAGAGAACACAAATATGCGGCCCCACCGAGAAAATCCCACTTCTGTGAGGCCACATAGATGTGTGTGGTCGGCAGGAAGGGATTAACGTTCTGATGACCTTTTATCTGTATATCAGCAGTGTGAGATCTAAGGCACTGCGGCATCTCACTGCTAGACTCAGGAAAGCCCTGTCTCTACTAATATGGCCACGGAGTACGGAAAAGACACGGTAAATCTGTAATGGGAAAAGATCAGCTGTGGGGAGACAACAGGCAATACTGATGATTAGTCCTTTGCCTTCCTTTTTTTTTCTGAGCGCAGCCTCCATGGTTCAGTTGCTCTGTGAGTTACAGTACAGCTGTACAAATATTAAACCTCCCCGTAGTATTTATAAGGAAAAGTAAACTTTTAGTGCATATATCACCCTCCCTCCAAAAGCACATTCAAAAGAAGTCATACCTGTGTATAACTCCGATCTGCACGCTGCGGCCTGCCCAGCGCTGTTCAGCCCCTGCCTGTACATCAACATATGTACTGTGGCCTCTATTCACTTCAACAGAAAGCCCCTCTATAGGCTCACAAACAGGCTTGACATTGAAGTGAATGGATTATTTATCTTTAGCAATAAGGCCTTTTGCACAATGGACATTTTTACAGCAGCTGTTTTTGGCTTCAGACTTTTTTTTCTATAGTCAATAAACTCCCCATCATGTTATCCTATGTGCCCATACACACATAGGGAGTTATTTATGAAAGGCAAATCCACTTTGCACTGAAAGTGCACTTGGAAGTGCAGTCACTCTAAATCTAAGGGGAAGATCTGAAATGAGGGGAAGCTCTGCTGATTTTATCATCCAATCATGTGCAAGCTAAAATGCTGTTTTTTATTTTCCTTGCATGTCCCCCTCAGATCTAAAGCGACTTTACTTCCAAGTGCACTTGCAGTGCAAAGTGGATTTTCCTTTAGTAAATAACCCCCATAGGCTGTTAGTAGTTTTTGGCTGGGGCGTTTTTTGGCTTTAAAAAAAAACCCCAAAACTAGTGGGTTCTGAGAGAAGTCTTTCAGCTGTAAAACGCTCTAAGGTAAAAAAAAAAACTCACTGCAAAGCTACTGGCATTTTTATAACGTTATTTCAACGTCCAGTGTGCATAAGGCCTAAATGTGTACCTGAAGCTGTGTGCCAAATGGAATAGTTCCAGCAATGGACAAAAAGGAGGAAGATTACCAAAGGTGAGGTCGCTGATTAACCGCTTGCCAACCACTTACTATATATATATATATATATATATATACATACACATACACACACACACACACACACTTACACACATATAATATATATAATATATATATATATACACACACATACACATTATATATATATATATATATATATATATATATATATATATATATATATATATATATATATATATATATATATATATATATATATATATATATACACACACACACATATATACACACACACATATATATATATATATACACACTCAGCGGCACTCCTGCGCTGGATCACATACCTGGGACATGATCTAGCACTTCCAGGTTGGGGGCGTGCAGACCATCGGCTGCCCCTTCCTGCTGTGATTATTCACAGTGGGAGCCGATCAGCCGGTATTGCGGACACAATGCTTGCTGGTACCCGCTGATTTTTCGTTACACAGGCAGAACAACAGTCTGCCTATGTAAACAGGGCAGATTGCCGTTCTGTCAGCAGGGAAGACATTGATCCTGTGTTCCTCATAATCAGGAACACAGATCGCTGCCTTCCCCTAGTACAAGCACCTCCCACAGTTTAGTAAAGCACAGGCTAGGAACACATTAAACCCTTTGATCTCCTGATGTTAACCCCTTCTCAGCCAGTGTCATTAGTACAGTGGCAGTGCATATTTTTTAACACTGATCATTGTATTGGTGTCACTGGTCCCCAAAAAGTGTCAAAAGTGTTAAGTGTCCCAACTATCTGACGCATCATTGCAGTCCCACTATAAGTCACTGATTGCCGCCATTACTAGTAAAATAAATAAATAAAAATTCCATAAAAATACCCCATAGTTTGTAGGCATTTTAACTTTAGGTAAATCCTATTGGGATTTTTTTTTTAACCAAAAATATGTAGCAGAATACATATTCACCTAAATTGATGAAGAAATTAAATTTTTTTTTTTCTTTAATATGTTTTATAGCAGAAAGTAAAACATTTTGTTTGTTTTTTTTTTCGAAATTGTCATTCAGTTTTTGTTTATAGCGCAAAAACAAAAAACGCAGAGGTGATCAAATACCACCAACCGAAAGCTCTATTTGTGGGGAAAACAGGACATACATTTTGTTTGGGTACAATGTTGCACAACCGCGCAATTGTCAGTTAAAATAAGCTAAAGTGGTTGAGCTTAACGGTTTAGCCCACCTTTTAGACCACATTTAGGATGTAAAGCCTGGTACACACAGGCTCACGGGCTGAACATTGATATCGGCCGGTTTAACAGAAATCGTCCGACATTCGGCTCTTGTGTACAACAGCCTGTCCAACTTCTGCTGAACAGGCATGCTGAAAAAATAGCAACCGATCGGCATCCAATCAGCTCTGGCAGCCAGTGGCTGCGAACACTGACCGGTGTGTTCTGGAGAGGGAGGCGGTACCCCTGTCACAACACAATAGCATTGCATAGGTAGTACAGAAAGCTCCCAGTGGGCTGAATTAAAAATACTAATAGCGTGTACCAGGCTTATAATGAAACCTGGTCATATACAACATCTCCCCAAGGAAACTGACCGTGGTCAGAATCTAAAGGTACAATACTCTCCCTACCTTTAAATTCTGTCCATCGAAAGGTAAGGAGCCGCTGACTAAAGTGTATAAAATGACTCCGAGACTCCACACATCCACCTCAGGACCATCGTACTTCTTCCCCTGAAAGAGTTCCGGAGCAGCGTACGGCGGACTGCCGCAAAACGTATCCAGCTTGTTACCGATGGTGAACTCGTTACTGAATCCAAAATCTGCTATTTTGATATTCATGTCGGCATCAAGGAGGAGATTTTCTGCCTGTTTAAAAAATATGAATACAAATTTACAGAATTTTACATTTTTAAAAGGGTAACTAAACTTTCATTGAAAAAAAAAAAAAAATTAAAGTGGTTCTAAAGCCTAAATATTTTTTTACGTTAATGCATTCCTTGCATTCATGTAAAAAATATTTAGGAATCAGTATCCCCCCCCCCTCACCACCCCCTTGCTTTTACTTACTGGGCTGTTCACGTCTGCAGCTCTTCTCTCCCCTCACTTCCCGGTCTCACAGGGTTTGCTGTGGCAGCGGGAGCCATTGGCTCCCGTTGCTATCAAAGCCAGTGACGAGGGAGCGGGAGGCAGGGCCGAGTCCCGCTGTCTGTGTAAAGAGACAGCAAGGCTTGGCAGCGAGCCCACACAAGTGCCCCCCATAGAAAGTGGCTTTCTATAGGGGCACTCCCTGGAGGGGAGGAGCCGGGAGCGCTAGCGGGGGACCTAAGAATAGGAGGTCCAGACCTGCTCTGTGCAATTCCATTACACAGAGCAGGTAAATATAATATGGTTTGTCATTTAAAAAAAATAATAATTAAAAAAAATAGAAAAAGCTCAGCTTTATAAATCACTTTAATAGAGCATATACAATTGTCACATAAGTCATATTGTAATTAAATGTTACTAAAAATCACCTTTCATTTTCATTCTGCAGCTCTGTCATTTTCTGTAAAATGCAATATGACAACCCGGAGGCGTTCTGTACACAGGTGGTATACAGAATTCCCCCAGAAATGTCATCTCCTGCTTGTGCGATTGGCATATTGATTTTTCCAGAAGTCTGCAGAGATACAAATCAGATTTCGCCATTGTCATTTTTGGTGAGATACTCTCAAAGGGAAATCACTTCTATAGGGATGCAGACCCTGCCACATTCCTCATTCGATCCCTGCAGGTGCAGCAGCTGATCATTATAAAGTCACTCTCAGGCTACTTTCACACCGGGGTGGGGGTGCATTAGCGGTAAAGCGCCGCTAAAACAGCGCTTTACCGTTTTTCGTCCACTAGCGGGGCGCTTTTAACCCCCGCTAGCGGCCGAAGAAAGGGTTAGAAGCGTCCGTATTGTGGCGCTGCCGAAACGTTTGCAGGTGCTTCGGCAGCGACGCCCATTCATTTCTATGGGCAGCGTGTTTTGGGAGCGATGTACACCCCGTTCCCTCACCGCCCCAAAGATGCGGCTTGCAGGACTTTTTTTCCTGTCCTGCAAGTGCTCCGCCCCACTGTGAAAGCACTCAGGCTTGCACATTGAGGAGGCATGGGAGGTGCTTTTCAGGCGCTATTTTTAGCGCTAAAGTGCTTGAAAAGCGCCCTGGTGTGAAAGTGGTCTTATTCAGGTTGCACATAGACACGGACAAACTGTTATTTCCTTAAAAATAACAATAGGTATCTGCAATAACATTTGTTAAAATCCTTGCAATGCACATTGTTCACCCAGAGGGGAATTTTTTTTTTTTTTTTTTTTTTATCAAGAGAAGTGGAGTTACTCTTTAAAGTTTTTACTCAGACCTGAGCAACAGACATCTACATAAGGGCCCATTCAGACTATGGCATTGCAGTAAGGAGTGGGTTACCATTTCCTTTACGGCAATGCACATCAGAACTCAAAACGTGGTTTGGTGCAATGCGGTGCCACTCATCTGGGTGGCACGTCATTGCACCTCGCTGGTGGACGTCCGTTGCAGTGTGCGGCAATATATTAATGTGCGCTGCCTAAAACTGGTGCACATCTGTTGTGCCAATTTTGTTGCAAACGAACACTAATTCCCCGTACACACGGTCGGACATTGATCGAACATTCCGACAACAAAATCCTAGGATTTTTTCCGACGAATGTAGGCTCAAACTTGTCTTGCATACACACGGTCACACAAAGTTGTCGGAAAATCCGATCGTTCTAAACGCGGTGACGAAAAACACGTATGTTGGGACTGTAAACGGGGCAGTGGTTTTAATAGCTTTCATCTCTTTATTTATTCTGAGCATGCGTGGCACTTTGTCCGTCGGATTTGTGTACACACGATCGGAATTTCCGACAACGGATTTTGTTGTCGGAAAATTTTATCTCCTGCTCTCCAACTTTGTGTGTCGGAAAATCCGATGGAAAATGTCAGATGGAGCCCACACACGGTCGGAATTTCCGACAACACGCTCCGATCGGACATTTTCCATCGGAAAATCCGACTGTGTGTACGGGGCATTAGAATCAATAGCACAACATGGAACCCAACATACTGTATGTAATGTATGTTACTGCAACAAGACACACAGCAGTTGATATAAACAAACTCTAAAAGAACTTCATAAAAAATGTCTCAGACCCATCACACATGTATCAATTATTTACAATGGTTCCCAGATTTGATTGGAATATCCAATCATATTTGAGAAATATTTTCTGGGTACTCTTCCTGGTTTAATCCAAATTACTGGTTTGTATGAAATGTCTTTAGCTCGATTGTTGCTGCATGTCATAAATAAATTTGCCAGTGTGTCTGTCTGTCTCATTGACCCCCCTACAAGGATAAAGAGCTCCCAACTGCATACAAGAATTTAAATGATTGCAGCCACTGGTCCGTGATGACAGCCAGGCAACTAGCATTCTCTAAAAAAGATGTAACAGTATTCATTGCCAATGTTTCACAAAATTTAGTAAACTGCCTGCAGGGGGCACCGAAGGACCTGTGCTCTTCTCTTACCCAAAGCAGACAAGGTTTGCAGTGACACTCAGGAGGATACCACAATTACAATAAAAAGGGACAGATGTCTGAAAGGTCATACTGCTCTAATATATAAAAGAATGATCTGTAGAGGACACATAACTTACCTTTAAATCTCGATGGACAATACACTTCTGATGACAATACTGCACCGCAGACACAATCTACATAGAACAAAAAGGACAAGGTGAAAAACTCTAAACCCAACATTACTGCAGTAACAATATACCCCAAATCTACATGAATGACACATTTAAAGGGTCCTCTAAGGGCGTCTCACAGATCTCAGGGACTCCAGCAGTAAGACCCCGTACACCCGAGGTCCCAGCTCAGTCCATGTGCCGCTGCCATTACAAAGCAAGTCTTATGCTGGGTTCATATCTCACAGCAGGGGGTCCGGTGCGTCCCCGTTCACCGTTTCAGCCCGAATTTTTGGCTGAATTCGGACCTGAAATTGACTAAAAGACGCACAGGGCTCAGTGGAGATGTGTGAATCGTCTTCATAGAGAGCCGGTCACAATCTCCTGCCATACCAATTGGATGTGGAAACCCACATCCAATTCACAATAGCGTGAACCCAGCCTCACCCTTGTAGATATATTCTTTAATTATTAGGAAAGAATGCAGCTGGGACCCCAGAGAGAAAATTCTCCAAGTGGTATTTATAAGTGATCTTATAAATGGGAAGGTTATTCAATTCATCCATGTGTACCCAAATACTAACGTAGGTCTAAACCCTAACTGACCCACATTTAGTTTGCATAAGCACTGCGCATCATAAACACCGGTAATTCACTCTTTCTATTAAACAGAATACAGTTATCCTCTTTCTTTTATCTTTTTTGCATCTCAGCGCTGATCTCCTCCAGCCTCTGTCAACCACTTCAACATGCATCCACTCCAGACAATTGCCCATCATTGCTTTGAATCAGTAGGGCAGCTTATAGTCTTCACCAACTTCACGTGTGACAGGGTGACAATGCAGAAGTACAGCTGGGAGTCAGTTGTCACCAGGGCTGGGACAAGGGGTGGGCAGGAGGGGCGGCTGCCAATGGCGCAATGGTTTACTGCAGGGATGGGGGCACAGTTTGGCATCTTTGCCCTGGGCGCTGGATGACTTTGTCCCGGCACTGGTTGTCACCACATAACAAGAAGTCCCCAGAAAAGGACTTTCATGACAGGGTTACCGGGTATTTGAATACATGCTGCAGAGCAGATTCAAAAAGTTAACAACTTTTGAAATGAAGTAAGAGGATAAACTATGATGGCGCAGAGTTGAGCTACATTCACAACGCACAGAAACGCGCTGCCCTTTTGCAGATGTGCGGTGGTGCCAAAAAATCTTAATAGCACCTCTACGCATTTGCTAATGCGTTTTTGCATGTACCAAAAAGCATGGTATGAAAGCGAGTCTTCTCAAAAGGGTCAGCAATTTCTTTTGAGCGTTTCTCATGAATGTGCTACCTTACATGCGACTCGCGCGGAAACAGAGCCTTAGAAATTGCAAAAGGAAAATGATGTGTGAAACGATTGCAATAAAAGTAACACAGGAGGAGAAAGGATCCGTTTCGTTGTAGTGACCATAGTTTTTAAGGACTCATGTGACACCTGCTGCTTGGTGCTGTAATGTGCTTAATATATGTGCCAAAATATAGGCAAATCTTTTCAAAAACATGTTGCACAAATTGTGACATTTAGACCCCTTTCACACTGAGGCGGTTTTCAGGCGTTTAAAGAAATAGCACCTGAAAATCACCTCCCATTCATTTCAGTGCAACTTTTCACACTGGGGCGGTGCACTTGCAGGACGTTAGGAAAAGTCCTGCAAGCAGCATCTTTGGGGCAGTTTGGGAGCGATGTATTTAGCGCTCCCAAAATGCCCTACCCATTAAAATTAATGGGCAGTGCTTCCAAATCGCCTGAAAAGCGCTTTAGAAGCGCCATTCTTTGGGGTAAAAAGCGCCATGCTAGCAGCCGAAAAAAGCTGCTTAAACATCACTAAAGCACTGCTAAAGAAAGCGGCACTTTATCGCTAATGCGGCCCGTGGCCCCAGTGTAAAAGGGATCTTATGTGAAACGTGGCAAAGAGGGATTTCCCTGTTCCTTACACAGGAAAATGCAGATTTACTAAAACTGGTGAATACAGAACTGGGTGCAGCTTTGAATAGTAACCAATCAGCTTCTAGGTTCTAGCCCACATTCACATTGGGCTGATTTGACATGTCAAATCACATGCCAAATCGGAGCCTAATACCGGCAATGGCACAGTCCGAATCAGTGAGACGCCGACTTCCACACCGATTCCCAAAAGTAGTTTCTTCACCAGTTTTGGTGACGGTTTCAATCTGTAAGGTTTTAATCTGCATGAACCCGCACAAATGTCTCTCAAATCACCCCCAAAGTCGGACTGAAATGCCGGTTTGAAATCGTGCCAGTAGATGCCTTCAGCTGAACTCGCACAATTTCAAAGCCGCCCTCAATGTGAACCCGGGCTTCTTGTCCAAGCTTCAGTTGAAAAAGCTGAAGTTAGAAGCCGATTGGTTACTACTCACAGCTGCACAAGATTTTGTGTGCTCCATTTGTCCAAAATCTCCTCCTAATTTTTGCAGCAGTATAAATGACGTAATCGCACGATGTTAATGTCGCCCCAATATGTGAAAGCTTATATCAGAATATTGTCAGTGTGTTTAGATGGACTTTCATTTTGCATGGACTGAACCTTTAAAGCAAACCTGTCACAAGCTTTGTATACCAACCTTCTCATGAGATAGTAGGAAGTACAAGATATCAATATTTTTAATATGGGCATCTATACCTTCCTCCCCCATCCTCTACAAATCTATAGGTGCTTTGCAGTAGGCTACTGGAACCCCTGTGCTGAACCACGCGGCGAGTTTTGGGGGGGGGGGGATCAGCTGGGGGAAAAAAATTAGAGGGTGACCAAACATGTACGTACCCTTGTTGTTAAGTGCTGGTAAGCTTGGCTCAATTAATCCTATAAGTACCAACCACACACTAAAAAGTGCGCTATTCTTGTGCTAGGTATTAATCACTCAAGAGACACAATAAAAGTGGGAGGGGCCTCGATATTTCCAAGCGGCCAGGCCGACTTGTGGCCTGCTGGTTGTTTGTAGCACATGCTGTGTAATCCCTTCAAAATTGTAAGTGTGATTTTATCATCTTATTCAAATTTGGGTAATATAGAACATTATGTGGCTTTTCCGTTGAACTTTACTTCCTTCATGGTGTCTATCTTGGCTTAGGAGAACGAGGAACCTTTGCATGCAAGAATGTGGTGTACATGACTGCTATGCAGCAAGGCATCTAATTATCTCCTTGTGGGATCAGCCGGTAAGGAGCTGATTTAATCGCTTGTGATGATTATTATGGGAGCACTCTTTCTTCGGTGGTGCATGTTATCATCATTCCTTCACGGCAAAGAAAGAGGGACTATTGAAGTTTAGAAAATCTGAGCACCTTAGATATTTTTATTTTGCACATTTTATATGGACTTTATTTGCACAGATATGTCAATTTAGGATGAGTTCATCATATGTTAAATGCACTTTTATTGTGTCTCTTATGTGATTTATTAACCTATAAAAAAGAAAATATAGTAACTGCGCAGGTGATAAATACTCAAAAGAAGCAGCTGGCAATCACACAACAGAACATTTGTGTAAAAACATATAAAACAACAAGAGATTGCCGCGCTTGTGTCTGATATACAAAAAAACTTGTATAATAGTCAAAAAGTCCAAAAAAAAAAAAAAAAATTGTGCCCACAAAAAGTGTCCAAAAATGTGTGATCTATTAACCTATACCCAGCACAAGGATAGCGCACTTTTTATCGTCTGGTTGGCGCTTGTTACACATCCTACTCCAATTGGTGATTTAGATGCTGCTGTGCGTTCGGTCTAAGTGAGTTTTTATTATATTTGTTTTACTTTGTTTTTTGTCACTACGGTTTACAGTTTTTTTTTGCAAGTGCACGAATATCATCTTGGGTTTAGTAATCCTAGAAGTACCCTGAATGGACGGGACAGAGCAGGGATCTGGAGACTGGCACCAACTCATCAGCAGGGAAAACAAGCAATCTGGACAAGTAATGTGAAGCTTGTCTCTTAACCCTCAATATACGTCAGATGGCTACATTGTGGCTTGAAATAGCACGGGTCAGGCAGGTAAGTCGGGATGCTGGGGAGCCCAGAGACATGGCCTGGTGTGAAGGCATCTACTGGACACACAGTTCATGCCCCTCATTGGACCTGACCCACAGTAAACCAGCAGATTTTAACGACTTAAAGACCTCCTACCGCACATATACTGCAGCAGGGCTGATCTATTGTGCAAAAGGACGTACCTGTTCAATAGACAGTGTGGGCACAGCTGATTGGCCAGAGGGGGAGTCAATCAGGGAGTCCGGTGGACACGCCAGGACCCGCTGATCATTCCCCACAGAGGCAGAACGGCGATCTGCCTATGTAAACAAAGCAGATCGCCGTTCTGACAGGGGAGAACACAGTGATCTTGTGTTCCTGCTAAGCAGGAACACGGATCTCTGTGTTCCCCCAGTCAGTCCATCCCCCACACAGCTAGCAAGCACCTCCTAGTGACACACTTTACCCTTTGAGCGCCCCTGGTGTTATCCCCTTCCCTGCCAGTGTCATTAGTACAGTAACCATTTTATTTTTAGCACTGATCACTGTATTAGTGTCACTGGTTCCCCAAAAAAGTGTCAAATAGGTGTTCGATTTGTCTACCATAATGTCGCAGTCCTGCTAAAAATCGCTGATCACTGCCATTACTAGTAAAAAAAAATGAAATTAATAAAAATGCCATAAAAATATCCCCTAGTTAGTAGACACTATAACTTTTGCGTAAACCAATCAATATATGCTTAGCGCGAATTTTTTTTTTACAAAAATATGTAGCAGAATACATATTGGACTAAATTGATAAGGAAATTTTATTTTTGTTTCCATTTTTTTTTTTATTGGATATGTTTTATAGCAGAAAGTAAAAAAAATATATATATATTTTTTTTTCAAAATTGTTGGTCTTTTTTTTGTTTATAACACAAAAAATAAAAACCGCAGAGGTGATCAAATACCACCAAAAGAAAGCTGTATTTGTGGGGAAAAAAAGACAGCAAAGTTATTTGAGTCGCACGACCGCGCAACTGTCAGAGTAATACAGAGCCATATCGCAAAAAATAGCCTAGTCATAAAGGGGCTAAAACCATCCGGGGGTGAAGTGGTTAAACAGTGGCTGAATTCCTGGAATTAACTTTAGTGTACTTCGTACTATAAATATACAATTGATAAACTGTTGTGATAAACAAAACAGAGGCTACCACTATCTTAGGCAGGCCATAGACGGTACAAATTTGGTTGCAGGAAAGAAATTTGCACGATTTCCCCCATCAACACAGACAGTGCTGATAGCAATAACTGCAAGTAAATCTGGCAGGCTGGTTGTCCCCAAGTTGATTGATTATCTTGGAATAGTCAGCCTGCCCACATACAGTTCGAATCTCGGCCAATTCCTGGTGAACCGGCCAAGATTCAAACTGTCTATGGCCAGCCATATTCTTCTTTGCTTTCAGAAAATATATAATTTTTGGAGGTTTTAGCTAATCTTCAGGCCTAAAATGTGCAAAAATGACACCGGCAGCAAAAAGATTACAGACGGTAAAGGAACATGTGACCTATGTGGAAGACACGCCCACTTTGACTCCTTGTCCATACTAGGCTCATCTGGGTAAGAAAAGGACTGCAGGCAGTACAGGACAATGACTCTGGGCTCAGACAATGGGAAAAGATTTCCAGCTCTCCCAGACACTTTTTTCCTTCCAAGACGCTGTGACTGAGCTTGTGAGGATCTGGCGTGCATCCAGACCATAGTAAATGGGAGAGATTGTTTGGGCAACAGAATGGCATAATGATTGTGCATTTCCTGACAGCTCCCGGTTCTGGGTATTTATAGCGTTCATCCCTACTGACTGCTGACAGCTGTAGCAGTGAGCGGAGCGGTGCTGGGATATAGTGCAGGGACCGGACCTGCTGGGGGTGGGGGGGAATTTTCCATTCATGTGCTGCCGCTTTTTCCCACTGCTACAGATCATTAACCCTGCGTCTGCCAGCAGCTTGTTTGCTGGGGCTGTGAGGGTTGGTTAAAGTGCACCTTACAGGGAAAAAAAAAAAAAAAAAAGCAAGGTTAACTTAATACATTTGTGTCACGTATCTATCACAAAAAAGTTACTTATATCAACAGAAAAAAAAAAGTTTACAAATATACTAACTTTATACCCAGTCTCTCAGACATGGTACTTTTTCCATTGAGATCCTGGGGGAACCAGAGAATACAAATCTAGTGAGGACTTGATCCTGCACTGTGATAATACTGCATCTCCTTGTGAGATTCCAGGTTCTCTGCATTCTCTGTGATGTCACAGGAAGCAGCTTGATGCAGGGGCGGCCCGTCCATTGTGGGCGCAGCCTCCTCTATCCACCGCCGCTACCCTCCCTATCCATGCGCCTGGCCCCTTTCAGCACTGATCCTCCTCCTGGCCAATTGGGAAGCGGGCCTGATACCCGTCACCCGATTGGCTGAAAGGACAGGCAATCCTTTTGGATGCCAAGAGGAGGGGAGGAGACACACGGCAGAAGCGAGGAGGAGAGGACACAGGAGCCGCTGCCCACCGATGACCTGATCCCCGCCACTGCCCGATGTGCCCGCCTCCTGGCGCAAGTGCCAGTGGACCAGCAGACAGTGGGGGTGGGTGGGTGGTTTGACGCCACCCCCAAACAAAAAACCACCAGCTGCCACTGGCTTGATGTCACTTACTGCAGTGTAGTACCCAGGAAAAGGTGAAAAATATGAAGTCTTATTTTTTTTGTTTACCAAGGCTAGATTCACACTTGTGAGGGCCGTGGGGCCCACATCTGCTTGGGTATGACAGCCCATTCATTTGAATGGGCTGCCGTGCTCTGTGAAATGCAGGAAAGAAGTCCCTGCACTACTTTGGAAATCGCAGCCTGCACGGAACCACCAGTACATCGCCCCAAAAAAAAGTGCCATTTGGTGTAGTGGAAGAGGAGGAGGAAGAGGAGGAGGAAGAGGAAGAGGAAGAGGAGGAGGAGGAGGAGGAGGAGGAGGAGGAGGAGGAGGAGGAGGAGGAGGAAGAGGAAGAGGAGGAGGAGGAGGAAGAGGAAGAGGAAGAGGAAGAGGAAGAGGAAGAGGAAGAGGAAGAGGAAGAGGAGGAAGAGGAAGAGGAAGAGGAAGAGGAGGAGGAGGAGGAGGGGGGGGGCCTTAAAGCAGAACTAACTAACAAGGGTTCCTAACAAATCAGGCAAAATTTGCTTAGTGGGGGGCCCTGTTCCCCTTCTGTCCATTATTATATAGGATTTATATAGTGCCAACAGTTTGCGCAGCGCTTAAAATAAAGGGAGAAAATACAGCAACAAAACAATTCAATGCAAGAAGGTTAGGATGGCCCTGCTCCTGGGAGCTTACAATCTAATAGGGAGGGGGCTGGTGGAACAAAAGATGATAACTGTCAGGGATGAACTGATGGAAGAAATAGAAGATTTGGTTATTAGCTGAAGGCAGGATAGGCCTCCCTGGAGAGATGAGTTTTCAGGGCACACCTAAAAGTGGACAAAGTAGGAGATAGATACATAGATTGGGGTAGGGAGTTCCAGAGGATGCCAGAGGCGTTTAATATCGTTCAATTGAAAAAAATCAAAGGAGCCGGGTGGAAAATTGTTGAGCAAACAGAATCTGCATCCAAACTGATGCAGCCACTGTTCAGATATACTGCCAGCCACTGCCAGATTACAATAGCCCAGAAGGAGAAATCATCCATGCGCTTGGTTAGCATTGGAGGAACCTTTTAGATTTATTTTGCTCAGCCCGTAGGCTGAACTAAAAAATAGTTTAATAATGTACGGCCAGGTTTAAAAGTATAACACAGATACTAATGAACAAGGTAACATAGAAATAGGTGTCAAATGTTGGCGGTGCAACAGAGGTGTGTGTTAATCACAAGAATGGCCCAATAGAATTAGCAATATTTCAGCAGGTATACCTGGCCACATATACACTATGTACCTGATGTTTGGGCTCACATATATGTCGGGCTGCAGTTTCCCTGCGTTTTTTAAAAAGGAGTCCAGTGCAGTTTTGTTCACCGCTTCGGGTGCAAATTTTTACTTGAAATCGCACCTGAACCGGACTGAAAACGGCATAGACTCTCTTTAATACAGGACTGTGGCCAGCCCGCAGATATGAGAGCCGGCTCCTTAGAGAAGGCTGATGGTTCACATACCACAAACTGGATGCGGTTCAAAACGCATCCCATTCACATATACACTATATTGTCAAAACTATTGGGACGCCTGCCTTTACACGCACATGAACTTTAATGGCATCCCAGTCTTAGTCCTTAGGGTTCAATATTGAGTTGGCCCACCCTTTGCAGCTATAACAGCTTCAACTCTTCTGGGAAGGCTGTCTACAAGGTTTAGGAGTGTGTCTATGGGAATGTTTGGCCATTCTTTCCAAAGTGCATTTGTGAGGTCAGGCTCTGATGTTGGATGAGAAGGCCTGGCTCACAGTCTTCGCTCTAATTCATCCCAAAGGTTTTCTATCGGGTTTAGTTCAGGACTCTGTGCAGGCCAGTAAAATTCCTCCACCCCAAACTCGCTCACCCATGTCTTTATGGACCTTGCTTTGTGCACTGGTCCAAATCATTTGGTGGAGGGGGATTATGATGTGGGGTTGTTTTTCAGGGGTTGGGTTTGGCCCCTTAGTTCCAGTGAAGGGAACTCTTAAGGCGTCAGCATACCAAGACATTTTGGACAATTTCATGCTCCCAACTTTGTGGGAACAGTTTGGGGATGGGCCCTTCCTGTTCCAACATGACTGCACACCAGTGCACAAAGCAAGGTCCATAAAGACATAGATGAGCGAGTTTGGGATGGAGCAACTTGACTGGCCTGCACAGAGTCCTCACCTCAACCCTATAGAATAGCTTTGGGATTAGAGCGGAGACTGCGAGCAGGCCTTCTCTCCAACATCAGTGCCTGACCTCACAAATGCGCTTCTGGAAGAATGGTCAAACATTCCCATAGACACACTCCTAAACCTTGTGGACAGCCTTCCTAGAATTGAAGTTGAAACTGTTATAGCTGCAAAGGGTGGGCCAACTCAATATTGAACCCTATGGACTAAGACTGGGATGCCATTAAAGTTCCTGTAAAGGCAGGCGTCCCAATACTTTTGACAATATAGTGTATATCCGGCTGCAGTTTCCCTGCGTTTTTTTTTAGTAGTTCCGGTGCAAATTTTTACTTGAAATTGCACCAGAACCGGACTAAAAAACGCACAAACTCTTTTTAAAAACGTATATGTGAGCTGGCACCATAGATAAGGCTGCCGGTTCACATTTCATGCAAACTGAATGCAGGTTAAAATGCATCCCATTCACATATATATATGAACTGAGCCTAAGGCTGGAGTGCTGTTTCAAAGAAACCCTGTAATGGGGGAAATACATCAGTTGCCATACAATGTGACAAGTTTGCTTTAAACAATGATTTGTGATTGGATGTTATAGGTTATTACACTTTGCTCTTTAGGATGACATAAAGAATAAATCAGTGGGGGGTTTCCGTTGCTGAAATGCTTTACACGGGGAGCTAGCCAGCAAAGGAATCAGGCAGCTGACCAGCGGCTATTAATAGACACCTAAAAATAGGCGCACCCTTAAAATACCACTACTGTCACCATTCCCCCCTCCCCAGGCCATTCCCCCCTCCCCACAGCTAGTCCTATTCCAGTCCCGCATAGGAACCCTCCGAGGGTGTGCTGTGCAGAGGTTAATGACGATCAGGCCTCCATCACACCAGACGTCAGTCACTCTAAAAATAACAGTTTATTTCCTCCTTTACCTGCCTAAATTTCGCCCGGGCCTCCTTCTCCTTCATCCTCCCATGGGCCACTAAGTAATCAAACACTTCTCCTGCAAGAAATAAACACATTTATTACACGCGGGTCCTGACCGGACATGTTCAGCACAACATTCATCAGTTCGCTGCGTTCTGCAGAAAAGAAAACACAAAGCCGGCTTACCATTTGCCTGGTGTAATGTAATTAATAACATATCCTAAAGAAGAACTCCGCCACTGGATTTAGAGTAGAGACTTTCCACTTCACTTACTGCAACCAAAACTTTACCTCTTTACCATAAAAGTTAATATGTCATCCCCAATACCTGATACTGTAACAAACTGCACTGCTGTGTCTGGCCGATCCACAAGAGATAGAATGTACAGGACAGGGTGGATAAAAATCAATGATATTTGTTTTTTTACAAATCAAACAAAAAAAATCAGATTTTAAAAAAATTAAATCAGATTTTTTTAAAAATTAAAATTAATTTTTTTTTTGGTCAAATTTATTTTAATAAAATGCTTATGGAGTAAAAAATCTGTCTAAAGAGAGTTTTCTATGCAAGATACATTAATAATTTAGTTTATTCAGCATGAAATGGAGCTTAGTTAAGTAACATGAGGCTGTATATTCTGCAATGTTTACATTTTTGGTAAACTTTGTCAATGAATCCAAGCTCTGCAAGCTGAGAAAACATGCACTGCATTGATTTATTCACACAATTTCACAGTAACCATGAGACAAAACAAAGTTCAGAAATATTCCATTATCCCAATTTTTTTGCAATTCTATGTACACTACAAACTGTATGATTGAATCGCTTCTGATATCGCCATTTTACTAACCTGACAGCTTATTATTCTAAATAGAAAACCTTCATTTTTTTTGCAAACATTAAAGATTCTAACTACCAGCAAGAATAAGTCCTTACATTTAAAGAGCACCTGTCATTTCACATCCATCATGGCAGCGCCTGTTAGCGGGCATCCACTCACCTGGTGTCGCCACGTCCCTCACCTTGTTGTGTCACTGCCGCATCACCAGCCATCTCATTAAAGTGAATGAGCTTGTCAGAGAGTCAACAGCGGGTCAGAGGAGGAGCCGCGGGGGGTCAGAGTCAGATGACAGTTGCTCTTTAAAAATTATGATTTAAATCAAGCCTTTTTACTAGTGATTTGAATCAAACCCACCCTGGCACAGGAACAAATGAAGCACCCAATTTACTAGTAGAAATGATTTTTTTTGTTAAGTCCCACATTAGTAAGATGAGTTTCAAATGAATCAGTACCCAGAACATTCTCATTTTTACTGTACATTAACACTCAGTAAACTATAAATAAACAAGCCATCCCTCATCTCTGTAGATACAGGCACTGTGAAACTATTCACTTTCAAAATTCACTTTAGAAGCACCAAAGTCATCCAAGTCATTCTTTCAGCAGCTCAGCTCCCCGTCAGCAGAAACTCCAAGGGTCTGCTCTAGATAATAGGCATTTCAGCAGGAACGTGGGGGAACGCAGTTCCGGCACCTCCAGCACTGAATGTATGTAATGGCAAGAGGTACTGAAGTGTGGTAGATGGTCTACTAATGTTAATAATGTTACTGGTGGAGTCTATTGTTGCTGGTGGTGGATTAATTGTTGCTGGGGGTCCATTTTTGCTGGGAGGGATCTACTGTTGCTGGCTGATGGAGGGTCAATTAATGCTGGCTGCTTGGAAATCTATTGCTGCTGGCAGACAGATCCTCTTGGGGTGTATGTTGTTGTTGCTGGGTGAAAGGGATGTATTGTTGCTGGCTGCAGGGGATCTATTTTTCTGCCGGACCTTCAGTTCTTGCCAGCGCCGGAGCCCGCAAATCCGGAAGAAAGGCCGGGGGAACATGTCAGACCTCTCAGCAGTGACCGGGCGCCGCTGGGAGGGCTTCGTTCTAAGGTAAGCATTTCATAATGTGCTAGTATGCACATTATTCCATCGTCTTGCAGGCTTTTTTTTTTCCAGTGGTTTACTACCGCTTTAACCAGACATTAATAGAAGTCACAAGACTGCTCTAACTGCTGATGAGAAAAAGGTATTTAGCAGTTTATATTTACTAAAATATGAGAAAGCCTCCTGTTCTCTTTGTGTTGCTTCCTTTGTGTGAAATTCCTGGTGTTCCTGCCAGTCCCCCTGCTTCCCTATTAAAAACTGACCACACTAAGCAGGAAAGCACATTGTGATCAGTTCTCTAGCTATGCAGGAAAGTCAGTGTGCTCTCTTCCAATGATCAGACTTGTCCTGACACGCCCCCACTGCATAGCCATTCACTGGGAAGCTCAGTGTAACGCTGCTTCTCCTCCCCTAGCTCTTATGCAGCTGAGATCAAAGGGAATGTGATTACTTATTAAAAAAAAAAAGGGGGAAAAAGGTATTTATAATGTATTTGCTAGATCTATACACAAACGTTTTGCCTTTCATTTCTGTTTTAAACTGAATGGGTTGTTTTAAAAGGTGATCATTTACAATCACTTTAACGCCTTGTACATATGGACTTTGTCCTGTATAAGAGTAGTGCTTATAGCAAGTTTTTACACAGCATTTGTAAAGCTTTCAGGCAGCTTCAAGTTGCTTTACTGTAATCTTTTTGGCACCATTCAGGTTAAAAGCTACGTTCAACTTTTTAAGAAAATCATCTATACACACAAAGGGCCCCAGTAGGATAAAATACATTGTGGAAGTCCATGATTAAGCCCCAGTAATCACAATAGGCAATGGTAGTGGCAATATGGGATTCTTTTGGTGTCATACACAAAAGAAAAAAAAAAAGGAGATATAAAATTTACATAATTTATTGGTAGAAACTTAAGTTCATAAAAATTAGAAGATATATACACCTTCTGATTACATTGTCATAGTATATTCACCATACGAGGGGAGGCCAATAAGGTCTTACCCTCCCCATGATCTAGATGTGCTAGGGATATGAAATTGCAGGTTTATAGTTGGATATCTTAGTAATATGCATGCCAATGTTTGTTTTTGTAGGTTGTGGTGAATTATAGTTAGAGCCAAGAGAAATGGAGTAGGTGTCATGCCGGACCAAGTTAAATACCAAGCCGTGATTAGGTTTCTCCATCTTCAAGGGAAATCAGCCCAAACAATCCATGAAGAGATGTCAGCTGTGTACAGAGAGGATTGTCCATCATATGAGACTATCAAATGATGGAAGAGAGAATTCAAGTGTGGTCGCACAAATATACAGGATGACCCAAAGGAACATCGTCCGTCAACGGCCACTGAACCAAGTGTGGTGGCCAGAGTTGAGCAGCTAGTGCTTGAAGATAGACGTGTGGCTATTATTTTCTTAGCTAGGGAGGTGAACATTAGTAGAGGGTCAGTTTACAACATACTACATACCATCTTACATATGAGCAAAGTGGCTGCACGTTTGGTTCCCAGGTTACGGACACCTTTCCTTTTCAAAATGTTCACAAAAGCATTTTGGACCTGTACCAACTGTCACTTTTGTTTGGGATTATGGGTATGTATCTCTGCCCCATCCACCTTACTCACTTGACCTGGCACCTTCGGACTTCTTCCCGTTTCCAAATCTGAAGAAACATTTACAGGGAAGACGTTTCCACAATGGTATTAAAGGTCTGTTCCACAGATGTGAGAAGTGTGTAACCATAGGGGGTGGATATGTAGAGAAGGAAGAGTCAGTGGACTAAATTTCAGATCCCTAGCACATCTGGATCTTGGTGAGGGCAAGAACGTATTGGCCGCCCCTCGTATATAGCAGTGTCATGGTCGTGTTCCCAACATGTTTTGCCGGTCAAGGCTTCTTCGGGGGATTTGAGACCATTATTAGTACACAAGCTATCAGAACAAGTAACAAGATATTACAACAATGTTGTGAACATACTATGAAAATGTAACCAAGATGTGTATACAGTGAGGGGAAAAAGTATTTGATCCCCTGCCGATTTTGTATGTTCGCCCACTTTAATGGTAGGTTTATTTTAACAGGGAGAGACAGAGCAACGAAAATATCCAGAAAAACGCATTTCAAAAAAGTTATAAATGGAATTGCATTTTAATGAGTGAAATAAGTATTTGATCCCCCTATCAATCAGCAAGATTTCTGGCTTCCAGGTAAAGAGCTGAGATTAGGAGCACTCTCTTAAAGGGAGTACTCCTAATCTTAGCTTATTACTTGTATAAAAGGCACCTGTCCACAGAAGCAAGCAGATTCCAATCTCTCCACCATGGCGAAGACCAAAGAGCTCTCCAAGGATATCAGGGACAAGATTGTAGACCTACACAAGCCTGGAATGGGCTACAAGACCATCGCCAAGCAGCTTGACGAGAGGGTGACAACAGTTGGTGCGATCACTCACAAATGGAAGAAACACAAAATAAGTAACTGTCAATCTCCCTCGGTCTGGGGCTCCAAGCAAGATCTCACCTCGTGGAGTTTCAATGATCATGAGAACGGTGAGGAATCGGCCCAGAACTACACGGGAGAATCTTGCCAAAGATCTCAAGGTAGCTGGTACCATAGTCACCAAGAAAACAACTAGTAACACACTATGCTGTGAAAGAATGAAAGTACAGGCCCATCTGAAGTTTGCTAATGAACACCTGAATGATTCAGAGGAGAACTGGGTTAAAGTGTTGTAGTCAGATGAGACCAAAATTAAGCTCTGTGGCATCAACTCAACTCTCCGTGTTTGGAGGAGGAGGAGGAATGCTGCCTATGACCCAAAGAACACCATCCCCACCTTCAAACATGGAGATGGAAACATTATTCTTTGGGGGTGCTTTTCTGCTAAGGGACAGGACAACTTTGCTGCATCAAAGTGGCGATGGACGGGGCCGCGTCCCGTAAATCTTGGGTGAGAACATCCTTCCTTCAGCCAGGGCATTGAAAATGGGTTGTGGATGGGTATTCTAGCATGACAATGACCCAAAACATACGGCTAATGGCTTGGAGTGGGACAAAATCTCTCATGAGATGTGTGCAAACCTGGTGACCAACTACAAGAAACGTCTGACCTCTGTGATTGCCAACAAGAGTTTTGCCACCAAGTACTAAGTCATGTTTTGTGAAGGGGTAAAATAATTATTTCACTCAAAACGCAAATCAATTTATAACTTTTTTGAAATGCGATTTTCTGGATATTTTTGTTGTTATTCTGTCTCTCTCTGTTAAGATAAACCTACCAATAAAATTACAGACTGATCATTTGTCAGTGGGCAAACGTACAAAATCAGCAGGGGATCAAATACATTTTTCCCCTCACTGTATATTGTAATTTTTATGAATTAAAATTTTATGTACCAATAATGTCAATTTTATCTCTTTTTCTCCTTGTGTATGGCACCAACAAAAATCCCATATTACCACGACCATTGCCCAAGTTTGAAATTTGCTAACAGCTTTGCAAATACTTTGTAAAACCACATACTGAATTTTGTAAATAGCAGGCCTTATAATGCGGACGATGCAACAGCAGGGAGCATTCAAATCCCTGAAATGTGTACGAACAGCCGGGAACTCAGATGAAGATATCAAAGCTGGAGTCCCCCCCCCAAAAAATAAATAAATAAGACCGCATTAAACCCAGCTCACTATACGCCATCTTTAACTGAAATATCGCTTTAGGGTGGAATGACACTACTGCCCATATCAATATATACAGTAAGATGAAAGGGGAAAAATTCTAAACTATAGACTCGTTACATACAGCGACATTATGCATTGGGCTGGGGCACAAAAGGAGTGTCCTTGAGATATTATCCAGAAATGAGTCATTAACTGGAGGAGATTTCCCACGCTAAAGCTCACCTGTCTCCCTCCCAGTGGTGCTTGATAAACAGCAGCCGCATGTAACCTAATGTACCAGCAAATGCTGATGCAGCTGTAATATAATAAAAGCTGAACAGATTGACTTAGTATTCAACTACCGGCCTCTTTATGCAGCTGGATGAACTCTCTGCCAAATTCCTCATTAAGTTTATATAAGTACAATTGAGTTAACACGGAGAAGCCTTCACTTCCCGAGGTATGTTACAGATCACATTTACACCAATTACTTTTCTTTTTTATGACTTTGCATCCCCCCCCAATTAAAGGAGAATTTCAGCGCCCAAATGAGCATTAAAAACAGCTGCCTGTCCAGGTCTTCATTGATTTTGGATGCAGTTCTAAAAGCCGATAAACTGCATCCGATCTCTGTCTCCCATGACCTTAAAGAATAACTCCACTTTGTTGAGGAAAAAAAAAAAAAAAACACACACTCCCCTCTGGTTGATCGATTGCAGGGATTTAATAAACCTTGCAAACGGAACCCCGCAATGGGGTATGGGAGGGAATTGGGATTATATGATACACAGGAAATAATATTGAGAATGAAAGTAATATAAAGATAAAAATTACAAAATTTATTATATCAATATATAAAAAATGTTGTATCCATTGTGCTGATCTTTGGGATCTATGGGACCTTGTATGGCACCGCTATAAGCCACAGACACCATTTCTATTTTCTATAAATACACCTGCTATTGTAGTTGATACATTGTGAGTATTGTTACTAAGACTATGATGTTTGGCAATATCTGTTTGTTTTTACAATTTTTTTGTAGTTTGGGATATTATCCTATATGTAATTTATTTCTAGATATGCTTCTCAAATGGATATCACCCCCCCTGAAGAAGACAATTTGTTGAAACGCGTTGGGATCTTTATGTCCACTTAGTTCAGCTGTATTTTACATGTATGGGGCTCACCCCTTTGTATGTATCATATTGAAATTACTGTGTGACTTTTTATTTTAACAGTGTGGCTAAAATGTCTTTCCTCTTTTGAGGTTTTTATATATTGATAATAAATTTTGTAATTTTTTTTTATCTTTACATTACCTTCATTCTCAATATTACTTCCTGGGTATCGTATAGTCCCAAGTCCCCTCCATAACCCATTTCGGGGTTCCTTTTGCATTGTATTACAGGGATAGACACCCTCTTCTCTAGTTTTTTCTGGGCCCAGGAACCTAGCTACATTCATTTTTAATAAACTTTGTTGCAGATGCCTATCTTTTGTTATTCTGAAGAAATAGCTGTTTGTCTGTGTCCATGCGAAAAGTGAATCTAATGGGAGGGACTTTATAATTATTAATCAGCTGCTGCACTTGCAAAGTTCTGAAAAAAGTGGTGGGATCTGCATCCCTTTAGATGTGATTTTGCTTTGGGAATAGGTCACCAAAAATGACATTTTTGTTGCAGGGGATCTCCAATTCTTAATGTATCTTAGTGTAGACTTCTGGGAAAATCAGTGAGCCAATCACACAAGCAGGAAATGACATGTTGAAGAGGGGGGACGATCTGTACACCATCTGTGTGCAGAACACCTCCAGGATGCCATATTGCATTGCATTTTACTGAAAATTATAGAGCCGCAGAATGAAAAAGGAAATGTAATTTTATTAATATCCAATTACAATATGACTTGTGTAGCAATTGTATATGCTAGAATATTTTTTTTTCTATGGGGTTATCCTTTAAAGCTGAACTTGATATTAAAAAACAAGAACCCTAGCAAGAGTTAAATGTTAGTCTAGGGGTAGAGGAATATGCTGTAATACTTATCCTAATTCTCAGTCTCTCAGAGCCCTCCCTCTCGTATGCTCTGGATGGGCCCTTGCAGTCCAAATGTACAATGCGGGTCTACTGGTCCTGCATTGTACATGCTGTCAGAGTGTGACCTCTGGACGGAGAGGCTTATGGGGACTGGGGTCACACAGCATGGTGGAAGCATTATGGAGCAAGGACTGAGGTAAGTATTACAGCTTATTCTTCTAACCCTAGACTTAGGCCGGTCATACACTGTTTGAATCTAATTCGAACTGTTGATTAACTTGGGTACAACCAGCCTGTTGAATTCTCTTACGATTATTGCTAGCGGCTACTATAGCCACTAGTGATAAGCAATGTCTTCTTCTGGCAGGGGCGGCTTCCCTCCATTGCCCCCATGCAGGGAGCAGGCAATAGCTCGGCAGGAATGAAATATGCATCGTCTAAATCCCAAGCAGTGTTGTCAGCCCTGCCCAGCTCTCTTCTGCTGGACTAGAGTACACCTCTCACTCTACTTATCTCCATAACATAAGGAAGTGTTCTGTAGTCCAGCAAGGAATAACGCTCAGGCAGGGTTAGCAACAATGCTTGGGATGTCAGTGTAGAAAAGGTAGCATAGTCAGCTCACTAAAGGGAGTTAGGAGCTCACTGGATTTCTGGCAGGGTCATTTTTCTGTATTTGCAGCTTTTAATATAAATAATCCTCATACCTCACTGCACAAATGATCTTGCAAACATCTGGCTTATGGACAATCTCTAGGAAATGTTTAAAGTGATTGTAGAGTCTCCTTTTTTTCTTGTATTAAAATAACAAACATGTTATACTTACCTCCTCTGTGAAGTGGTTTTGCACAGGGCAGCCCTGATCCCCCTCTTCTGGCCCTGGCTGGCAAGCAGCTTGCTATGGGGGCACCCGAGCCGAGCTACAGCTCTGTGTATTCATTCGGACACTGACCTGTGGCTTGGCTCCGCCCCCTCTCTCTCCTGATTGGCTGAGTTTGATTGACAGTAGCGGGAGCCAATGGCGCCCCTGCTGTGTCCCAGCCATCCTGGTAGGCCGAGGCACTCGTGGACATCGCTGGATAGAGATGGGGCACAAGTAAGTATTAGGGGGGCTGCTGCACACAGAAGGCTTTTTATCTTAATGCATACAATGCATTAAGATAAAAAACCTTCTGACTTTATAACCACTTTAAGGACACCTTTAGTATTTTCCTTCTTATTTGATTGGCTCATTGCTCTAGCCTGTACATTTTCTTCTATTATAACTCTGGCACTGATCACGTGACAATAGCAGGCAGACCCTTTCCATTTAGCAAGTGGCTAGTAGGCAGGTTTGCCTTTACAGAGAATACCCAGGTTAAAGTCTACAATAGATTTTGATACAATTCTTTACTATGTTTGTAACTAAACTAGGGAGGATTCCTTTTTGTCTCCCCGATCAAAAGTGGAGTTGCGCTTTAAGAGCTGCAATGTCAAACAACTTGCCTGCCCTTCACATTATGAAAACAAATCCACGTGCGGCTCATTTCCCCGGCTGACTTTTGATGAATTCAGTCTGATTGAGCTTACCTACCGCATTTGTATTGATCTAGATAAAATGAATTTCAATGCACGGGGCTAAGCTGGCAAATTCTATCACCCAGCGAGAAAATCTCCTTCCTGACTCCAGAGTCTGTCTGCATCAATAATGACTTTCACCTGCCTGGAAGTCTACTGGCTCCTTTCCATTCCTCCTATGACCACGTACCCATTCTGTTCAAGACACCGAACAACCATTGTTTTATTACTAAGGACTACATGTTCTGCAAACATAAAACGGGGGCAATTTTATTTATCTTGTGTGTTACAGAAAATGTATAAAATGTCATCATACTATCTATAGCTGACCTGCAGCACTTGAGGGATGCTCAGAGGCCAAGAGTGAAACAATATGATCCTTCAACTGTAATGCCGTGTACACACGACCGGACTTTGACAGCAAAGGTCAGACGGAACGAATCCGCCGGACAATCCGATCGTGTGTGGGCTTCATCGGACCTTTGCGGTCGAAAAAAATCAGACGGACTTTAGATTTGGAACATGTTTCAAATCTTTCCAACGGACTCGAGTCCGGTCGAAAAATCAGTTCGTCTGTATGCTAGTCCAACGGACTAAAACCGACGCTAGGGCAGCTATTGGCTACTGGCTATGAACTTCCTTATTTTAGTCCGGTCGTACGTCATCACGGTCGAAACGATCTGACTTTAGTGTGATCGTGTGTAGGCAAGACCGATTCGTTGGAACTCCGGCGAAAAGTCCTTCGGAGTTGTGTACACGGCATTACTTTGTTTTTTTCATATACATAACCATTCTACGTAAAAGCACTTTGAAGCAATCTTTAAATTTACTTCTCTAGCTATGGGCACTGTGGAGAAATTCATCCTTAAAGATCATAAAAGACACATGAAATATCAGTTTTTCACTATTTTCTATTACAGCAAAATCCTGGCAGACTGTCGGCTCCTTATTGTAAAACACACAGCAGGTGATTCTAAGCTTTTAGAAACCAACAGAAACCTGATTTGAGGCTCTGTTCACATCTAGCTGTTTTTGGGCATTTTTCTGCTGTAAAATTCAGCTCTAAAAACACCCAACAAGACAAATCCCATTCATTTCAAAGGCCCCGGTTTTGTCATTTGAAGCAAAACGCCTGAAGCTCAAAAAAGTACAGGAGCTTCTTTTTTGGCAGATTACGGGCCTTTTCTGCTTTTTACATTGGTGACCTTTTAACCTGTACAAAATTGCAGCAAAAATTGTGCGACTTTCTGCCTGAAAATAAAACGCCAAGATGTAAACAGCGCCTTATGCCACGTACACACGAGCGGACTTTCCGGCGGACTAGGTCCGACGGACTTTCCGAACCAACGGACTTGGCCACACACGATAGGACTAAGTCTGTTCATAAGTCCGTTCGGTTTGAACGTGATGACGTAAACGGGAAGGAAGTTCAATAGCCAGTAGCTAATAGCTTCCCTTGCTTCATATTTGGTCCGTCAGACCAGCATACAGATGAACAGTTTTCCCAATTTTAGTCCGTCGGACAGATTTGAAACATGTTCTATTTCTAGGTCCGTCGGATTTTTATCCCGAAAAGCTATCGGACTAGCCCACACACTATCGGATTGTCCGCCGGACTAATCCCCTTGGACCTAATCCGCAGGAAAGTCCGCTCGTGTGTACGCAGCATTAGGGTTTTTGGACCTAAAGCGGAGTTCCAGAGTGACAGCTTGCGGCTTCACAGCCGGGTGTGCACTGTGCATGCGTGAGTTGCGCTGCGCCTCCTTAATGGCCGGCAATCTCCTGGGACATGTCCCAGAAGATAGCAGGGAGGGAAGGAGAGAGGAGAACTTCCGCTCGAGTTGCCTAGGTGGCCCTAGCAGAGGTCAGAGCAGGTACCTGTGAAAACTGAATACCCACTACCCCACCAAAAAATTACATGCCAAATGTGGCATAGGAGGGGGGGGTGGATTCTTAAAGCGGAATTTCCCCTTTTGGGTGGAGCTGCACTTTAAGGTGACTGTAAACCTTTACATATACCCAGTGAAGTGACTGGCCTCAGGTTATACACAGACATAAAACAAATCCTCCTACATAAGTTTTACCTGTTTCTCTGTCTTTTCTTCTCTACAGCTGTTTAAAGTGCTGAATTTTAAAATCTTGTCTGAGAGTTCAGAAAAAAGGGGGCGGAGAGCTGAAGTCAGGCTGGCATGATCGAACCCTCTATTCACTCCTATGGAGCAGCGGATGTCAGCAGTGACTTGTCCGCTGACACCCGCTGCTATCCGATCCTGTCCATGAAATCCAGACGGATGGTGACCCTATTTTCGATCCATCTCACGGATTTGATCGAATGGGATCGGATGAAAAAACGGACAGGCGGTCCGTTTTCATCCGATCTCTCCATAGAGAATAGCGGGGCTCTGACAGGTTCGTCTAAGCATAGTGAGTGGAGACAGACCTGTCATCCGCCTGCTCAGCGGGAATCGGCCGACACTGTACCATGTACAGGCAAGGCTGAATGTACCAAGTTGATCGATCGATTGGGGCAGAAAGCCCCTAGCAATAATCTATGTATTCTCCCAGGAGGGAAAATACAATGGTTCAGCGGGAGGGATTCTCCTGGCAGCACAGCCTGTGGTTGGAGGAAAGAAATTTGCTCCGTTTATGGGCTGTTTAAGGATCTTCACTTTAATCATAAGACTGTAGTTTTCAAATCTCATTAAAATCAACTGAAAATAACGGTCACTTTTTTTGAAAATAATTATCCTGAACCTGGTGTCCTAAAGTGGAACTAAAGTCTAAATTTAAAAAATTGCTAGGAGGCTGGCTCTTTATTGCAGAAGAGACATGCAATGCAAGCAAAATCAAAAATATATTATGGTATTTAGATTGATAAACTGCCCTTCAAACCAAAAAAAATACCTCCACCGTGCTCCCTATACTCTACAAATTATAAGTGAATATAATATAAATATAATAAACCGCGTGGTGAATTAACTCACCACAAACAGTGCAGAGCAGCCCCTTTAAATTTATGATATATATACTAAATATTTGATCAAAGATGCCTGTAACTCCTACAGGCATCCAGGAAAAATTAAGAGGGGCTTTAGAAAAGTGACCAAGTGCCTTTAACACAATAATGGTGTGACCCTCTGCATGTGTACTATACACTAACACAAAGTAAAGCAAAATCATACTTGCGGTCTTAAAATGTACACTGTGCTGCACATGGGCAGCTCAGTAGATTCCTGGCATGATGTCCTTAGTAGAAACCTTTCAATGGAAACAATAGTTGTGGTGACAACCAGGTATTTGGAGAGATTTCCTCTCATTTCCTTTTGGATATGGGACAGGAAATGAGAAAATGTCTCCGATGAGTGACAGATTATAACCCTCCCTTGACTTTAGTTCTTCTTTAAGGCCTGATTCACACCTATGTATTTTTAGTGTTTTTTGCATTTTGCAGATTTGCACTACAGAAAGTGTTCCATAGGAAACCATGTTAAATGGACTGTAGTGCAAATCTGCAAAATGCAAAAAGCTCCAAAAATGCATAGGTGTGAATCAGGCCTAAGGGTGGGTTCATGTCCGGCTGCGGTTTGCAGTGCAGAATCCGGTGCGTTTCTGTTCACTGGTTTAAGTGCGATTCAGGTGCTAAATTTTAGCCCGAGTTCGCACCTGAACCGAACCCAAGAAAACGCATAGGACCCTTTTCAAAACTGGACATGTTTGAACCGACTCCACTGAGAGACAGTCACATTGACATGTTATGTAACTTGGATGCGGTAAAAACGCATCCAACTCGCATATATGTGAACCCAGCCTAATTCCTAAGCATGCACGGGAAGAAGCCGGGGAGAAGATGCTGGCGCCAGTGAGTGCATTGCATGTGAATTTTCACAGATGCATTAATGTGTGTTGGGGTGCCATTCACAAGGTTTAATTTACTCATCAATAAAATAACACAAAAATAAATAGAAATAAAGAAGCCACTTACCCCCACTAGCATATTCCATTATTAAATATAAGGTCTTCTCAGTTTCAATGACTTCAAAAAGTTTTACTGGAACAGAAAGAAAAAACAATCTTATTTCCATAGGGCCCATCTTGTTACATAGTATTCCTAAACAAAATTCCAATTGTACAACAACCCTATATAGACCTGCTGCTTTTGAAGGATCTTATCCATCAGTTCTGAAATAAAATTCCAAAGTACTTTATGTATAGTTTCTAGGTTATCCTTTTAGGTTCAAAATAGATAGCCTGACTCTCAGCTGAGAGTAGGCCTTTGGAGTCCATTTTGGTACAAGCCTCCTACAAATGCTATCCATCTACAGCTGATGTCCTTCTAATGCCCTCATCCCTTCCGGAAAAGGAACCTCGTCCTCCCTGCTACTGCTCAGTCTTGTTCACTGCTTGCCAACTGACAATGCCTGAAGAGATAATGTCATTCGGGTGACAATGACGGGGTCTCCTGATAGCTGACCTCACCCTGGCAAGGCTTACTTACCCATCCACACTCCTTCACTGCTACATACGAGCCCTTGCATTGAACATCCATGAGAATTTTGTGCCTTCACCTTATCAGGGCCAACATGATGTTCTAATTGATCTCAGCTTCAGGGTCCTCCAAGTATACGTATCTTTGATGTCCTCATGCGATGGATTTGATGTTGTGATGTAGTTTAGACCATGTGGTCAACCTTCTTGTATCCATTCTAATAAAATTTTGTATACTTTTTAAAATTTTTGTTATATAGCTTTACGGTTTTTCACATGCTGCCTTAAAAGTCCCAATTGGGGTAATCATTTTCTACAATTAAATTCTCCTCTGACATCAACAAGGCATTTTCATCCAGACAACTGCCACTCACTGGATATTTTCTCTTTTTCTGACCATTCTCTGTAATCCCGGGTGATGGTTGTGTGTGAATATCCCAGTGGATCATCAGTTTTTGAAATACTCAGACCAGCCGATCTCGCACCAACAAACCTGCCACGTTCAAAGTCACTTAAATGCCCTTTCTTCACCGATCTGATGCTTGGTTCGAAGTTCATCAAGTCATCTTCACCACGTCTAGATGCATAAATTCATTGAGCTGCTGCCATGTGATTGGCCGATTAGCAATTTGTGTTACCAAGCAATTAAACAGGAGTACCTAATAAAGTGTCCGGTCTATAGTAATAAAGTGGCGGATTGTATCTCTCTATTGTAGACATTGGATCAATGCTGGGCCTGCTGGATGCTCATCTCCCCACCCCTCACTCTTTCCTCTTCTATTTTTTCATTCTAGGTTTCCATGTGCTAAAGTAAGCAAGCCATGTGGATCTTTGACATGCTAACTATGCAATTGTTGTGACTGTTATGATGGTGGGTGCCTTTGCTGGTCTTTAACATAACAGTCCTTCTAACTGATGCCCTGTTGGATATGATACTAATGGCAATGTACTTTTAGGCCTCATGCACACTGTTTAAGGCCCCCCAGGTGGGTTCTGCCATAATGTGCTAGTATGCACAGCAGATTAGTACATTATGGCAGACTTACCTGCCATATGGTGTCCTTCAGCGCAGCACTGGGACCCATCCGGCACGCACCTGGCGCTTCCATCTTTGCCCGGTCTTCTGTCCGGGTCCTGTGCCTTCAGCCATTTGATAGGCCAAGCCATGATGATGCCACTCCCACACATGCGCAAAGGAGTCACATCGCCGCGGCACAGATGGGGGGGGGGGGCGTAAAAATTTGCTGAGCTGCGCATGCGCGGCTCAATGAACATGACAGCTGACAGGCAGAAGGATGCATTTATGGCAGGAGAGACCAATAGGGTCTCTTCTGTAATAAATACCCTGCTTGTCAGCCACTTGTTTAAACATCAACTTTACTTCCACTTTAAGGCCGGGATCACACTGGTACGACACGACTGTTGTACGACTATCGATCCGACTTTGCCCTGCGATATCGGTCCTAAGGCCATCTGGCAGGATACAATTTTGTTCCAACTTTGAGATAGTCCAACTTGTCCTTTGACCAATCAAAACAATCCCAGTGCGACAAATTCCTTTTCCTGCTGCTGTAATCACCATGTCGGATGTCACAAGTCGGATGGTTAGGACAAGGATCCGAATTCAATGATACTTAACGGGCTGAAAACGATTCCAAGTCAAACCAAAGTAGTGCAGGAACCTTTTTCAAAGTCGGACCAGTTAAGACGGCTCTCATAGGGAACCATTGATTTGTTCACATCATGCCACATGTGCTCCTAAGGTCGGAGTATATGTCACACCAGTGTGACCCCGGCCTGAATGTCTGGTATCTGGGAATAGTGTCAGCTGCTGATTGATCTCACTCACTTTGCCCCGAGCGCAGATTTTTTTACTAAGCTTAAATATCTCCATTTATTTAATTGGCCAGAATTTTTATTTATTCTGGCTATTGAAATGAATAAACACTGAAGTGCTAAACGTGCCTAGTGTTCAAGCGTGTTTAGCAGTGTCACGTGTTTTTTTTTGCCAAAACTCTGCTGCTCCTAACCGCTCAGGCAGTAGGTTTTTTTTCCTGCCTCTGAAAGCAGTTGAAAGCCTATGCATGCGTGGACACATAGGATAACATGCATGCGTGGACACATAGGATAACATGCATGCGTGGACACATAGGATAACATGCATGCGTGGACACATAGGATAACATGCATGCGTGGACACATAGGATAACATGCATGCGTGGACACATAGGATAACATGCATGTGTGGACACATAGGATAACATGCAGGGGAGTTTAGAGACAGGAAAAAAAATGCCAGACGCCCCTAGGAGCAGCTGCAAAAATGTCCCTCCTGTGTGCATGAGGCCTTAAAGGGGCTGTAAAAGTCTCCATATTTTCACCTTAATACATTCTAAGCATTAAGATGAAAAACCTGTGCTGCAGCCCCCCCCCCCCCTTTTTTTCCTACCTGAGCCCATTTGTTCCAGCGCCATCCATGAGCCCAGCGGCTCCAACTGCTGGCTCTTATCTCATTGGACAGATTGATAGCACCAGGAGCCATTGGCTCCCACTGCTGTCAATCAAGCCCAGTGACATGGGGGCGGGGCCGAGTCCCACTGTCTATCAATGGACGCAGTAGCAGGACTCAGGAGTGTGCCCGCACGAGTGCCCCCATGGAAAGCGGCTTTCCGTGGTGGCACCCAGTGAAGGGGAGGAGCAAGGAGCTCTGGAGGGGGTCTATGAAAAAGCCTTGCAGGTATGACATGTTTGGTTTTTTTTAAAAAATCCGAACCTTTACAACCCTTTTAATAGACTTCTGTATCTCATTTTCTCTTTGAATAAAAACATTGAAAAAACAAAAAAAAAAAGCTGGCCATAGATGGATTGAAATTCGGCCAGTTCAGCAGGGTCCAGCCAAGTTTCAATCCAAATGTGGCTGCCACCTCTCGACAGAAGTCAATTGCTACAGGAATATTGGAAAATGTTGCTTGATCAACAGCTGCTGATCAGTGTACTCTGACAGTGGGGAGTCCCGCTGTCAAAATACAATATCCCAGCGGGGAAGAGATTCCTCCATTCACCTTGCTTGTGTGGATGGAAGAATCCATTCCTTCTTTTTTGTCGCTCAGCACCCAGGCTAAAAAAAAACAAACAAAAAAATGACCCAACTATGACCAGCTTTAGTCTACTGAGTTGTATACAAACTTGAAATTTATTACTCTAAGGTGGAGTGATCCTTTAGGCTCAGTTTACATCTCCATGTTCTGAATCGCGGGCAGGATCGCCCGTGCGTTACCTGTCAATTTCAATAGCATCCCAAACGCAGCACGATTTTCCCGCGATTCGTCGGGTGACAATTGCAGTAAAATCACAGTAAAAACGCACAAACTGAATCGCGGGACATCTGTCACCCAGGGTGGATATAAGTCAATGTTTGTTTGTTTTTTAAATCTGATTTTTTTTTTCATTTATATCGGATTTTTTTTTTTTTTTTTTTTAATCGATTTTTTTTATTTTTATCAAATTTATTTTAAAAAAATGCTTTTGGAGTAAAAATATATCTAAAGATAGTTTTCTATTTAAGATGCATTAATAATTTTGTTTATTCAGCATGAAATGGAGCTTAGTTATGTAGCATGAGGCTGTATATTCTGCAATATTTACATTTTTGGTAAACTCATTCAATTAATCCAATCTCTGCAAGCGGATATAACATGCAGTGCACAGATGCACTCACACAATTTCACAGTAACCATGAGATAAAACAAAGTTCAGAAATATTACTTTATCATATTGTTTTGCAAATCTATGTACACTACAAACTGTATGATTGAATCGGTTCTGATATCGCTGTTTTACTAACCTGACAGCTTATTATTCTAAATAGGAAACCTTCATTTTTTTTGCAAATATTAAAGATTCTAACTATCATCAAGAATAAGTCTTTACATTTAAAGAGCACCTGTCATTCCAGATCCATCATGGCAGCGCCTGTCAGCGGGCATCCCCTCACCTGCTGCTGCCCCCTCCCTCTCCTTGTTGTGTCACTGCAGCATCACCAGCCGTCCCATTAAAGTGAATGGAACTGTCGGTGAGTCAACAGCGGATCAGAGGAGGAGCCACTGCGGGACAGAGATGACAGTTGCTCTTTAATAATTATGATTTAAATCAAATCCACCCTGTTGTCACCCAAAAGAAGTATATGAGCTTCTTTTGGGCGAGGGGCATCCCGCAATTCAATTTGCGTGATTTTACTGCGATTATCACCCCCATACGCCAAGATGTGAACGGAGCCTAAAGATGGCCAGACACACCGCAAGGCAATTAGATGTACGACTGCTCTACTTTTCATACATATTATAGTATTAGTTTACACTTCTATAACCCAAGTAGTCACCCTGGCACAGATCTTGTGGTGTCTGCAGGTGCCCATTTATTTGATAAATCCAGTCTGTTAATAGATGGTACAAGGCACTTTATTTAATTTCTCAACACATTTACCTACTCTGTACACGGGCACAATTCCATGAATTTTTTATTTGTTTGGTTTAATGGTTTTACAAACGCATATTGAAGCATTTAAATACACCAATATCATTAAAACACATTTAAGTGTATGAATTGTAAGGCTGAGGAAACAAGTAAATGTGTGAATGTCAACACCATTGAAACCAACATAAAAGATTTAAAAAAGCTTTTCTTTTTCTTGCTTCAGTATTCTAATGAAACAATATAAGAGATACACTTTACATACCAGGACTGTGCAGCTAAAAATCTGAATTCCAGGCAGATATAAAAGACACAAATGAATACAGCGCTGTATTTATTAATGATTATTTAAATGTATTTTTTTTTTTTTAAAGACAAGCAGCGTCAATATGTGAATTTGGCCTGGTATTAGGCCACTGAAGTCCCTGTACAGCAGGGCTCTGGCTGGAAGAGGGAGAAGTAGCACAAGGAGTCAGTCCTTTGTACTGAAGTGCTCATGTGTTAACAAACCGGGAGCATGCTGATTGGAGAAGACAGCACAGTGATACAGAAAGGGGCTTGTTAGTTGTCTGCTTCTTCTTTCACTGTCCCGTGACTGGCTGTCCAGTGACAAGACTTGCAATTGTTACTTAAAGAGGAATTAAAGTGCTGGGTTTTTTTTTTTTTTTCGGGGGGGGGGTTTCTCACCTGCAAAAGTAACAGCATAATGTGCTAGTATGCATCGCATACTAGCACATTATGCTAAACTTACCTGTAAACAAAGCCCTTGTCACCGCTGGAGGCCCGCATCCATCTTCGCCCGTCTTCCTTCCGTTTCCGCGGGCTCTGGCTATGTGATTGGCCGGAGCCAGGTGATGCCACTCCCGCGAATACGTGCGGGAGCCGCTAGTCACGGCCGTTCCTTCAAAGCACAAGCGCTGATGGCGTCATTAGTGCCGTATACAGTAAACCTCTCCTAAAGAGTGCAAGTTTAGGAGATATTTACAGTACCTATAGGGAAGCCTTATTGTTATTTACATATACATTGTACATTCACATCAGTCCCTACCCTCAAGGAGCTTACAATCTAAGGTCCCTAATTCACAAACTCATATACTAGGGACAATGTAGACAGAAGCCAATTAACCTACCAGCATGTCTTTGGAGTGTGGGAGGAAACCGGAGTACCCGGAGGAAACCCACACAGGCACAGGGAGAACATGGGAACTCCAGGCAGGTGGTGTCGTGGTTGGGATTCGAACCAGCGAGAGTGCTACCCACTACACCACTGTGCTGTCCTTATTATAGGCTTACCTATAGGTACAAACAGTCAAGGGAAGTTTACTTCCTCTTTAACCACAGAAAAGAAAATTCAGGTCTCTTGTCCTGTCAAACAGCTGTGCTCAGTGGCAGGACTGTGTAAACCTCAGAACTGGATGGACAGAAATGCAAATCCTTAGGCAGGTAAAACTCCTGACTTGCATGTATTTCATGGTGTATTTAGCGGCTTGCCTGGAGTTCACCTTTAAAATAGACCAGCACATTATACTGAGACATTCACCATTCAAATTCCTCAACTCTCTTACCTATATTCGGATGATTTAAAATCTTCATTATTCGAACTTCTCGAAACAACTGAAAAAAAAAAAAAGAAAGAAAGATAAAAGTTCAATTGTTAACTCTCCTCTAGGTTTTCTGCAATGTACAAAATTCCTGATTAAAGTAAACTTGTCACACGCTTAGGTAAATAAAACTGTCCATTTATAAAGACAAACAGCCATAAGAGGTGTGAGATCTCCTCCATGTCCAAAATTCCTAAAGTGGTAGTAAACCACTGAAAAAAAAAACCTGCAAGACAATGGATCAATGTGCTAGTATGCATTGCATACTAGCACATTATGAAATACCTTAGAACAAAGCTCCCACAGCCCGACCCAGTCAGCACTAAGGGGACTGACAGGTTGCTTTGCCATTTCTTCTGGAGTTGCGCTGTGAGTGGCCGGAGCCACAATGACATCACACTCCCGCGCATGTGCTCTGGAGTCCCCTGTTCCAGCATGATACGCTGGACCGTCACTGCAAATGCAGGTTTAGGAGATATTCGTTTTACCTACAGGTGAGCCTTATTATAGGCTTACCTGTAGGTAAAAATGTAAAAGCGGAGTATACAACCGCTTTAAAAGTAGAACTAAAGGCAAATTTTTTTTTTTTTTTGGATAGAGTAAGGTAGGGTTATAACTCCTGTCAGGTTTATTTTTGCCATCTGTGTCCCACTGGGGAGATTTACCTTCACTTCCTGTCCCATAACCAAACAGGAAGTGAGATAATTAAGGGAATCTCTTGGGCACCCCCCCTCCCCCCCAATAGTGGGGACAACCCAAAATGTGGGATTTTCTTTTACTTTCAATGATAATGGACAGGACAAATAAAGAGGGTTTTTATTTTCCTAAAGCGGAGTTACACCCAAAAATGCTTTTCAGTGGATTCATAACCCCCCCCCCAGGGCTCAAGTATATATTATGGCATGCTGCAAAGTCTGGCGGAGAAGCAGTAGGACACTGAACTTCCCAGTGAATGGCTGTGTAAGGGGGAGGGGGGGGGCGTGTCAGGACAAGTCTGATCATTGGAGGAGAGTACACCAAGTTCCCAGCATAGCTAGAGAACTGACCACAGTGTGTTCTCCTGCTTAGTGTGGTCAGTTTTTAATAGGAAAGCAAAGGGACTGTCAGGAACATCAGGGATTTCACACAAAGGAAGCAATACAAAGAGAACAGGATACTTTCTCATACAAGTACATGGTATACATGGTACAGAGGCCACATATCAGGAATATGAAGTGTTGTGGTAACAAACGCTTTAATGTCCGGCACCAAGACTTACATTTTCAGCAGTAGTAAGAACATTGCCCATATAGCAGGTCACTCATTTTACATCTCCTCCATTCAAAAAAGTTTTTGTATTCTTTTCACGGAATGCAAATCTTTCTATGATTGGAGGAGGGGCAGATGGATGCCACTATCTCCCCTCCACCAATCACAGAAAGCTTTGCACTCAGTGAAAAAAACACTGAACTTTGAATGGAAGATGAGAACAACAAGCAACCTGCTATGATAAGTGTACTACAAGTCTCAGCACAGAACTAGTTTTACTGAACTGAGCTGCAGCCAAATGTAGGACAGGCATCAATAGAGGCCATTTATTTTTTGCACAGTGAATCGCCCAAATTTCCTTTTTCTAACAGTTCAGCATTAAAGTCGAGTTCCACCCACGTTTACAACTTTATCTTAAAGAAATGACAACCCCTCCACCACTCGATATCGGATAGTTTTTTTTTTTTTCCCCCTTACTTACCTTTTATGAAGTATTCCGCCCCAGCATCACCGCGGTGTGTCACATCCTCTTCTCCCCCACTGCTTTCTGGGACCTTTGTGTGTCCCAGAAGATGCCGGGGCCATTCAGGATGCGCCGCTCGACTCGCGCATGCGCAGTAGGAAACCTGAAGGCTCCACTGCCGGTTTCCCTTAGTTGGTATGGCGGTACCTGCACCGGATCCGATGCACGGATCGGCCTCGGGGTGCCGACATCGCGGGCTCCCTGGGCAGGTACGTGTCCTTATTAAAAGTCAGCAGCTGCAGTGTTTGTAGCCAACTTTAAAAAAAAAAAAAAAAAAAAAAATTTTACAGCTGGAACTCCGCTTTAACATTTTTACAGGAAACATTGCAATTTACATTCTTCTTGCATATCCCTTGTTAGAATTGCATTGGGACCCCATCACAAATATAAAGACGTTATATATCATTTATATGCATATAGCAATACGGTCATTTTTCCGAAATTTCATCTGTTTATTGAAGATAGGAGCTATTTAGATGCCAGGAATGGAATGGAATGCCATAATTACGGATGACGAAGAATTTACAAACACGTCAACAATATTTCAGCGCAAGCAGCTAAAAATACCAAAAAACCAGCTTCAAACAGAAACCGGCTCTGTGTTTACATATTTTCTATAAAAAAAAAAGTGAACGGCTGCCACCAACACCGAGGGAAAACTCCTAGACCTACTTCTACAACTCAAATGAGAGAGAAAAAAAAGAGAACCTGTATCATACAAAGGAAGAGTGAAGTTATAATGTGTGTCCACGCCTGCTGATTGGACTATAAAAGAGATTTACTAGAATGATGAGGTTATCACTCTGCTCTCCTCCTCTAAGCAGGCTCCCAGTGTTAGGCTGGCCATAGATGGATCATGTTCAAACCCAACAGCTTCCTCCATCCACACAAACAAGGTGGATGGAGAAGTCCCGTCCCCCCGTGTTATTGTATTCTGACAGCTTGGAGTCCTCAGCTGTCAGAATACACAGATCAGGGCTGCAGCTGCTAACATCCAGTTATAGTAAAGTCGATTAATAGACTGACTTCTGTCGAGCGGAAATGGCCATAGGTGGAAGAAATTCACCCTCTGCCTATTAAACTGGCCGAAATTAGATCCATCTATCACCAGCTTTAGACCAACAGCAATGCAGTAGAACCAAGCTGGATCTCACTACTGCCTCTCCCAATCCAAAGCCTACTGATTACAGCTGCACAAGTAATCATTAGAGAATCGAGATTCTACCCGCCCTCAGATCTTAACACAGCATTTCCTCAATTCAATGCAGAGAGTTCTTTGCCGACAGCTGTCATTAAAAAAACCAGAACAAAAACAAAAACAAAAAAAAAAAACACAGGCAGCCTGCCAAGTTTATCACAACATGGCTTATGGCCCGTACACACAATCCGACTATCGTATGAAAACGGTCGCCCGAGGAAGGATCGTACGATTTTCAGATCGTGTGTACACTACTTTTGACAGCCGATCACGACCGTTCATCCGATATTATTCGATCGGGCATGCCGGAAAATTTTCCTCGTACGATTCCAGATCGTACAATTTTCGGTTAGTCAGTACAGTTGTCGTCCAAAAATTCAATACAAATACATTACAACACATGACATCACTTCCGATTTTTTTTTCTGTCGTATGAGAATTTTCCTGACTTTATTTAGCTATATATTAAGCGAAAACGGTCTTACGATCGGTCGTACGATATTCGGATCATGTGTACGGGCCATTAGGCAGAGATAAAGCAAAACATTGTAACATTTGGTCCTTTCAGATCAAAGGAGTGAACTTCTGTCTGTAAATGAGGTCAGTTTAACCACCTAAAGTATAAACCTTTTTCTGACACTTTGCTAAAAAAAATTACTTAGAACCCCCAAACATTAAATATATATTTTTTTAGCAGAGACCCTAAAGAATAAAATGGCGGTTATAGAGAAATAATATGCGTTGCGCTAGAGTAAACCAAATCAATATATGTGCACCTAAGTGTAAATTTAAGCATATTATGTGTCAATCAAATGTGTCATTTAAATAATATTTTATGTTCTGATAACTAAATAAAAAAATTTGAATGTTAAAAAAAATAAACAGAAAAACGCATGTGACAAATTCATATAAAACAGCATTAAAGTGCAATGTGCATATACAATATCAACAAATCCAAAGTGCATACATAGATATGAAAGTGCCCAGTGCTCAACATAGATATCAAATAGTCCTGTTAAACAATCCTACCCTGTTTCCCCGAAAATAAGACCTAGCGTGATTTTCAGTGATGGCTGCAATATAAGCCCTACCCCCCCCAAATAAGCCCTACCCTGTTTCCCCGAAAATAAGACCTAGCGTGATTGTCAGTGATGGCTGCAATATAAGCCCTACCCCCCCCCCCCCAAATAAGCCCTACCCTGTTTCCCCGAAAATAAGACCTAGCGTGATTGTCAGTGATGGCTGCAATATAAGCCCTACCCCCCAAATAAGCCCTACCCTGTTTTCCCGAAAATAAGCCCTACCCTAAAAATAAGACCTACAAGGACTTTAACTAGGGCTTATTTGGGGGGTAGGTCTTATATTGCAGCCATCACCGACAATCACGCTAGGTCTTATTTTCGGGGAAACAGGGTATGTGGTAAGTGGAAAAGTCCTAAAAATACATGCCAAAATAAGTGTATATAGCAATGTCCATGTATAGTGTCATCCAGCATGCTCATCCAATACTAGGTGCTCCGGTGCACTTCGGTGACCCCCCCAAGTTGTTGCGCTCACCTCAGAGCGTGTGACACAGTAGCTAACTGTGTCAAAACACGCTTTGGAGCCACCCCCAGGCTTTATACTGATTTTCAGGTGCCGATCTCCAGCCTGGTTCAATGCAGCTGGAGTCGATGTCTTCATCCCGGGATTTGGAAGGACATTTTCCGTTAAATATCAGACAAGGTGGACCCACCTGTCGTACAACAGTGAGTCAATCAGACTTGTATTGGCCGAGGGCCAGATGGTCATCAGAGGAGCCAACTTTGGTGTGGATAAATCTGTAGAGGAATCGCTCTGAATGCAGACGTTCGATCAATCAACAAGAGTGAATCCCGGTGTGGCACAACCAGATATCCGGAGCTCAAAGGGATCTTCAAAGCAGATGTTTGCTGGATCTCAAATGTGAGCACCAGAGACCAGCGACAAAATGGTACATTATTGCATTGAAACCATGAAGTAAAAGAAGAAAAAAAGGCTCCATATGGTGCAGGTCATAAAATTAAAGAGGTTTAATCTTGATAAAATATACAAACATCTATTGAGGATGACTGCATAAAATGTGATCACAGGCGAAATATAAAAAGTAAAAGCAATGTGGGGAAAGGGCCCGACGCGTTTCGACCTAATGGCCTTCAACTGGGGCATACGAATGCAGCTTTTATTAAAATGGAACTTCACTCTCACAATCAACATCAATTATTTCTAATTCTCATGCTTCTAGCATTAGTAAATCGAAAGATAAGTATATCAAATTTACAGTTTTAAATTTTTTTTGCATTTCTTTAGTTACTTCCTGGTTTCTTGCCTAGGCAAATGATGTCATATATCCCACAAGTCTTCAGCAAGACAGAAGAGGAGGAGGAGGAGGAGTTTTCTCTGCTAAGCACAATCTCCTGCATGCATTCTTGAGCCAAGGGCACATCAGGGGTGTCCAACACAACTTCATTGCGGGCCGCATCAACATTATGGTTGCCCTCAAAGGGCCTGGTTATATATGTAAGACTAGATGTCCAGAGCACCCCAGCACTCCTTACATCAGATGTCAAGCGCCCCCCCCCACCACCATCAGAAGTAAAGAGCCCCCCACCCTCCCTTACATCACAGTGCACCCCCCTCCCTTTCTGCTGCTGCCGAGAAAAAGCTGGGGGCAGTGCAGGGTCTGGAGGAGGACCAGAGGAGGGCTGGAGTCAGCTGCCGGAAGCCAGCTGAATGCTGGGATCAGGGGAAGCAGAGACGAGGGGGTGCTGCGGCTACATGGAGAAGTGCAGGATCTAGTGGAGGAGTTCTGCCCTCCTCTCTACTGCTGACTGCCGAGACAAGGTGGGGGCGAAGACGAGGGGGTGCCGTAGCTGCAGGAGAGGTGTGAGGGCCACATGAAATGACCTGGATGGCCGGGTTCGGCCCGCGGGCCTTGTGTTTGACACATGTGCTACATGAATCATTTGCCCTTACTCAAGATGGCCAGAAATGCTAGGGGGGTGTTTTTCAAAGTGATTTCTCAACAAAATAAAGCATGGAGACATGGATGGATGGATGGATGGATGGATGGATGAATGGAATGATGGATGGATGGATGAATTTGCTTTAAATGATAAAAATGAATTAAATTGTGTTTTTGGTTTGTAGTGCTCAGACACAGTGAAGATCTGTCCTAAAACAGTACACAGTGATCCTGCCACATAGGCGATTGTTCAGGAACTTCCTGTTATAAAAAGGACAATGAACTCCCAACTATGCTTCTGCATTATTACCTGTCCCATGGATCACCAATGAAAACTACAGGCAGCTACGTGGGCATACATTGTACGGGCATGGCCCATTGTTGTCACTATCAGGACGTATCTTCAGAGCAATGATGTGAAGCCAACACTGAGTAAGTGCATGCAGACAGGAAGTGGCTGAAAGAGGCTGCAGGAGATCAGCAACAATTCTATACCAAAAAAAGGAATGGTTTTATTAATATCTGTATAGAGTTTAGGTATAATATTTCCCAGAAAGCCCGCTGATGCCTTTGGTAAAGTTTCTCTAAGCACAAGAAAGGGAAAATGGAAAGCGGAAAGATCACGGACCCCTTTCCAGTATTTCCAGACTATCCCATCCATCTTCTTCTCTGCACTCCAGCAATGAATTAGTGAGTGTGATGTGATGTGTTGTATGTATGACTGTTCCAGCCGCTCGCACGGTCCAGGATTGGCGACAGCCGGTAAACTGATTGCCTTGCGGCTCATTTATCAGCCTGGGAAGAACTCCGCAGAAAGGACCTGCCACCGCCAACTGGAGGAGACTGTTCATACAGAACCCAAAGTTATTACTCTTACATCTCAGGTAATAATCCGACCACTAATGAGAGTGGGAGAAAGAACAAACACACACATTAAAGTCAGCTACAGACTGGAGCCGGCTCTGTACGGCTCAATACTAACCAAGTCACAAAGCTGCCAAGACTTTACAGCAAACCAGACATTACAGAATAAACACTTACTGTTTTCTTACTTTTCAACGCTTACTTTTTTCTTACTTTTTTCAGAGGGAAAAGAAGCCAATCCCCCGTTCTGCAGTGTTCATGTACAAATAAGCAACATGCTGGTAGAAGGAAAGTGCAGAGTGACAGAGAGAGGAGCTCCTCCTTCTGCACCTTCTCCTACATTGTCCAATCTCAGGCTGGGGGAGGGACAAGACCTCCAAGTGGTAGTTAAATGCAGTAGAAAAAAAGTCAGGTCTCCTGTGTGGCAACACGGGTTCCCCACAGGACTGGTCACCAGTAAAGTCTACATTTTTCTCTAGCTGTTTTTTTCCACATTACTGGCTCACAAAGCCTGGTCCTACTCGGTGTCTCAGCATCCATGTCCGTAGAGGCAGGGCTTTGCTTACTCACATCAGAACCTCCAGTAAGGAGAACCATGAGCAGCCCAAAAGTGACATCTCCAGATATCCTGAGAGTGCAGTCAGAGGCAGCAGTGCCTTGGATCTCACACTGCAGATATCCAGCTATAAAAGCTGGAGTCTAGGCACCCTTCCATAACAGGAAGAGAACTACTTTTTTTTTTAGGAGGAATTCCACACAAAAAAAGGTACATTTCTCAGGATAGTGCTTAAAGGAGAAGCTCGTTTGGCTGAACTTCTCCTTTGGATCACAGGAGTGAAGTTTGTTTTGCACTCCTGTGACCCATTTTCAGCAGAGAGTGGGTTGAAGTCCGCTTTCTGCTGATGTAACTGATGTCAGTCCAGGCGCCGCGTCATCCCAACAATAAAGTCTGGATCCGCCAGATGCCTGGACTGACACCCATCTCAACCTCTAAGTGAGCCGCTGAAAGCCTGAGCTGGCCGTTCCCTCCACAGCCCAGCGCAGCAATGAGCGAGGAAGGGGGGAGAGCAGAGAGCGGTGACTGACAGTATACAGCTCTCTGCCCATGGAGCTCTGAAAACCAACCGGACGGCAGTGTTCGATCTCTCAGTTCTCAGTGAAGAGGCCCCAGGGGACAGATCCTGCATCCACCTAGGCAAGTATAAAAAAAAAAAAGCAAAAAAATAAATAAATCCTTTACTTCTCTTTTAAGCCAGCCATAGATGTTTTTAATCTCAGCCAGTTCAGCAGGAACCGGCAGAGATTCAAACCATATATGGGCAAGCTGATTGTACCCAAGTCAATCCATAAATCGACAGGGTAAAAAGAAGAACAAGGTGCGCCAGACTAAGTGCAGTATGTAGTAAACGATTTATTCAAAACAAAAAGCCAAATCGCTACTCACACAATATCGGTGAGAAAAAGGCATATGGTAATGGGGTCACTGGGGGGTCCGGAGCTGGATCCAGAGCAGTGTCCCAGCGAGCTGCAGCAGAGATTCGAGGAAAAAGTGGAAGCTTTGAAACGCGTCATCTGATACGCCCAAATGTCACTTCCGTTTCACTGACTCCGAGTGCGTTCCACGCTGGTGCGCACGCCACAAAGAAGACATCAGCTGGTCCTACACATCGCTCTGCCCATCCATCTGCTGCAGCCTAATGGGACGCCGCTCTGGATACAGCTCCGGACCCCGCAGTGACCCCACAGACACCATTACCATATGTCTATTTCTCACCGATATTGTAGGAGTAGCCATTTGGCTTTTTGTTTTGAGTAAATCGTTTACTACATACTGCACTTAGTCTGGCGCACCTTGTTCTTCTTTTCACCCTGTCTTCCAGAGTCTGCTTCAACTCCCAAGGGAGATGCCGCTGGTGCTTAATATCAACTTTTATCTTCATTTGCTGGGACTTGTTGTTCATTAATTATCTTTTGATATTCTAATAATCGTTATATTGTCTTTAAAATTGTAATTATTCATGCTGTGCATGTTCTGGTTCTTGCGCCATCTTTCCCTTTCCTAATCCATGAATCGACGACTTGGGTACGACCAGCATGTCCGATTTTTAGGATGCGCTTATTACCAGCGGCTATAGCCACTAACAATAATCCCTGCAGGAACAGCTCCCCACAACCCCAAACCCCCCCGTGGGGAAAACACAAGATCTCCGACTCCGTGGGAGGGATTACCCTATCAACACTGACTGTGTTGATGGGGGAATCAAGTGATTTTCTTTCCTGCAGCCAGAAAATCACACTGCCTCAAGCATGGTTTACACAGGACTGAAAATTGTTCGGTTCGGCAGAAACCAACTGATTTTCGGCCCGTGTACAGCTCCCCGTCCAAGAAGCCGATCTCATGACTGGCTTCTGTTGAACAAGCATGCTGGAAAACCAGCATCAGAACAGCCCTCTGATCACTGTGTCCGGCTAGGAATGCAGTCCCCTGTCATAACACAATAGCTCAGTGGGGAAGATTGTCACACCAACATTGGATGTGTTAGTATGGCGATCTGTACGTTTTGTTTTTTTGTTTTTTTTATCAGGAAACTGGGATGGAAGAAAATAAAATTGCCGTGTGTACCCAGCATTAGACACAATTAATACTTCTAGATGCAGCAAAAAAATCCCAACCACTCTGCTCAAAGCTTCCAACCATCGCTCCACCAACTGAAGGGTGATGGCTCCAGATAATCTGCCATCTATTGGCAATTTTAGCACTGGAGCCGCTCAACTTCTGAAAGTCCAAAATATGATACAGGGAAATTCCACCTGCTCCTCTTACCCAACTTCCATCAGTCTCAATGTATATAGAACACTTCTTGAGGTTTACTAGAACATACCAAAAATTGCCATTTCGAGTTCCAGTCCACTGCAAAATTGCTGCATAGAATGTAGTACACTTCTTGGTGTGTGGAATATTTGCTCCCCCAAAGCACATTGTGGATTCTTCTGACGGCTTGTACCTCAATATAGGACATAGACATGGAAGGTGAGCAGAAAAGAAGCCTGTAGAAGAAGCCTAAGAGGGTCACTCTAAAGTCCATCTAAAGCCTCTAGTATTTTTCCACTCAGAGTTTTGAACAGGCATTTCTATGGAAGCTGGCATCCCGAGTGTAAATTTACCTCTTCGCTAATGGTAAATGTAGTGGGGAAGCTGGACAGTGCTTGAAGGGTGGGAAGGCCTGAGCAGGGTTTTTATATCCTTTCCCTAATCTCCTGCACATAGAGCATTACACTGACAATCTATAGGGCAGTGGGTGGTGCTAGGCCAGACAGATAGACAGACAGACAGACGGACAGACGGACAGACAGAGTATATACACACACTATATTGTCAAACGTATTGGGACACCTGCCTTTACACACACATGATCTTTAATGACATCCCAGTCTTATGCTGGCCATACACAATACGAAAAATCGTCCGAACACATTTTCCTAAAACGAACGTTCGACCGTGACCGCAAACGATCGTGCCATCATGTAATGACCGATAAATTGTTCAGTGGACATGAATAAATAATTTTTTGTTCGTTTTTTACATATATCTAGTGCAGACAATTTCGGACGGGAAACACATTAACCTTGCAATTTATCGTACGTTCGGCAGAAATTTTCCAAACTTTCCGTTCGTTTTTTTTCCACAAAAACGTCACAAATGATTATCGATTTGTGCCCATTAACTTGCCGAAAAACGAACGAAGTGTCTATACGAACGATTTTTTGGCCGATTTTTCGTATAGTGTATGGCCAGCATTAGTCCATAGGGTTCAATACTGGGTTGGTCCACCCTTTGCAGCTATAACAGCTTCAACTCTTCTGGGAAGGCTGCCCACAAGGTTTAGGAGTGTGTCTATGACCAATCTTTCAGAAGCACATTTGTGAGGTCAGGCACTGATGTTGGACAAGAAAAGCCTAGCTTGCAGTCTCCACTCTAACGCATCCCGAAGTTGTTCTATCAGGCTGAGGTCAGGACTCTGTGCAGGCCAGTCAAGTTCCCCCACCCCAAACTCGCTCATCCATGTCTTTATGGACCTTGCTTTGTGCACTGTTGAGAAGACATGTTAGAACAGGAAGGGGCCGTCCCCAAACTGTTCCCACAAAGTTGGGAGCATGAAATGGTCCAAAAAATGTCTTGGTATGCTGACGCCTTAAGAGTTCCCTTCACTGGAACCAAGGGGCCAAGCCCAACCCCTGAAAAACAACCCCATACCATAATCCCCCCTCCACCAAATGATTTGGAGCAGTGCACAAAGCAAGGTCCATAAAGACATGGATGAGCGAGTTTGGGATAGAGGAACTTGACTGGCCTGCACAGAGTCCTGACCTCAATCCGATAGAACACCTTTGGGAGGAATTAGAGTGGAGACTGTGATCCAGGCCTTCTCATCCACATCAGTGCCTGACCTCTCAAATGCACTTCTGGAAGAATGGTCAAACATTCCCATAGACACTCCTAAACCTTGTGGACAGCCTTCCTAGAAGAGTTGAAGCTGTATAGCTGCAAAGGGTGGGCCAACTCAATATTGAACCCTATGGACTAAGACTGGGATTACATTAAAGTTCATGTGCATGTAAAGGCAGGCATCCCAATACTATTGGCAATATAGTGTGTGTGTGTGATGTGTATATATATACACACACACACACACACACACACACACACACACAGCATTGAAAAAGTATTCATACCCCTTGCAATTTCCCACATTTTGTCATGTTACAACTAAGAACGTAAATGTATTTTGTTGGGATTTTATGTGATAGACCAACACAAAGTGGCACATAATTGTGAAGCGGAAGGAGATGATAAATGGTTTTCAACATGTTTTACAAATAAATATGTGAAAAGTGTGAGGTGCATTTGTATTGCCCCCTTTACTCTGATACCCCTAACTAAAATCTAGTGGAACCAATTGGCTTCAGAAGTCACCTAATTAGTAAATAGAGTCCACCTGTGTGTAATTTAATCTCAGTATAAATACAGCTGTTCTGTGAAGCCCTCAGAGGTTTGTTGGAGAACCTCAGTGAACAAACAGCATCATGAAGGCCAAGGAACACATCAGACAGGTCAGGGATAGGGTTAGGGTTAGATTATAAAAAAAATATCCCAAGCTTTGAATATCTCACGGGGCACTGTTCAATGCCTCTCCTGAAAATGGAAATAGTATGGCACAACTGAAAACCTACCAAGACATGGCCGTCCACCTAAACTGACAGGCCGGGCAAGGAGAACATTAATCAGAGAAGCAGCCAAGAGGCCCATGGTAACTCCGGAGGATTTGCAGAGATCCACAGCTCAGGTGGGAGAATCTGTCCACAGGACAACTATTAGTCGTGCACTCCACAAATCTGACCTTTATGGAAGAGTGGCAAGAAGAAAGTCATTGTTGAAAGAAAGTCATAAGAAATCCCGTTTGCAGTTTGTGAGAAGCCATGTGGGGGATGCAGCAAACATGTGGAAGAAGGTGCTCTGGTCAGATGAGACCAAAATTGAACTTTTTGGCCTAAAAGCAAAACACTATGTGTGGTGGAAAACTAACATTGCACATCACTCTGAACACACCATCCCCATCGTGAAACATGGTGGTGGCAGCATCATGTTGTGGGGATGCTTTTCTTCAGTAGGGACAGGGAAGCTGATCAGAGTTGATGGGAAGATGGATTGAGCCAAATACAGGGCAATCTTAGAAGAAAACCTGTTCGAGCAGGGCAACGACCCTAAACATACAGCCTGAGCTACAATGGAATGGTTTTGATCAAAGCATATTCATGTGTTAGAATGGCCCAGTGAAAGTCCAGACCTAAATCCAATTGAGAATCTGTGGTAAAACTTGAAAATTGCTGTTCGCAGACGCTCTTCATCCAATCTGACAGAGCTTGAGTTATTTTGCAAAGAAGAATGGGCAAAAATGTCACTCTCTAGATGTGCAAAGCTGATAGAGACATACCCAAAAAGACTTGCATCTGTAATTGCAGTGAAAGGCGGTTCTACAAAGTATTGACTCAGGGGGGCTGAATACAAATGCACACCATATTTGTAAAAAATGTTGAACAATTTATAATTTTCCTTCCACTTCACAATTATGTGCCACTTTCTGTTGGTCTATCACATAAAATCCCAATAAAGTAAATTTACGTTTTTGGTTGTAACATGACAAAATGTGGAAAAGGCACTAATTATATATATATATACACACACACATATACATACATTTTTTATTTTTTTTTAAATAGGACTTTTAACAGATGTGTCCAGTAGTGTACTATTAAGGCTCCTTTCCCACAGGGCTTTGTCCGTTTTGACGGACTCTGCTTGCTCAGCAGGGATCGATCAGTTGATCCCCGCTGAGCAGGCGGATGACAGGCCCATCTCCGCTCACTGTGCTGAGACGGACCTGTCAGAACCCCGCTCTCTTCTATGGGGAGATCAGGTGAAAACAGATCTGCCTGTCTGTTTTCATCCGATTCCATCCGATCTTATAGACGGATGGAAAATCGGGTTTCCATCCGTCTGGATTTGGCAGACCGGATCATATCGGATAGCGGCAGATGTCAGCGGACATGTCACAGCTGACATCCGTCGCTCCTTAGGCTCCTTTCACACTGAGGCACTTTGCAGGCGCTAAAGTGCTAAAAATAGTGCCTGCAAAGCGCCCCGAAAGAGCTGCTCAATGCACTCCAGTGTGAAAGCCCCGAGGGCTTTCACACTGGAGCGGTGCGCTTGCAGGGCGGTCAAAAAAGTCCTGCAAGCCGCATCTTTGGAGCACTGTAGGAGCGGTGTATTTACCGCTCCTAAAGCGCCCCTTCCCATTGAAAACAATGGGGCAGTGCTGCAAACCCTTTTTCGCCCGCTAGCGGGGGGTTAAAACCGCACCGCTAAAACGACGGTAAAGCGGCGCTATATTTAGCGCCGCTGTACCGCCTGCGCCCGCACGCCTCAGTGTGAAAGTAGCCTTTATTGATGAATGGATAGTCCCATTTAGGTCCATCTGAAAAATGGACAGGCGGACCTGATCGGACAGCATGTGTAATACGGTAGTTGCCTTAGCCATGTATTTTTATTGTGTACTCGGCTGTTTTGCTGCAGATGTTTTTTCCCTATTTTTACAATATCAGCGGAATTCATCTTCCAAGAATAATGGTTACTTTACTGGTAAAGAAGCAATCTCTCCAACACTCATTGGAAAAAAAATGAGTATATTAGGCTGTACGTTGCCCCTTGACACCCTTGGCCACAATGTGCCATACAGACAGGGAGACACAGCTACTATTTAAAGTTGTACTGATAAAGGGTAAAAGGGGGGCTGACATCTCATTGTATGTTATCTGGCAGGGTCCCTGCTGTCTAATTACTACATCTTCAGCTCTGACCCAGTAAAAAATGTGCGCTTTGCTATGTTCTGGGAGGGAGCCGCAATACACAAGGCACTGCTGTTCACAAGAGACAAATATATAGACCAGATAATGCATCCTGCCTTCTGAGACAGCACTGACGCCTTAAATGGGAAAGAAATATGTAAGCTGCCAATGCCTCCTTGCTTTTTTTAAAGGGTCAGGCTGTTGTCGTCTGTTTTTTCTTTATTTAGCACTTAAAGCCCAACTCTGGACAAAAAAAAAAAGTGGGGCTGTGCCTGCACTGCATGAGTTACCTGCTTTTTTTGTCCAGGGATTACCAAAAAAGGTTATTCTCACCTGATCCTCCATTCCAGTGAAAAACAGCACCCCCCCATGATCCAGCAGTGGACTGTTCCTGATGTCCTCATGTCCAGAGCAGGTCTATGGGTTTGATGACCTCAGGAATAGTCCTATGTACAAGACCAAGGGGTGATGGGGTCAGGAGTTGGGCTTTAAATGTAAATGCCAGCCTTGCCTTCAAGTGATACTAAAGTCTCGTTAGTTTGTTTTTTGTTAAAAATAACAAATATGTTATACTTACCTGCTCTGTGTAATGGTTTTGCACAGAGCAGCCAACATCCTCCTCTTCTCAGGTCCCTCTTTGGCGTGCCAGGCCCCTCCCTCCTGTTGCGTGCCCCCACAGCTAGCACCTTGCTATGGGGCACCCGAGCCAAACCGCTGCTCTGTGTCCCCATTCAGACAGATCCACTCTCTCCCCTCATTGGCTCATGACTTTGATTGACAGCATCGGGAGCCTATGGCGCATCGCTGCTGACTCAAGCTGGGGCTCAATTAAGTATTAGGGGGGCTGCTGCACACTGAAGGATTTCTATCTTAATGCATAGAATGCAATAAAGTGGAAGTAAACCTATTAATCTTAGGCTACTTTCACACTGGGGCGTTGGGGGGTGTCGGCGGTAAAGCGCTGCTATTTTTTTTTTTAGAGGCGCTTTACCGTCGTTTTTGCGGCCCTTTAACCCAAAAAAGGGTTAAAGGCGCCCACAAAGCGCGGCTGCAGCGCTTCAATGAGGCAGGGGCGCTGTAGCAAGCGGCCTCAAAGATGCGGCTTGCAGGACTTTTTTTGGCGTTCCGCAAGCGCACTGCTCCAGTGTGAAAGCTCTCGGGCTTTCACACTGGAGAGGAGAGGCTCTTTACAGGCGCTATTTTTAGCGCTATATCGCCTGTAAAGCGCCTCAGTGTGAAAGCATCCTAATAGTTTCAAAAAACAGTTACATTCCCGGCATTGCAGGAATACCGACTGTCACATTAGTTGGGCTTTTAACTAAACTGTCAAACCATCCAATGGGCTGGTGTCATAACCAATCACATGTGCAGCTTCCTTGGCTGAAAACGATAGGAGGGTTTACTTCCACTTTAAAGTCGTTTCACACTGACATCGCAGACGAGTCAGTGGTAAAGCGCCGCTTTACCGTCGTTTTAGAGGCGTTTCTTGGTCCCTAGCGGGGAACTTTTAACCCTGCTAGCGGCCGAATAAAGGGTTAAAAGTGCCCGCAAAGCGCCGCTGCCAAGGTGCTTTCACGGCGCTGCCCATTGATTTCAATGCGCAGGGGCGCTTTAGGAGCGGTGTATGCACCGCTCCTAAAGCGCCTCAAAAGAAGCTGCTTGCAGGACTTTTTTTGACGTCCTGCCAGCGCAGCGCCCCAGTGTGAAAGCTCTCGGGCTTTCACACTGGGATTGCAGATGAGGCATTTTTCAGGAGCTCTTTTTAGCACTAAAGCCCCTTAAAAAACGCCTCCAGTGTGAAATGGGTCTTAAAGCGGAGTTCCACACAAAAATGGAACTTCCGCTTTTCGGAACCCTCCCCCCCTCCGGTGTCACATTTGGCACCTTTCAGGGGGGAGGGGGGTGCAGATACCTGTCTAAGACAGGTATTTGCACCCACTTCCGGCATAGACTCCCATGGGAGTCTACGCCTCTTCCCGTCCCCACCGCGCTGTCGCCTGGGAAACACACAACTCCCAGGAGAGAGCGGGGACCACTTGGGACACGCAGCGCGACTCGCGCATGCGCAGTAGGGAACCGGGAAGTGAAGCCGCAACGCTTCACTTCCTGATTCCCTCACCTAGGATGGCGGCGGCAGCTGCCGAGAAACGAGCGGGTTCTCGGCGCCGCCTGCCGACATCGCTGGACCCTGGGACAGGTAAGTGGCCATGTATTAAAAGTCAGCAGCTGCAGTATTTGTAGCTGCTGGTTTTTAATATTTTTTTTTTTTTTGGCGGTGTGGGTGGACCCCCGCTTTAAGATAAAAAACCTTCTGCCTTTACAACCACTTTTAGTCTTGCACAGTTGCACAGACTCCCCTCCCGTACAGAAATTGTTTACTCTGACTTCACTGCACACTGTGAGCTTCTCACACTGTGCATTACAAGACAAAGTGCAAATCAGATACAGTGCATGCATAAAAGTATTCACAGCGCTTCACTTTTTCCACCTTTTGTTATGTTACAGCCTTATTCCAAAATGGATTAAATTCATTATTTTTCTCAAAATTCTACAAACAATACCCCATAATGACAACATTGAAAAAGTTTGTTTGAAATCTTTGCAAATTTATTAAAAATAAAAAATGAAAAAAATTCCATGTAAATAAGTATTCACAGCCTTTGCCATGGCACTCAAAACTGAGCTCAGGTACATCCTGTTTCCACTGATCATACTTGAGATGTTTCTACAACTTGATTGGAGTCCACCTGTGGTAAATTCAGTTGATTGTATTGAGGCACATATCTGGGGGAGGGTAGAGAAAAATGTCTGCAGCATTGAAGGTCCCAATGAGCACAGTGGCCTCCATCATCCGTAAATGAAGATTGGAACCACCAGGACTCTTCCTAGAGTGGGCCGCCTGGCCAAACTGAATGATCGGGGGAGAAGGGCCTTAGTCAGGGAGGTGACCAAGAACCCGATGGTCACTCTGACAGAGCTCCAGCGTATCTCTGTGGAGAGAAGAGAACCTTCCAGAAGAACAACCATCTTTGCAGCACTCCAATCAAGACCGTATGGCAGAGTGGCCAGATGGAAGCCACTCCTCAGTAAAAGGCACATGACAGCCCGCCTGGAGTTTGCCAAAAGACACCTGAAGGACTCTGACCATGAGAAACAAAATTCTCTGGTCTAATGAAACAAAGATTGCACTTTTGAGTCTGAATGGCAAGTGTCTTGTCTGGAGGACACCAGGCACCGCTCATCACCTGGCCAATACCATTCCTACAGTGAGGCATGGTGGTGGCAGCATCATGCTGTGGGGATGTTTTTCAGTGGCAGGAACTGGGAGACTAGTCAGGATCGAGGGAAAGATGAATGCAGCAATGTACAGAGACATCCTTGATGAAAACCTGCTCCAGAGCACTCTGGACCTCAGACTGGGGCAAAGGTTTATCTTCCAACAGGACAACGACCCTAAGCACACAGCCAAGATAACAAAGGAGTCACAAAAGGCTACAGAACAACTCTGTGAAAGTTCTTGAGTGGCCCAGCCAGAGCCCAGACTTGAACCCGATTGAATATCTCTGGAGAGATCTGAAAATGGCTGTGCACCGACGCTCCCCATCCAATCTGATGGAGCTTGAGAGGTCCTGCAAAGAAGAATGGGAGAAACTGCCCAAAAATAGGTGCGCCAAGCTTGTAGCACCATACTCAAAAAGACTTGAGGCTGTAATTGGTGCCAAAGGTCCTTCAATAAAGTATAGAGCAAAGGCTGTTAATACTTATGTACATGTGATTTTTTTTTTTTTTTTATAAATTTACAAAAATATTTCAAACAAACTTCTTTCACGTTGTGATTATGGGGTATTGTTTGTAGAATTTTGAGGAAAATCATGAATTTATTCAATTGTGGAATAAGGCTGTAACATAAAAAATTTGGAAAAAGTGAAGTGCTGTGGATACTTTCCGGATACACTGTACAGCCCGCCTCATTTCCTGGCGGACCCCCCCCCCCCCCCCACCTTTCATTCAATGGATTTATGTTCTTTCCAACATGGGCATTACCTAGGATGCTGTTTTTTTTTTAGGAAACTTTGTGCAAAATCTGCCACCATCTGTGATCTGCTTGCATTGCATAGCCATAGACAAACAAGGGCCTAGTGATGACATCACAGTGTCTAAAATAAAGTATGCTATGAAAACAGGTTTTATTTAAAATTCTCATTAGCTTGTCGAAGAAGGAAAGACAGCTGAGCCAAGGAAAGCAAAATATAAGCAGATTAAACTTGAGCTTTGATTTATAAAGGGCTTACAAAGCATTGTTTCATGGCAGCACACTAGAACGCGCATGTGCAATGTAGAGCACTACAACACAAGCCCACTGCAGTGCATTAAGTAGATGCTTTGGGTTGTCACTTGTCACCCTTATCAAAACACACGCTGGTGTGAACAGGACCTAGATCTTATTCCTTCGCCATGAATAAATTTGTTTCAAATGGATTTGATTTACCCATTCATCCAAGACGCCAAGTAATTCATTTGCAACATTCTTCCCACGTCTATGAAGCTCCTTATAGGAACTGCTGTTTCTCCTTCTGTTCTATAAAAAGCCATCACACCTAGCTAGCATACAAGTTTAGAAAACGACACACGCCATCCCGCAGTGATTAACGGGTGCTCTGTGTCACCAAACGGCACTGAGCCAACGGCACAAAACCCACCGGCACCATGGGAAATGACTGACTAGCTGTATACGTATTCATTACTGACATTAGGCCCGCCGTAGTGATATTTAACTCAGCGGTACTGCAAAGAGTCATCAAATTCCGCTGCTATTTACAACAACAACTAGCAGCAAAAATCATCACAGCAGAAATAATGTAACTGGATTAACTTTCACACGCGGGTATGGGGCCGTCAGGTTATTTTTTTCCGGTCTGGGCTCCTAAAGGGAGATTTACTTTCAAGCGGAACCTTCCACCGTCTTTGTTGAAAATGTTTTTAATGTGCCTTTAAGCTGGCCAGAAACTGATCGAAATTTGACCGGGTTCAGCAGGGACCTGTCAGATTTTGATCAGTGTGTGACCGTCCCCGCTCAACAGACGTTGATCAACTTGTCAAAGGGACGTAGTGGAAGATTTTTCTTGATCAGTGACTATAGCCGCTAATCAATGTATTCTGATAGAGAGGGCCACTGTCAGAACACAATGGCCCCGCAAGTGCTGATTGTCACTTTAAGCAAGCTGCTAGCAGGCTTCCAACAAGCACTGAAAGTGGTTTCAAAGGCTCCAGGGTTTTGTTTTTTTACCTTAAAGCGATATTAAAGCTGAGCTCTACCCAACAGTGGAACTTCCGCTCATTTGTCTCCTCTCCCCCTCCGGTGCCACAATGGGCACCTTTTGGGGGGGGGGGGGACAGGATACCTGTCTTTGACAGGTATTCTGTTCCCACTTCCGGGAGTCCGGGCCGCAGCCCATGACATCCCTGCAGCACTCCCTCCTCTCCCTGTCGCCGGGCCAGTAGGAGAGAGGAGCGGGGCCTCGCGTTTGCGCAGTAGAGTTCCTGGCGTGAAGCCGTAAGGCTACACTGCCGGGTACCCTTACCCACAATGGCGGCGGCAGCACCCAACAGCTGATGGAAATATCTGCTGCGGTGCCGACATCGCTGGACTCCAGGACACGCAAGTGTCCTATTGTTAAAAGCCAGCAGCTGCAGTATGTGTAGCTGCTGGCTTTAAATTATTATTTTTTGGGCAGAACACCGCTTTAAAGCCTTGTTTAAAAAAAAAAAAAAAAAAGCTATATTTACCTGCTCTGTGCAGCAGTTTTGCACAGAGCAGCCTGGATCCTCCTCTTCTCGGGTCTCACGCCGACACTCCTTGCTCCTCCCTCCTGCCGTATGCCCCCAGAGCAAGCAGCTTGCTCTGGGGGCACCCAAGCATGCACGCTCCAGACCCGCGGGAGTCTGTGTGTCCATTCACACTCAGCCCTCGCCCCCTCCGTCTCCTGATTGGCTAACTGGCTGTGATCGACAGCAATGGGAGCCAATGGCTCAGGCTGCTGTCAAAAGCCAATCAAAAGTGCAAGTCCCCGGCGAGGCAAGGCTCTCCTGGACATTACTGGATCAAGAGAGGGCTCAGGTAAGTATTAGGGGGGCTGCTGCACACAGGTTTTTTTTTACCTTCATGCATAGAACACATGAAGGTAAAAAACTGTGTGCCTTTACAACCACTTTGAAGTGAATCTACACTGTACCTGAGCACCATAAACCAAACACTCAAAGTCATTTTTAATTGTCAAAGCCAACCCTCCCATCCATCCATGCTTTATTTTGTTGAGAAATCACTTTGAAAGACATCTTCTAGGATCTCTGGCTGTGGCTATCGTGAGTAAGGGCAAATTATTCACGTAACAGTTAATTCCTGGAATCCATCCGCCCTTAGAATCAAGCATGCATGCAGGCGCGTGTGCTTAGCTGAGAAAACCCCTCCTTCTCTCCTGAAGATTCCTGGGATGTATGACATAATTTGCCTAGGAAAGAAACCAGGAAGTAACTGAAGAAACGTAACAAAAAAAAAAAAGTGTAAAACAAGTAAATATGATATACTTTCCAATCGTGAGAAACCATTACACAGAACAGGTAAGTATAACATGTTTGTTTTTTCCCTGCAAAGTTTGCAGTCATTTTTATGTCATATTCTCAGTTGGATGTGTATTATATGTGACGTTACATATCACAGAACCCGGTATTGTGGCAATATTGAAGCTTATTGAGATTTGCATACATTAGAAGGTTCCACCATTATTGTGTTATTGATTAGTAAGTTAACGCTGCACTTTTTTGTTTTTTTCTCATGCCGACATTTACTTGTGCCACATGCTGATGTAAAGCAGCATGTCCCGGCTCTTTCTTTCTGTGTTGCGGCTAGGGATGTGCTCATGCACTATACAAGCATTGGCTGCTGTTAGGAAGATCTCAAAGCTACAGGAGGAGGATTTTTTTTTCTAATACTGAATTACAGCAGAGTACAGTGTGTATAATATATAATTATGGGCATGCAGGCTGTCACCTACCTATCCTGCTGTGTGCTACCGAGTAGTATGGCTGGCTGCAGAATGAGGGGTGTGATTTATGTTAAAACATGTTCACATTTAACATGTACAGGCCTAGTGTATCCTCCCACATTAAATTGCAATTCCCAAAGTGTGATGGGAAATGTAGTTTGATTATAGTGTAGAGAGAGGAGAGGATATGATGTAATCCCTGTTCTAACAACTCCTTGGCAGATTTTGAATTACAGAGAGGACTTCCTGAAAACCAACTTAGACATTTCTTTTCAATGGTAAGGTATTTCACCAATGTAATAACGGTTTAGTGTTTTGTGTAGGGGGGTGTACTAATGGGGGATTTTTTGCCGATCCTGGAGTTCTGCTTGAAGTTTCTTGGTGAAGCTTCAACTTTCTTGACTTTGTGCCTTAGTCCTGGCCATCCACTGTTGATGAACCTATAAAGTTGCCATGCATGCACTGCCTCTCTTCTGAAATAAATGTGACCTAAACAGTAGTAGACAACACATAACTTAAGCGAGTCATGGCAGCAGCCATATTGTTTTGTTCACTTCATGTCTCTACAGATCATCCATGGCCACCAGCCAAAGTAGAAAGAGGCAGGGTTGGAGGGGTTGGAGGGGACTGCAAGGCCACAAAAATGTAAAAAAAAACAGCAGATACGTCAGTCTACGTCACCAATTTAGACACCACAAGGCTCCATGGCCTTCTTTTATGCCGAGGTTTATGGCGAGACATCAAAATTTAATACATTTGGATGGCCATCAGAAATGAATAGGTCGTTCTATTTTCTTTGCTTTGTCATTTACTACATTGCATTCATCTCGTGTCTTGATTTCTCAAGGCCTCTGTAGCAGAATATGCAGCACTTAGGTAAAAAAAAAATGGGTAATAAAATTAGGGATGTGCTCTTTATCCTGCTGAATTATTCAATGCTGGCTTCTGTTCCATTAGCGATATTGAGCGGACTGTAGATTGCTTCTAATCGCGCTCCCGGGGACTGTGGTCATGATGACGCTGCTGATAGCTAAAGCTGTCCATGCAGAAACAGTAGCAGGCCATGCCCAGCACGTCCAGACGCACGTCACCGGACAAAAACTGTACCAGACAAATGTGGGGGCTACAATGGTCACCTCCTTTTCCAAAATACCAGTTGCTCTTCAGACTTCGACTACATGGACAAAGTTGATGAACACGTGACCATCACACCTACATGAGAGCTTGCTGGACAACCTATTCCAGAACTATAGGCATTAAAGTGTTACTAAACCCACAACAGTAAAATCAGTCTGTATATGTAGTAACGTATGCTCTTTATTACAAATGGACTCTTATTTTATATCTTAATAACTTTTATTCATTGCGAGTCAGGTATAGTGACCAAGCCTTTGCGCCCAGAACCTCTTTTTTTGCTCAAAGCATGCTCGTTATACTCACCGTGAAACCGAAGGGGCCTAATCCTCCTGTAAAAAGGCTGTTTGATCCCATCTTCTCTGATCTTCCCATTCTTCCACAGTCCCCAATCCATCTCCTGATATAACATAGCCTTGGGGGCACTCTGCACATGCAGTTTTTTTGTTTTGTTTTTTCTTTACCTTAAAGAAGGACATGTGTGTTCCAGTGCATTTAGGTGTGTTCCGGTGCCCTTTACTGCGTTCCAGTACAGTTGAGTGGAGACAAAATGCAGCATGTTCTACTTTTTATTTTTCTGGGACTGTAACGCATTGGTGTGAACTAGGCCATTGAAAACCATATAACCTACTATCCATGCATTTTTGATGCAGAAAAAAGCGCACTGGAATGCAAGTGGTGTGAACTGGCTCTTAGCTGTAGTTTGGCTTCAATTTGTTTAGTGTATCTAAATATGTGAGCTTATCCAACACTCCCCTCCCCCCAGACTGACAATGCCCTCTTCCTCTGGCAGTGGTCGGGTCCTGAATGCTGCAGAGAATGACTTGCCGTTGTTCCAGATTCCCAAGTTCCCATCATTCTCCTGTGCGACCAGAAAAAGCTCGATTTACTCATTTATTGACTTTTCCATCCTCAAGGAATACCTGCTCTTACTGAGCGAGTCTGGACTTCTACAGTGTCCTTCTCCCTAAAAAGGAACATTCCACCTTTTGCCAAAAACTTTTTTAAATAAACCCTGTAAAATGTGCATTTATTATTATTGTTATTTTGTATTTCAGCCTGCAAAACATTGCAATCTGATCAGAGAACTGCGGGTGCAATGTTCTGGCTTCTGTAGGCTCTTCCTCCAGCCCCCTGGTCTGTACAGCTACAGAGCCAGAGGAAATATCCATGAACTACAAGTGATCTGGAAACACAGCCATTGTGCTCTATTGAGAACTAAAGTTACTCTGCCGGGATGGCAGATGGGACTTGTAGTTTTTTTTTTTTCCTTTCGCATTTTTCTGTAAAGGAATAAGGAGGCATTGCAGGGGGAATACTACTGATTTTATACATGGCAGGAGGAGGAGGAGGAACCGCTTATCCCTCTAAGTAGGAAGGGATGGAGGATCTGAAAACTGGCCAGGTTTCATGTTCCACCCAAAATATGGTAACATGAAACATGGTCCGGCGGAAGAGGCTACCTCCAAGGCATACCTGGTTCTCAATTTATTATTACTATATATGTCCCGAGATGAGAGTTCTGTTAGATTAGAGTTAGGCCCCTTACATACCTCCCAACTTTTTGAGATGGGAATGAGGGACACCTATCAGCAAAAGTATGCAGGCATAGGACATGCCATTTGCCACGCCCCCTTAAAGGACAATGGTACAAAAAAAAAAAAAACAAGATTGGTTAAATTCACAAGTGCTCTTTTTTTACCACTAATATTCCTTTATAATGGCTTTTGGAATTTACAAATGCAGCAATTTAGAAAACAGATGAAAGGTTTGGCACTGGAAAACAATTTTTGATAGATAAAAAGTGCATTTTATATAGATCAGACCAAGATGAGGGACAAATGAAGGGGAAAGAGGGACAGAGGGACATTGCTCCAAATCAGGGACAGTTGGGAGCTATGTCCTTACACACTTGTGCGACTTATCCTGCGACTTGGGACTGCAAAGTCGCATGACAAGTCGTACCCCATGATTTTCAATGAGTACCATTCATATCTGTGTGACTTCAAAGCAGGGCAGGGACTACTTTGGTCCAACTTTGATGCGACTTGAGGTCCATAGACCTCAACATTACACAGGCATTGCTTCAAGTTGCGTCAAAATTGCAGCAAAAAAATGGTGGTAAAATTGCAGCAAATTCACACAACCTTTTAGGTCGCACAAATCTATGAGGGGCCTTAGGTGGTTTCCATTTATTTGCAAATGATGCAACAAAGGGATTTTTAACACATTATTCAATCCCAGGAGTTTTCAGGGGAGGAGGGGTTTAGCTAAGCACACCCTCTCTTGTATGCCTGATCCAAGGGCAGATGGATTCCAGGAACTAAATGCTACATGAATCATCTGCCCTTACTTAAGAAATGCTAGGAGGGTATTTTCAAAGTGATTTCTCAACAAAACAAAGCATGGAGACATAGATGGATAGGGGGGAGTTTGCTTTGAAGAAAATAAATAATAATAATAGTGTTTTTGGTTTGTGGAGCTCTGATGCAGTGTAGTTCTGCTTTAAGTGTTACAGGCGGAACTCGTTTTTCCAACATTTCTACAGGGCAGAACATTTTTTTGTAAGCTGGGACTGGGCTTTATATGAAAAGAACTACAGCCAAATCAGGAGAAAAAAAAAATTAAAAGCTCATTAAAAAATTTTAATAAAATTAGATTTTGCTTTAATATTTACCTTTAATCAAGAAATTCCTCCAAAAGTACTCTTTCTGCCGCTAGGTGTCCTCAGTCTGATAGCCAGCATCTTTCAACCCATCTAAGCCTGTGACTGGCCAGTGAAAAGAGAAGCAGCAAAGTGATGAACTCTTCTATGTCACTCTGCTTTCTATTCCTATCAACATGCTTCTAGACAGCACATACAGAGATTGGTCTCTTATGCTGCTTCTTTCTCTCACACTCCAGCTCTGCTGAACAGGGGCTGTAAGAGGCGGATACCAGGCCAGAGATTTACACTGCCTACATTTATTGATGTTTAATGAATACAGAGCTGCATCAGTGTTTGTCTTTTATATCTGCCCCAAGTTCAGATTTATCAAACCGGCATTTGCTTTACGAATGGTGACACTATGATGAATAAGCGGACTCCGGAGGATGAAAGAAAAGGCCGGGGGAGATTAGAATGACACACACCGCATGAACAATAGACGATGGAGAGATTCTATTCTACCTCTAATTTCTACAAAGTCTGAAGGTGAAAGGTCGCACCGCGTATTCTCGGCTCCGCTATGAATCAGCCGACTTCCAACCGGACTCTCAGCTTTAGGAATAATTCCTGCAAACTAATGCTGAATATCACCTAATGAGCAAGCCACAGATTATTCAGCAGCCTCACATTAAACAGGTTCGACGAGTGAGCTGTGTTAATGTAAAAAAAAAAATGACTGCAGTTATCTTCTCAGTAGAATTGTATTTTGAAGGAACCTACTCAATCTACCTTTACAGTATCTTCTCTCCCAACACAGCAAAAATTTAAAAATGGGCACTATAAGCCATTCTGCCCGCAGAGTGCTAATTAAAGGTTTTCAGGCACTGGGCGCTAGAGGGGGGAGGTGTTTGGACAGCGGGAAGAAGGTGGTCCGGGTGGGCACTCCGCTGTATGAAGATGCCAATTTCACATTCTGGTGATCAGGCGCGTGACACAGGAAGCTGCAAAGCGCTCAACGGAAAATAATGGTGTCATGCTGATGACTTTGCAATGTTGTGAATCACAAGATAGATTAAAGTGTATGTTACCCTAAACATGTTTTTTTCTGTATGTGTTCACATATGCATATTTTATAAACCTCTATCATATTCATGTACGTCTATCTGAAGTACATAGTTGATCCTGCAAGTCACCGTTCTTCCTTGTTCACAACTGACCACACAAAGTACAGAAGCTGATCTGTGAAAACGTGGTCAGTTTTCATTCTTTGGCTGGCCGTTCAGAGATACAGGATACTGTGCAAACACACAGCAGCCTGCCTTGGGGACTTTGTTCAGCCACCACAACTCCCCTCCCAATAACAGCCTTCCTCTGGCACACAATCCCCAACCAATCACAGCCTGCCTCTGGCACCCCCCCCCCCCCAGTCAATCACAGCCCGTCTCTGGCACCCCCCCCCAACCAATCACAGCCTGCCTCTGGCATCCCCCCCCCAACCACTCACAGCCTTCCTCTGGCACACCCCCCCCCCAATCAATCACAGCCTGCCTCTGGCACCCCCCCCTCCCAATCAATCACAGCCGGCCTCTGGCATCCTCCCCAACCAATCACAGCCTGCCTCTGGCATCCCCCCCAACCAATTACAGCCTGCCTCTGGCACCCCCCCCCCCCCCTAATCAATCACAGCCGGCCTCTGGCATCCCCCCTAACCAATTACAACCGGCCTCTGGCATCCCCCCCACCAATCACAGCCTGCCTCTGGCATCCCCCCCCAACCAATCACAGCCTGCCTCTGGCATCCCCCCCCAACCAATTACAGCCTGCCTCTGGCACCCCCCCAACCAAAGCCTGCCTATGGCACCCCCCCCCCCCAACCAATCACAGCCTGCCTATGGCATCCCCCTACCCCAACCAATCACAACCTGTCTCTGGCACAACCCCCCCCCCCCCCCAACAAATCACAGCCTGCCTCTGGCACTCCACCTCCCCTTCACCCAACCAATCACAGCCTGCGTCTTGCACATACCCCCTGCTCAAATACAGCCTGAAGCCAGGATATTGCCTCAGGCTGAACAAACTAAAGAATAAAGAAGCACTGTGTCTGCACAGTGTCCTGTAAACCTGCCTCCCACTATTAGGAAGAAGAGATACATATTCACATGACAGAACTTTTTAACCTTGTAAAGCTTGATGGTACACTGGGCGTTTGCCAAGCTCTTCTGAATGCCTTTTCTCCCGGGAAACACTAAAGTCCCATTTTGCAAAAATGTTCAGGTGTTCATCCATTCCATTGGCCAGAATATTAACTTATTCTAGCCACTGAAATGAATCAACATTCAAGCGCTATAAGAGCCGAGCCGATGACCCCAGTGCTGTTCACAACTAATTTCAAGAGAATCACAAATACTTTGTTGGTTATAGTATTTCACATACATGAATTAGTTGTGCCTTTAGCAGTCTGTCCATAGCCAATTCATTTAAGCCCCTCTACCAGATGTCTTCAGGCTGGTCACATAACATGCAATGTCCTCTTCTTTTTTGCCTTTTCTCCTGCACTGAGCTGTCCTCAATGAAGGGTGGTACCAACCATGTCAATGCACTCCGAGGGCACTGCTGTTGTGATAACGCCCCTGGGGTCAGGTTCACGATACCCTGCACTCACAGCATGTCCTCCATCCTCCAGTATGAATGATGCTGGGCGACATTCAACACTGAAGACTGAGGACATCTAGTGGCAAAAAGGAATTACTGCAAGGTGGAGCATTAAACAGGAAATTAAAAATAAAGTTGGAGTTTAGCTTTAAATGTATTTCTAAATACTGGTAGGATAATTACATGAAAATCTCTATCTTTAAAGACTTAGACCCCTTTCACACTGGGGCGGTTTGCAGGCGTTATTGCGCTAAAAATACCGCCTGCAAACCGCCCCTAAACAGCCTCCGCTGTTTGTTCAGTGTGAAAGCCTAAGGGCTTTCACACTGAAGCCGTGCGCTGACAGGACGGTAAAAAAAAGTCCTGCAAGCCGCATCTTTGGAGCGGTGAAGGAGCGGTGTATTCACCGCTCCTGCCCATTGAAATCAATGGGACAGCGCGGCTATACCGAGAATGCCAGCATAGAGAGCCAATCAGAATAAAGCACTGTATAACAATATTGGCCAAAGTTGTTTAACCCATTTGGAGGAGAAAAAAAAAAGCAAGGTGTTGCAGTGACCCTAAATAAAAGTGAAAACCTGGGAGATCTGACAAGAGAAGTGAAAGGCAGTCAAACTCAAATGAACAGGACAGAGGAGGGAAAGTGAACAGGAAGCTGCAAGTTCTAAAGCAGGGGTCTTCAAACTACGGCGCTCAAGTTGTTCAGGAACTACAATTCCCATCATGCCTAGTCATGTCTGTGAATGTCAGAGTTTTACAATGCCTCATGGGATGTGTAGTTCCACAACAGCTGGAGGGCCGTAGTTTGAAGATCCCTGTTCTAAAGAGTGGGATCAGCCTCTGGCTATGTAGTGTGGCAGAGGTGGGAGAACTGAAAACGAATACCAAGGTCACAGCTGTTTTCCATTTAACAGCCTCCAGATAGCAGAATTAGCAGTATTCTAGTAGTCTATTATTGGCATTGAATAATTAGCATGTGGCTGTTGATCAGGGGGAGCATGCTGAGACTTATGGTTTTCCAACATCTGTAAGGCAGCAGGTCGCTCAGTCCTGGGTTATAAAGTTCAGCATTACTAACTGCTCTGCCAATCCGCTAATCAATACTGCACACGGCTGAATGTTCAGTGGGCGGCTCAGAGTTATTTATAGTAGAGAAAATATCACTTCAATCTGATCTGTTTAATGAGCTGATGCATCAAGCAACGGGATGTATTAGACAGCTTGATGAGTCCCCCCCCCCCCCCCCGCTTCTCCAACGCACTTCACCCTGAAGAGCCATATCTCAGACATGGAGCTCAGACCGGCCATAACACCGGGGCCAGGAGAGCTCGGAGTCTGCAGATCCATAAAGGATGTGACATTATACAGCACAGGTCACTGGGAACACAGCAATCCGAGGACTTATAGACATGAATATTTATATACAAGTAGGTTGTTGTATATGAGGGTGGGAGAGGACTGGAGAAACGCACTTTATTGTCAAAAGTATTGGGACACCTGCCTTTACACACACAAACTTTAATGGCATCCCAGTCTCAGTCTGTAGGGTTCAATATTGAGTTGGCCAACCCTTTGCAGCTATAACAGCTTCACCTCTTCTGGGAAGGCTGTCCCTAAGGTTTAGGAGCGTGTCTATGGGAATGTTTGAAATATGTGAAAAAGTTGCGCTACCGGTAAAACGCAAAAAAAATAAAAATAAAAATGAGTACAAATCATTAGCTAGCATCAACAACGTAACAAATTGTGTATACTAAAAAAAAAAAAAATAAGAAATGCAGCGCTTAGGGAATACGAAACCCCCCAGGATCACCTTAGGAGTAAGTATTCAACTAATGAATAAAAAGTGATAAAAAATGTAATAAATGTGCAAACATACACTAAAAAGTGACAAGTGCATGAATGATGATGAATAAACTCATATATACATGACACAAACAAATACTAAGATTGCATGTGAACGTAAAGCACAAACTAACCACAATGGCAATGAGTCTATAATGGACAAAAGCACATCCATGAACTCCTCTATATAGTGATGTATAGTCTATTAGAGAAGGCAGTGCAAGATGTTTCTTCTAATGATGACAAATGTGAAAAAAATGGCTTCCCCTATGGGAATGTTTGACCATTCTTCCAGAAGTACATTTGTGAGGTCAGGCAATGATGTTGGATGAGAAGGTCTGGCTCAGTGTCTCCTCTCCAATTCATCCCAAAGATGTTCTATAGGGTTGAGGTCAGAACTCTGTGCAGGCCAGTAAAGTTCCTTCATGGACCTTGCTTTGTGCACTGGTCCAAATCATTTGGTGGAGGGGGGGATTATGGTGTGGGGTTGTTCTTCAGGGGTTGGGCTTGGCCCCTCGGTTCCACTGAAGGGAACTCTAAGGCCTCATGTACACGGCTGCTGGTAAACGGACGTTCAGAGGCAGTTGGATGCTTTTTTTCAGCTGCCCCTGAACTCATTCAATGTTATCTTATCAGTACATGTACACGGGTTCGTTTACTGTCGTTTTTAGGCAGTTATTTTTTTGCTAAAAAAGACCTCTAAACTTAACTGCCTAAAAACGACATTAAACGAACCTGTGTACATGTACTGATAAGTTAACATTGGATGAGTTCAGGGGCAGCTGAAAAAAAGCATCCAACTGCCTCTGAACGTCCGTTAGAAGCGTTTTAAAAAAATAGCCAAAATGAAAAACGCCTGTAAACGAAACTGTAATTAACCGTAAATGCGAGCTACCACGTTTAGGAACGTTTAGCGCTTGAAATGCCTCTAAACTCAGCATCTGAACTCATATTTTTGCTAAAAAGGCCTCTAAACATGAGTTCAGACGCTGAGTTTAGAGGCATTTCAAGCGCTAAACGTTTCTAAACACGGTAACTCGCATTTAGCCGCGTTACGTTTACAGGCGTTTTTCATTTTTGGCTATTTTTTAAAGAAAATAATAATTTAAACACGGCACGGCACGCAAACGTGGCAAAACGGACGGTTTACACGTGGGTTACCATCTGTCAAGTTAACCCGTTCAGGAGAGGTTGTAAAAACGTCCCGTGTACATTAAGCCTTAAGGCGTCAGCATACCAAAACATTCTGGACAATTTTATGCTCCCAACTTTGTGGCAACAGTTTGGAGATGGCCCCTTCCTGTTCCAACATGACTGCGTACCAGTATACAAAGCAAGGTCCATAAAGACATGGATGAGCGAGTTTGGGCGTGATCTGACGTCAAGCAGATAGATCACCTTTGGGATGAATTAGAGTGGAGACTGAGCCAGGCCTATCCTCATCAGTGCCTGACCTCACAAACGCGCTTCTGGAAGAATGTTTAAACATTCCCATAGACACACTCCTAAACCTTGTGGACAGCCTGCCCAGAAGAGTTGGAGCTGTTATAGCTACAAAGGGCGGACCAACTCAATATTGAACCCTACAGACTAAGACTGGGATGCCATTAAAGTAAGGCAGGTGTCCCAATACTTTTGACAATACAGTTTAAGACTGCTGGCAAAGCCTCACTGGTGGACAATGAGGCTGTCAACACAATAAATGGGCCAATAGTGAGGCTTTGAAGACAGAAGAGGGAGGGGCCAGACGCTCAATCCATCTGAACCAAAGGTTCCTTAATATAAGAGCACCCATGGTGCTTAAAGTGTTATGCCACGTACACACGAGCGGAATGTCCGTCAGAAAAAGTCCAACGGGAGCTTTTCATCGTATATTCCGACCGGGTGTATGCCCCATCAGACTTTTTCCGTCGAAAATTCAGACTTAGATAGAGAACATGTTCTAAATTTTTCCGACGGAACTAATTTCTATCAGGAAAACCCGCTCGTCTGTATGCTTTTCCGACGTACCAAAAACGACGCTTGCTCTGAAGCAAGTACGAGACGGAAGCTATTGGCTACTAGCGATTGAACTTCCGTTTTCTAGTCCCGTCTTACGTGTTGTACGTCACTGCGTTCTGGACGGTCGGACTTTGGTGTGAACGTGTGTATGCAAGACAGCTTGAGCGGAACTTCTGTCGGAAAAACCTTCAGAGTTTATTGCGACGGCAAAATCGGTCATGTGTACAGGGCATTAGTTAACCTTAAAAGGTAAGCACTGTACACCTTCCATCACCCCCTCATCCCTTCCCTGCTGTACTTGCCTATGGGGATGCTGAGCGAGTCAGTGCCATACACAGCCAGTCCAGGGATTTAAAATCCCGTGGACTCCTGGGGTACATGACTCCGATATCCCATGAGTCCATGGGAATCTCCCAATGAAGTCATCACCTAGGCAGCTGGGACCGGAAGTGCCACCCAGATCTCTTAAAGTAAAGTATTTAAAATCCCCCCCCCCCACCCCCACCCCCACAAAAAAAATCCATATCCACTTAGGAATGTACACCAGGGGGGGAATGGGAAGAGACAAACTTGTAAAAAAGAGTGGAACTCCGCTTAAAAACCTCATGCACAAGGGTGTATGAATTTATGCTCAAAATATGCTGGATTTTTTTTTTTTCTGCTAGAGCTTGGCAGAAAAAATACCTCCAAGTACGTGCGTTTATGCACACATGGAGTTAAGCGTAAATGCGTTCCACTGGCCATAATATATAATTTATAATATTAATTCATTCTGGCCACTGAAATAAATTTTTTTATGTTTTTAAGCTCCATTCCATGTGCATGAGCCCATAACTGAAATTGAAGATGTGCAGTATATGTGCTGATGGGTGCAGGCAATGCAGCATTAAGTATAAATATTCAGGTTTGCCCTTTAGGCCCCTTTCACACAGACGAAAAAACTGACAGGCAGACCCGATCGGACCATCCATTGCTCTCTTTGGAGCAGTGGTATCCATTGACACCCGCCGACATCCGATCCGGTCCGCTAAAAAGAGATGGAAAGGGGGATCTGTTCGCCATCTGTCTAGCGGATTGGATGGAAACGTTTCCATTTTTCAGCGGACTGTGTCCGTGTCCGCTCTGCACCAGCGGAGCGGATGCGGACCTGTAATCTGCCAGCTCTACGGGGATCAGCGGAGAGACCTTAAAAAGGCCTTAACTGCTGATTAACCCCCAGATCCAAAACACATGGGCTATTTAAGAAATAAGAATTGAATCTGTCTCTATTATGAAGAGTTCTGCGAAACACATGCAGATATTTGGTCGAATGATCAGAAGAAATCTGGCCGATCAACTTGGCAGAGTCAAAATCGATAACGTTAACAAAACTTATCATTTGTTTGCAATTAGCATTAAATCATTTTAGTAGCATGGATTGAATTAACTGAATAATTATATTGAAATCATAAGACTGAATCACCACTGGTTAGCCATTGCATTGATGAGCAGCAAATGATAGAAACTGCAACCCCCCTCCAAAAACACCCCACCGCCATTTAGTTCATTTTTAAAACCAATGCTCTTAATTTCCTGTGTATAATTTCAAATTGACCCAGAAAAAAAATTAAATAAAAAGAAGGTCGTTGCCAAAAAAAATAAAAATAAATAATTATTCCTCTCTGTGCCATTCAATGTCCAGCTCATTCCCAGCATCCCAAGTATAGAGCCAGGTGGCAGGATATCGGTTGCGCCACATTTTGTCACTTAAACCAATCAAAATGTAGGCTTTCAAAAGAACAACTTATAGCTGACTTTTTACTAAAAATTACATCAGCATCCAACTCTGCATGCCAGTATTAAATCAGCTTACATTGATTAAACAATTTTTGCTTTTTACTTACAATTACAGTTTTTCCACTTCCTGGTTAAGTGAGGCACTGGTGATGTAACCAGGGCCTCAAAGATGCATCCTGGGAAGGCTACATTACCAGTGCCTCCCCCCTCAGATGATGTGCACTGTCACACACATCAGGAGGCAGACCCAGTGTTTTCAGGCAAAAGAAGGAAGTAAAGATAGATGGCTTCATCTGCCCTTAGTGAAAACGAGCACTGTGAAAAGGCAGGATAAAAAAAAGGTATGCGAAGAATAAAAATCTAAATGTAGATTACATGTGATCTCAACACACATTTAAATATATATTCTGATGTAGAAAACTCTTCTAGTGCAACACTAGGGTAAAATTGAACTTGAAGAAATTGAAGATTGTGCTTCCATCTTACCTTCTGTAGACTAGTAGGATTCAATTGTGTCTTGTCAATTATTTTCACTGCTACCTGTTAAGAGAAAATTGTAAAAAAAAAAAGTGAGACTATTACACACACATAAAGAGATTATATATATATATTTTTTTTTATTATTATTTTTTTTTTTTACACACACACACATACATACACACACAATTCCAAAAAAGTTGGGACGCTGCATAAAATATACATAAAAACTGAATGCAATGATTAGCAAATGCACCATTTAAAAAAAAAGAAGGTCAAAAGAAGGAAATAGATTGCAGCAACACATCTCAAAAAAGTTGGGACAGGGCAACAAAAAGCTGGCAAAGTAAGTGGTACTAATAAGGAAGAGCATCATCTACAGTACATATCATCAAAAAGATTTGGAGAATCTGGAGAAATCAGTGTGTAAGGGACAAGGCCAAAACACAATATCAGATGCCCACAATGTTCAGGCCCTCAGATGGCACTGCATTAAAAACAGGCATGATTCTGGGATGGACATCACTGCATGGGCTCAGGAAAAAAAAAAAAAAAAAAAATCACTGTCTGAACATGCCGTGCCATCCAAAAATGTAAGGTCAAGCTCTATCATACAAAGAAGAAGCCATATCTGCACACAATCCAGAAACACCGCCCTCTTCTCTGGGCCAAAGTTCATTTAAAATGGTCTGTTGCAAAGTGGAAAACCCTTTTGTGGTCAGACGAATTGAAATTCAACATTCTTTTTGGCAACCATGGGTGCCATGTCATCCAAGCTAAAGAGGAAAGGGACCTTCCAGTTTGTTATCAGTGCTCAGTTCAAAAGCTTGCATCTCTGATGGTATGGGGGGTGCATTAGTGCATATGGAATGGGCAGCTTGCACATCTGAAAAGGCACTATCAATGCTGAAAAATATATCCAGGTTTTAGAGAAGCGTATGCTACCATCTAGACAACATCTTTTTCAGGGAAGGCCTTGCATATTTCAGCAGTACAGTGCCAAACCGCATACTGCATCTATGAAAACATTATGGCTTCGAAGTATAAGAGTCCAGGTGCTTAACTGGCCTGCCTGTAGACCACACCTTTCACCAATTGAAAATATTTGGCGCATCTTGAAACAAAAAAATACAACAAAGAAGAGCCAGGACTGTTGAGCAGAATCCTATATCATGATAGAAGGGGACAACATTCCTCTCCCAAAACCCCAACAACTGCTCCCCTCAGTTCCCAGATGTTTACAGAGTGTTGGTAAAAGAGGAGGGGATGCCACACCAACGTAAACATGGCCCTGTCCAAGCTTTTTTGAGACTTTTGAGGCAAACTGCTGAGAGCCTGAGCCAGCCACTTCTGACTGCTGCAGCACTGAGGCGCTATGTTTTTATATGACCCTAAACTTTAAAAATTGTTCTTACTTTTTGCGGTTTCTCAGTTAAAAGTGATTTTTTAAGAATTCTTGAACAATGTCAGTGAGCCTGTCCCAAGACTGTCCTCATCAACATACAATACAAGAAGCCCAGCCTCTAGAACATTAACCCTTTGTTAGGACAGACAGACAGTGTTCAAATCTAGCTACAATTGTTTATGAAGATCTGCCTGCACAGTACAGACAGGGGTTATTATGGCAACACAGCGGCCCAGGCACCTCAATAACAAAGAAAACTACTTAGAATTTTTCCTTGTTGGGTCCAGAATTGAGCATCTAAAAAAGGTAAGCTGCATTTTTTTTTTAAAGTTATGCTATGTGAATTGGGACACGTAACAAATCTAAAAGTAGATGTTTTCCAAATCTGGCTGCACAAGTGGAAATACACTTTAACCACTTGAGGTCCGGGTCATAGCCGGATGACGGCCACAGCGCGGATCTCAAATTCCGGGAGGCCGTCATGGGACGTCCTCCCCTGTGCAGGCGCCCCGCGCACACCCTGCAGGGCACGCGCTGTGATCACCGAGTCACGGAGACTCGGGTGATCACAGATCCGAGTAAGGAGCCGATCCCGGCCCCTTACCATGTGATCAGCTGTCAGCCAATGACAGCTGATCACACGATGTGAACAAAAGCTCGGTAATCGTTTTTTTTTTTTTTCTCAGCGTGAGGAGAAAAAAAAGCTGATCACCGGCTTCTGTGCAAGGGACATCAGTCCCGAAGAGGAAGGAGGCACATATGCCTCATCTGTGCCTGCCAATGCCCACAGTGCCCAGCAGTGCCACCTATCAATGCCCACAAGTGCCACCTATCAATGCCCACCAGTGGTGCCAATCAGTGCCACCTAGCAGTGCTGCCAGTGTAAGCAATCAGTGCCCATCACTGCCACCCATCAGTGCCCATCACTGCCACCTATCGGTGCTTATCAGTGCTGCCTCATCAGCGTACATCAATGAAGGAGAAAAATTACCTGTTTGCAAAATTTTATAACAAAATATTTAAAAAATATATAATTTTTTTTTTTTTTTTTTAATTCTGTCTTTTTCAATTTTTTTAACCAAAAATAAAAACCGCAGAGGTGATCAAATACCACCAAAATAAAGCTCTATTTGTGGGGAAAAAATGATAAAAATTTCATTTGGATACAGTGTTGTATGCCCTCGCAATTGTCATTCAAAGTGCGACAGTGCTAAAAGCTGAAAATTGGTCTGGACAGGAGGGGGGGTTTAAGTGCCCTGTAAGCAAGTGGTTAAAGATAAAAAGGTACATTTTCCCTATATATGGAAGCATATTTCCTATTATAACTGCCATCATGTTAGAAGTCTTGAGTACACACAGCCTTATACAGTATCCTATTAAAATGGCAGAGGGACCCATAAATTGAAAGCAGCCCAGAGCCCAATGTACAATAAATTCACTACTGCACATGGCCAAGTCAAACCAAACTGAAGTCCATTTGTGAACAGCTGTTTAGTCCATTAGCATCATCTAAACTCCCTTTGCTGTGTACTGGGAAATTGTTAAAAGGCTGTAAATTCGAACACAGAATGAGACGATACAGTGCAATCACCCTCCTTAATATAAAGTATTACCCAGACAACAATGGCCCAGGAATAGGATGCTGGCTTTGTGCCTGTCCTGAATCAAAGCCATGTCCTATCTCATTCACAGACTGCAAACTTCCCCAGCATACAGTTCAGCTTTAATCCTAAAAGTCCCTGACACCAAATTAATAATTTGCAGGTGAAAACACAGAAAAATCAAGTATTTAAATGCTTACTTGCAGTGGTTTGCTTTCCATAAATTATGTTTTATTCCATTGTAACATGCTAGAAAATGTGACTACTCCAGGAGAGCGAGTTCCCTAGGACAGACCTCTCCCCCCTTGCATGTCAAAGCCCCTTGTTCTTATAAAAGCATCTAACTCTCCGTGCTGGCCCAGCTCATCCGCCCCCTCACCTACCTACATTACATACCATGTATCTGCCAGGAGAAGAGTGAAGGGGAATGCTATATAGTGTGTCACTTGAGTGACAGCTCTGAGCCTGCGGGGGATGCTGACAACACATCAAAAATGGTGGCACCCGGCAACAGTCTCAGGGCTTTTGGATGTCTACACTAAGGAGGCATTTACAGGTAAATAACATGTATAAAATACATTTTACATAAGTTCAGATATATTCACATATATTCTTATAGGAAGATTGTTGAAACTATTGTTTAATGACAGGGTCTCTTTAAAGTGATGGTAAAGGGTTTTTTTTTTTAAAGCAGTTGTATAGTCATTTTTTTTACTTTTACCTACAGGTAAGCCTATAATAAGGCTTACCTGTAGGTAAAAAAAATATCTCCTAAACCTTTACGGTTTAGGAGATATTCCCCTTGCTATGAGCCGCTGACTGCAGCGGCGCATGCGCACAGGGGATTCTCGGCTGAAGGCCGGCAACTGCCGGACCTTGCCGAGTAAGAAATCTCCCGCGCGCATGCGCGGCAATGACGACATCGCGGTTTCAGCCACTCACAGCGCTGGAACCGCGATACCCGGAAGACACGCCGAGGCAACATGACAGCTCCCTCGGCGTGGACCAGGTAAGATACTGACGCCTCGTTCTAAGGTAAGTATTTCATAATGAGCTAGTATGCGGTGCATACTAGCTCATTATGCCTTTTGCTTTACAGGGGTAGAAAAAAAAATTTTTTTGCGGGTATACAACCGCTTTAAATAACAAACATGGTATACTTGCCTTCTCTGTGCAAGGGTTTTGCACAGAGTGGCCCCAATCCTGCTTTTCTGGGGTCCCTCGGTGGCGCTCCTGGCTGCTCTTCCGCATCGAGTGCCCCTACGGAGAGCCGCATTCCATGGGGGCACGCTCATGAGTCTTGCTGCTGCGTCCATTGACACAGACAGCAGGACTCAGCCCCACCCACTACATCATTGGATTTGATTGACAATTGCCAATGGCCCCTGCTGCTATGAATCTATCCAATGAGGACCAGAGACAGAGGCTGGAGCTGTTGGGCTCATTCTTGTCGCTGGAACGATCGTGTTTAGGAAAGTAAAAAGGGGGGCAGCTGCAGTACAGGAGGTTTTTCACCTTAATGCATAGAGCATAATGCATGGAGGTTTTTCACCTTAATGCATGCATTAAAGGCGAAAAACCTTGAGACTTTCATGTTGTGTCTTTGGGACAGGCATACAGAGAAACATGCCCAACAGGACACAGGCATTAAAAAATAATAATAATAATATATATATATATATATATATATATATATATATATATATATATATATATATATATATATATATATATATATATATATATATATATATTTTATATATAGACTAGTATTTTAACCACTGCTTACTAGATCACAATCCAAATATATGAAAGTTCTGGCTCTAGATACTTTAAAGGGCACCTTCAATAAAAAAGAGAAAGTCTGCTTGCTTTTCTACCCTATGCCACCCAAACATCTTCCTAGGTGCCCTGTAACGCTAGCTGGCACACAGCTGCCTGGCGCTAGCAAGAAGACAGCAAGTGAACCCCTGTCTACAGCTCCCAGTATTTCCCAGACGCCAAGCACCGGCATGAGGAATGCAGTGGGAGGTGACGCTTGTCAGCCGTGCGCATGTCCCCCCCCTAACGCAGCTATTGTAAAAGGGCATATAGGAAGATGGGACAAAGTGCTATGAGTGCTTTGTCCCATCAAAAACGGAATGCGGTTAAAAAAATAAAATAAAGATTTAAAAAAATATATATATCCTTAAGCCCTGGTTCACACCAGTGCGACTCAACAGTTCAAAGTCGCATAACAAATCGCACCCCATTTGCAGCAATGGAACAATTCACACCTTTGAAAAAGGTTCCTGCACTATTTCTGTGCAATTTCAGAGAAACTTGCATTGACATCTGTTAAATGAAGTCACACAGATATCAGATATACAAAAATCACACTGCTTTGAAGTCACACTGAAGTAAAGCGACTTCAACACCGCACTGGTGTGAACCAGGGCTTAGAGATGTAAAGTTTTTCCAGATTTTTTATTTTTTTTTACAGAGTTGCAAGCTCCTTGTACTCACCTCTCTCCCCGTGAGAACATGTCTGGCTAATTTCACCTTGGCAAAATTGCCTTTTCCGATGGTTTTCAGCAGGCGGTAGTTTCCGACATGCGGCTGCTCGTCGGTGGTGGAGGCGATGGAGTTACGGCATCGTGGGAGGCTCTGTCTGCTGCTTGACTTTGTTGGAGGAACGAGAGGCTCTGGGTACCCGTCCAGGGACGTGTGCTGCAAGGCAAGGACAAACATTTTAGTATAACAATCATCAACCAATGCGGTCACATTCAGTAGAAGTTCTGTTTCCCAAGTAAATTCTTGTATAGCACCATCAAACCTACTTTAATGCACACAAATAACCACTATAATTAAAGGTCAATCCATAACCTGAAGAAAAGTAAACTTCAGGAATAATTAAAGGAAAGAAGACAGAGGTTTTACTTTGTCCGGTGGTCCCATTGATGAAGAACTCCATCACACAGTTACATGAGAAATGCCCAGGCACTGATCATGTGATCTCTGCCAAAGGACGGGCTAACATCTGAGCACAGGTATGCAAGTAAAAGCTCTGCCAGACCTATTTGTACAGTTTACCTTACACTATATTTTTATATAACTTAATATGACTTTCACCCCGGCGTCCCTTTCAACAGTTCTGAATGCCCAAGGGTGGGAAAGATCGGCAATCATCTAAACCACCGTCACTGTGGTCACATGATCAGAAGATGGTCCCATCGGCTATTCATCTTTAAGCCTCATACACACAGGTCGAATGTCGGCTGGCATTCGGCCTGTGTGTATACCAGCCAGCCCGGCGAACATGCTGGAAAACCGGCAATAGCTGGAACCACTGCTCAGAACACAACAGCTCAGCCGGGGAGATCGCTGTACTAACGTTCAATCATTAGTACAGTGGCTCCGACCAGTGGGTTGAACGGAAAAAAACTAATAGTATGTACCAGGTTTTAGTCCGGACAGAAAGCTGCCTTTGACAGCTCGGTCTTTGTGCTGGGAGTTGGCAGAGAGCATGCACTCAGCACATAAACATTGGCCACCCAGCCATGCACATGTGCGGGCGTTAACGTCAACCCTTGTCACAGAGGGGTTGACACATTTTTATTTACTTTACCACTTGACCTCTGAAAGTTTTACCCCCCTTCATGACCGGACCATTTTTTGTGATAGGGCACTGCATTACTTTAACAGACAATTGCATTTTTTCCCACAATTAGAGCTTTCCTTTGGTGGTATTTGATCACCACTGGGTCTTTTATTTTTTGCGCTATAAACCAAAAAAAAAAAAAAAAACTATATATTTTTTACTTTCTGCTATAAAACATATTCAATACAAAATATAAAATAAAAATGTCTTCATAAATTTAAGCCACAATTCTGCTACATATTTTTGGTTAAAAAAAAAAATTCCAATAAGCGTATATTGATTGCTTGTGCAAAAGTTATAGCATCCACAAACTGATAGAGATATATAGATATATATATCTCTATCTATCTATATCTATCTATATATATATATATATATATATATATATATATATATATATATATATATATATATATATATATATATATATATATATATATATATATATATATATAGATAGATAGATAGATATAGATAGATATATATATATATATATATATATATATATATATATATATATAGAGAGAGAGAGAGAGAGAGAGAGAGAGAGAGAGAGAGAGAGAGAGAGAGAGAGAGAGAGCGAGATATAGAGAGCGCGCAGGAGATTATATACATACAATCTCCTGCTCTCTCTCTCTCTCTCGATTACGATTCTCGCCACGTAACATCATCTTTCACATTAAACAAAAAAATTGGGCCAACTTTACTGTTTTTTTTTTTTTTTAATTCATTGAAGTGTATTTTTTTTTTCACAAAAAAATTGCGTTTGAAAGACCGCTGGGCAAATACAGTGTGACATAAAATATCGCAACAATCGCAATTTTATTCCCTAGGGTCTCTGTTCCAAGTAATTTTCTAGCAAAAAAATAATGATTTTAACTTTGTAAGAAACAAGTGTCAGAAAAAGGTTTAGACTTTAAGTGGTTAAACTTCCTGCATTTACACACAGAAGTTTATCCCTTTGATCCAAGAAAGTTACAATGTTTCTGGCAATCTACTAGCACAGACAATGTTGTTAAAAACTTGGCAGACTGCCCAGTTTTTTTTCTTTTGACAGCTGAGTGAGCAGAGAAGTCTCTACACTTGTTACATGAAAGAATTGGGGAAACTCTGAAATTGAGATCGTGAGGGGGGGGTTGAATCGAGATCACCATTTTTTTAACGATTAATTGTGCAGCTCTATGAAGAGTGCTAAAAATATGCACAGGCACTGTACTAATGACACTGGCTGGGAAGGGGGTTAAACATATAAAAGTGATTAAAGGGTTAACTGTGCATCTAACCAGTGTGTTTGTGTACACAGTGTGCTACTTTTACTAATGGGAGGTGCTGGGTTTTATTCCCTACTTTGTAGGGAAACAAAATCCAGCACATCCCCGCTGACAGGACAGAGCTCTGTGTTTACATATCCAGAGCTCCATTGGTCAGCGCCCGCTGATCGGCATCTGCTGTGACTAATCACCGCAGAAAAGGCGCGCCCCCTACCCAGAAGTGCAGAATCGCCTAGGTTTATGCGATTTTGCACAGAACGGCCGCTCAGCAGCAGTAAATCTGCTATAGGGTAGTCAGCAATCAGTTAATATTGCAAAGGATTTGTGGTCACTAAAAACAGAAAAAAAAAAAAATATTATATATATATATATATATATATAATATATATAAGATTTTACCCCCTTCCTGATCAGAGCACGTTTTGCAATTCGGCACTGCGTCGATTTAACTTACAATTCTGCGGTTGCACCCAAACAAAATGGACGTCCTTTTTTTTCCCACAAATATAGCTTTCTTTTGGTGGTATTTAATCACCTCTGCGGTTTTTAATTTTTTGCGCTATAAACAAAAAAAGAGCAACAATTTTAAAAAAAAGTAATAATTTTTACTTTTTGCTATAATATATATCCCCAAAAATATATAACAAAACTATTTTTTTTCCTCAGTTTAGGCCGATATGTAGTCTTTTACATATTTTTTGAAAAAAAAAAAAAAAAATCACAATAAGTGTATATTGATTGGTTTGCGCAAAATGTATAGAGTCTACAAAATAGGGGATAGTTTTATGGCTTTTTTATTAATTTTTTTTATTAGTAATGACAGAGATCTGTGATTTTTATCATGACTGACATTATGGCGGACAGATCGGACACTTTTGACACTATTTTGGGACCATTGTCATTTATACTTCGATCTGGGCTATAAAAATGCACCGATTACTGTATAAATGACACTGGCAGTGAAGGGGTTAACCATTAGGGGGCGATCAAGGGGTTAAATGTGTCCTAGGGAGTGATTCTAAGGCTGGTCATACACCTATAGATTATCTGCAGATTTTCTATGGTTAGATGGAAAAAGTGGGAAAAAGTGGGAGATTCCTCCATCCACACAGTTTAGCGAACATGGAGAGATCTGTTGCACATTTTCTATCTAACCATAGAAAATCTGCAGATAATCTATAGGTGTAAGGCCAGCTTAAATGTGGGGGGAGAGGCTACTAGTCACATGAGAGCAATCACTGCTCCCGATGACAGGGAGCAGTGATCTCTGTCATTACAGACCGCAATCGCGAGCCGCCAGAGAACATCGAGTTCCCAGGACTTGCGGGCACGCTCCCGCGGTGCAGCGCACGCGGGCGAAAGGCAGCAAATTTAAAGGGATGTACCTGTACGCCCATTTGCCTGCCTGTGCCATTCTGCCGACGTACATCTGCGTGTGGCAGTCGGCAAGCAGTTAAAGTGGAATAAACTTCCATCTTTTGCTTTTACCTATAGGCAAGCTTATAATAAGGCTTATCAATAGGCAGTGTAAATATCTCCTAAACGTGCGCCGTTTAGGAGATATTTACTGTACATGCTCCAGTGACATCACTGGTGCTCTAAAGGAACGGCCACCCGTGTCATTTCTTCAGAGTAACGTGCTGTGACTGCGGCTCCCACAACATCTCGGCACTGGAACAGCTTTGTTTTAAGTTAAGTTTAACATAATGTGCTAGTATGCGATGCATACTAGCACATTATGTCTTTACCTTGCAGGTACAAAAATTTTTTTTTAAAAATTGTCCAGCAATTTACAACTTCTTTAACTTTCCCTTGAATCTGCTCTCCAACTTAACGCAATTAGGCCCCATTCACATCTCTGCGTTCCGAATTGTGGGCGGAATCGCCACGATTCTGCCCACAATTCGCAATAGCGGAAAATCGTGGGACGCCCGTGCGTTGCCCATCAATTTCAATGGCACCTCAAACGCAGCGCCATTTTCCCGCAATTCGTCCAAAAGATGTACATGAGCTCCTTTTTGGCGACGGGCGTCCCGCAATTCTATTTGCGCGATTTTACTTTGATTGTCACCCCCGTACGCCAGGATGTCAACGGAGCCTTAAACCTTATTATTTAAAGAACTTTTTTATCTTTAGCTTTCTTTATGCATCTCAAAGTTGAACTTTCTTAGAATGTCCTTCCAAGCACAATCACCATTCAGATCTGGAGAAAAGCATCACTCCACCCGGCTTGCCAATTGTTCTACACAAATCACTTTATCCCAACAGTTAAACATTTGTAACCTCAGATCTTAGAACTGGTAGCCAAAAAGTCATTTAATGACCATCCTCAGTGAGGATTTGGTTAGATGTTGCCAGCTCTTCCAGCTCTTCCAGCTTCCTCGAGATGATGGGTTACAGCATGATAAAGAAGAAAAATGTCTCACTTACTGAATACGGGTCTACCAAAAATAAAACAAAACAAGCCGTTTACAAAAAGAACATTTCAAGCAGCCGTCTTGAATCCTTTAAAGTGATCATAAACCCTTACATATACTCAGTGAAGTGACTGGCCTCAGGTCATACACAGAGCGGAAACAAAGCCAACTACATAAGTTGTACATGTTTATCTGCAGATTTCTCTTCTTTACAGGCTTCTAAAGCATGCATTTTCTTGCCTTAATATGTCACACTCTGCACAGAACAGAGAAGAGCGCTGAGTGTAATTTGAGACCTAAGTGGAGGGAAGGGACACACCCCCTTCTACACAAACCATGCACAGCTGAGGCTGTCAATCACCTGCTGTGTGCCAGGAGAGAGATTGGGGCCCTCGGGAGATTCTGTGGTATTAGCATGACCGAGGGTGTACACGTCACAGCGGTTGGCTTTCAGGTAAGGTGCCCCCTTATGTTTCAGAAAAAAAAAGAACCCATCACAGAAAAATGTTATCACATAACAAAAAAATGATAGCAATTAAAGTGGAACTTTACCCATAACAACCAAATACAAAAAAAGAATGTTCTTTAGCAAGGAACATACAGTCCACATCAATAATTATGTTACTAAAATTAGTATGTGCTTTGAATTGCTGCCAGCATTGTTCCCGTTTCCTTGCTGGAGGCCGTTATTTTGCTGAAGCCCAGAGCCCCTGAGCAGTAGTAAATCATAAAGCGGAACTAAACCCATCAATTTAACAGTAGAAAAACTGCATTACTGGAAGACCGAGATTGCTCATTTGCTCGTTTGCTCAACCAAACCATCAAATGGCTGGTGTCATAAGTGATCACATGTGTAGCACCATGCCAGTTGCAGATCAAAGAGAAGCAGCTTCCTTGGCTGTAAAGGAAAGGAGGGTTTAAGTCTGCTTCAAGGCTGTGAGCAGATCGGCCTCTACAAACTTAGCAGTGCCTAAAAGTATCTAAAAAAAAGGGAGCAACTGAGCATGTGAAGAGCAGGGTGAGACAGTCTATTACTGCATTTTAAACAGCATAGGCACTTATTTTTAATGTGTTACACAGCTATACCTGCAAAAGGGGCCAGCCTGAAGTGATCTAGGAGGACATCATTTTCTGACTAAAGTCCCACTTTAAAGTGGTGTTCCGGCCGAAATTATACTTTTTAAATGAAAATACCCCTATAATACACAAGCTTAATGTATTCTAGTAAAGTTAGTCTGTAAACTAAGGTCTTGTTTGTTAGTTTATAGCAGTAGTTTGTTATTTTATAAATTTACAGCAGGCCGTAGCCATCTTAAGTGTGGGCATCTGAAGCCAGACTGTATTTCTTCCTGGATCTCATCCTTGCAGATCTCGCACATGCTCAGTGCAGCACAAGCAGTGTAATAGGTTTCAGGTCAGGTGTCCATAGCAACGGCAGTTTCAGAGGAAGTTGCTGCCCCTTCCCAGAAGGCATTGCAAATAGGAAATGATGCGATGGGCCGCGGCCAGGGAGGAGGAAGTGAAAAATGAATACAGCAGATATACAGTAGGTGCTGAGAAAAAAAAAATAAAAAAATATCCAATTTGTTTACAGTGCACAGTTTAGTGAGGGATGCTGAAGAGTTGTAAAAGTGGGTGGAACTCCACTTTAAGTTATGTGGCGGGAATCTTGGTAGAAGCATGGCTTTGCTTCCGCATCTCAGAGCCACCAGCAAGGAAAACAATAGGCAGCCCAGTAGTGACATTACCAAATGTCTATAAATTTTAGCCAAAGGTAGTAGTGCCTTAAATATGGAGCTATGAGACCTTTGGCACGAGAGTGCCTAGGCAACCTCACTTTTTTATCAGGCGGAATTCCAGATAGAAGTGCATTCAGGGCAATGTTTAAGCACAATCAATATTTCTAGGCGCTGCTTCTAACATAATAAATCTTCACTTTTTGGAGTTCATGTCTACTGTAACCAATAAAAAAAGAGTCAAAAGAAGCATTTGACCGCAATAGTAGCCATGGGTTTGCTTCTATTTTTTTTAATAAAAAGTCATCAGCCTGCTAAAACAAAAAAAACAAAAAACACAAAAAAAAACAAAGATCTGATCAATTACCATCTTTTTATTCTACAGGGCCTCTGTTTTGAGGGCCTCAGCTGTGCATATTTCCTTATGAGATTTTACAGAAGGGGGTGTGTCGATTCCCTCCTCTCAGGTCTCAGTTTACACTCAGCTTTCCTCTCTATGCTGTGCAGTGTGTGACATCAGAACCCCACTCCCTGCCTTTTGGAGCTCAGAAATGCTGTATAAATTCTCGACTTTGAACAGCTGTATAGGAGAGAGGGCTGCAGATAAAAAAAGGTACAACTTATGTAGAAGGATTTATTTCTTCTCTGTGCATCACCTGAGGCCATCTACTACACTGGGTATATGTAAGGGTTAACAACCACTTTAAAACTCTTCAAATGCTGTGTAGACCCATGCTCTATACACCGCTCTTAACAATCTGCAGCCTATTTCTAAAAGGACTGACAGCGTCTGATTTATTTTAGCTTTACCGGATAAATTCAAAATAGAGGCGGTGGGATCAAATGGGAAGGGCTCTAATCTTTAGGTCAGGTTTTCATAAAGAATCCCCGGCGACGTCACCGTGCAGGGCAGAAGGAAAGTAGACATACACAGCGGGTATCAATATCAGGGATGCAATCCTTTTTATATAAAAAGCTGTATGGCTGACATTGAGAATGAGGAGACCTCTGAGCATCAGCAGAATTATTTCCAGAATTGTATCTGAAGAGAGACATCAATATCCAGAGAAGTCTGCTGCAGATGAAACCCAAACCCATCGAAACATGTAGTCATCCTATTTACATCTGTATTGCATTGCAAGTAATAGGAAAGTCGAGCAAAAGCACAGGAAATGAGAGCACAGCGGACTGTGAAGAAGGAATCTTGTGTAATTACCCCACAGAAGCAAAACTGAATATTATATACTACAAGTATTATATTTAATACAGCAAGTACATTTGTATTACATACATACAGTTCCCATAAAAAACAGGTTTTCACCTCCCCCCCCCCCCCCCCCTATTTTAGTGATGCTGATCACCTCCAGACATTACTTATCCCCTTCCCGTTTACTTCCACCGTTCCAGCTTTGGAGACACACCGTTGCTCTAGTCCAGGGGTCTCCAAACTGCGTCCTGGGGGCCGGATGTGGCCCTTTACTTGCCTTTTTCTGGCCCTTGGGGCACTTTTCCACTTTTGACACCAACAATGTGGTACTATTCTTCCCACTGACACCACTGGTGGGACACTATTCCTCCCACTGTCACCATTGATGGGGTATTTTCTTCCCAGTCAAACAAAACGATGGAGCACTATTCTTTCCACTGACACCATTGATGGAGCACTATTCTTTCCACTGACACCATTGATGGAGCACTATTCTTTCCACTGACACCATTGATGGAGCACTATTTTTCCCACCGACACCAAGGATGGGAGCACTATTCCTCAAACTGACACCAACCATGAGGTACTGTTACTCCCTGCAATGTTTACTCCCACAGACGACAGGACAATTTCTGCTCCCAATGACCCCTAAAAGTCTGAAGACAGTAAACTGGCCTATATATCTAGATATATATATTAAAAGGTGTTGTATAAGTACCTGTAATAAAAAAAATAAGTGCGACAACTGCCTCTCAATGGTGCCCCTGCGTGGTCACCTTGTCCCCTAAGACCTGGGTAGAGACCACAAGCGGCACATTTCTTAGCCATGGTAAATCGGTTTCACTACCGGGAAGAAGGTCTAGAGCAAGTGCACATAGACGAGCAGCAAAATTATAAAGGCAACACCTTTGTGTTTGCCCCTATTTATCATGAGCTGAGCACAAAGATCTACGACTCTTTCTATGTACACAAAAAGCCTATTTCTCTCAAATATTGTTCACAAATCTGTCTAAATCTGGGTTAGTGAGCACTTCTCCTTTGCCGAGATAATCTATCCACCTCACAGATGTGGCATATCAAGATACTGTTAGACAGCATGATTATTGCACAAGTTTGCCTTAGGCTGGCCACAATAAAATGTGCAGTTTTATCACACAGCACAATGCCACAGACGTCGCAAGTTTTGAAGGAGTTGGCAATTGGCATGCTGACTGCAGGAATGACCACCAGAGCTGTTGCCCTTGAATTGAATGTTCATTTCTCTACCATAAGCTGTCTCCAAAGGTGTTTCAGAGAATTTGGCAGTACATGCAACCGGCCTCACAACCGCAGACCACGTGTAACTACACCAGCCCAGGACCTCCACATCCAGCATCTTCACCTCCAAGATCGTCTGAGACCAGCCACCCGGACAGCTGCTGCAACAATCGGTTTGCATAACCAAAGAATTTCTGCACAAACTGTCAGAAACCGTTTCAGGGAAGTTCATCTGCTCGTCATCCTCATCGGCAGGGATGAGCCGAACACCCCCCCTGTTCGGTTCGCACCAGAACATGCGAACAGGAAAAAAATTCGTTCGAACACGCGAACACCGTTAAAGTCTATGGGACACGAACATGAATAATCAAAAGTGTTAATTTTAAAGGCTAATATGCAAGTTATTGTCATTAAAAGTGTTTGGGGACCTGGGTCCTGCCCCAGGGGACATGAATCAATGCAAAAAAAAGTTTTAAAAACGGCCGTTTTTTCAGGAGCAGTGATTTTAATAATGCTTAAAGTCAAATAATAAAAGTGTAATATCCCTTTAAATTTCATACCTGGGGGGTGTCTATAGTATGCCTGTAAACGGGCGCATGTTTCCCGTGTTTAGAACAGTCTGACAGCAAAATGACATTTTGAAGGAAAAAACACATTTAAAACTACAGCGGCTATTGCATTGCCGACAATACACATAGAAGTTCATTGATAAAAACGGCATGGGAATTCCCCACAGGGCAACCCCGAACCAAAATTTAAAAAAAAATTGACGTGGGGTTCCCCCTAAATTCCATACCAGACCCTTCAGGTCTGGTATGGATTTTAAGGGGAACCCCGCGCCAAGAAAAAAAAAAAAAAAACGGCGTGGGGTCCCCCCAAAAATCCATACCAGACCCTTATCCGAGCACGCAACCTGGCAGGCCGCAGGAAAAGAGGGGGGGACGAGAGTGCGCCCCCCCCCCTCCTGAACCGTACCAGGCCACATGCCCTCAACATTGGGAGGGTGCTTTGGGGTAGCCCCCAAAACACCTTGTCCCCATGTTGATGAAGACAAGGGCCTCATCCCCACAACCCTGGCCGGTGGTTGTGGGGGTCTGCGGGCGGGGGGCTTATCGGAATCTGGAAGCCCCCTTTAACAAGGGGACCCCCAGATCCCGGCCCCCCCCCTGTGTGAAATGGTAAGGGGGTACTTACCCCTACCATTTCACTAAAAAACTGTCAAAAATGTTAAAAATGACAAGAGACAGTTTTTGACAATTCCTTTATTTAAATGCTTCTTCTTTCTTCCTTCATCTTCTTCTGGTTCTTCTGGCTCTTTTGGTTCTTCCTCCGGCGTTCTCGTCCAGCATCTCCTCCGCGGCGTCTTCTATCTTCTTCTCCTCGGGCCGCTCCGCACCCATGGCATGGGGGGGGAGGCTCCCGCTCTTCTCTTCATCTTCTTCTCTTCTTCATCTTCTTCTTCCTTCTTCTCTTCTTCCTTCTTCTCTTCTTCCTTCTTCTCTTCTTCCTTCTTCTCTTCTTCCTTCTTCTCTTCTTCCTTCTTCTCCGGGCCGCTCCGCAGCCATGCTGGCATGGTGGGAGGCTCCCGCTGTGTGACGGCGTCTCTTCATCTGACGGTTCTTAAATAACGGGGGGCGGGGCCACCCGGTGACCCCGCCCCCCTCTGACGCACGGGACATGACGGGACTTCCCTGTGGCATTCCCCGTGACGTCACAGGGAAGTCCCGTCAAGTCACCGTGCGTCAGAGGGGGGCGGGGTCACCGGATGGCCCCGCCCCCTGTTATTTAAGAACCGTCAGACGAAGAGACGCCGTCACACAGCGGGAGCCTCCCACCATGCCAGTATGGCTGCGGAGCGGCCCGGAGAAGAAATGAAGAAGAGAAGAAGGAAGAAGAGATGAAGAAGAAGAAGAAGATGAAGAAGATGAAGAGAAGAGCGGGAGCCTCCACCCTCATGCCATGGGTGCGGAGCGGCCCGAGGAGAAGAAGATAGAAGACGCCGCGGAGGAGATGCTGGATGAGAACGCCGGAGGAAGAACCAGAAGGGCCAGAAGAACCAGAAGATGAAGGAAGATAGAAGAAAGAAGAAGTATTTAAATAAAGGAATTGTCAAAAACTGTCTCTTGTCATTTTTAACATTTTTGACAGTTTTTTAGTGAAATGGTAGGGGTAAGTACCCCCTTACCATTTCACACAGAGGGGGGCCGGGATCTGGGGGTCCCCTTGTTAAAGGGGGCTTCCAGATTCTGATAAGCCCCCCGCCCGCAGACCCCCACAACCACCGGCCAGGGTTGTGGGGATGAGGCCCTTGTCTTCATCAACATGGGGACAAGGTGTTTTGGGGGGCTACCCCAAAGCACCCTCCCAATGTTGAGGGCATGTGGCCTGGTACGGTTCAGGAGGGGGGGGGCGCGCTCTCGTCCCCCCCTCTTTTCCTGCGGCCTGCCAGGTTGCGTGCTCGGATAAGGGTCTGGTATGGATTTTTGGGGGGACCCCACGCCGTTTTTTTTTTTTTTTGGCGCGGGGTTCCCCTTAAAATCCATACCAGACCTGAAGGGTCTGGTATGGGATTTAGGGGGAACCCCACGTCAATTTTTTTTTTAAATTTTGGCTGGGGTTCCCCTTAATATCCATACCAGACCTGAAGGGCCTTGTATGGAATTTAGGGGGACCCCCACATCATTTTTTTTTATTTTATTTTGGTTCGGGGTTGCCCTGTGGGGAATTCCCATGCCGTTTTTATCAATGAACTTCTATGTATATTGTCGGCAATGCAATAGCCGCGGGTAGTTTTAAATGTGTTTTTTTCTTCAAAATGTCATTTTGCTGTCAGACTGTTCTAAACACAGGAAACATGCGCCCCTTTACAGGCATACTATAGACACCCCCAGGTACGAAATTTAAGGGGATATTACACTTTTATTGTTTGACTTTAAGCATTAATAAAATCACTGCTCCTGAAAAAACGTCCGTTTTTAAAACTTTTTTTTGCATTGATCCATGTCCCCTGGGGCAGGACCCAGGTCCCCAAACACTTTTTATGACAATAACTTGCATATAAGCCTTTAAAATGAGCACTTTTGATTTCTCCCATAGACTTTTAAAGGGTGTTCCGCGGCATTCGAATTTGCCGCGAACACCCCAAATTGTTCGCTGTTCGGCGAACTTGCGAACAGCCAATGTTCGAGTAGAACATGAGTTCGACTCGAACTCGAAGCTCATCCCTACTCATCGGGGTTGCTACCTGACTGCAGTTCATCGTTGTAACCGACTTGAGTGGGCAAATGTTCACATCTGGCACTTTGGAGAGGTGTTCTCTTCACGGATGAATCTTGGTTTTCACTGTACAGGGCAGATGGCAGACAGCGTGTATGGCATTGTGTGGGTGAGCAGTTTGCTGATGTCAACATTGTGGATTGAGTGGCCCATGGTGGCGGTGGGGTTATGGTATAGGCAGGCGTATGCTATGGACAACGAACACAGGTGCATTTTATTGATGGCATTTTGAATGCACAGAGATACCGTGACGAGATCCTGAGGCCCATTGTTATGCCATTCATCCACGACCATCACCTCATGTTGCAGCGTAATAATGTACGGCCCCATGTTGCAAGGATCTGTACACAATTCCTGGAAGATGAAAACATCCCAGTTCTTGTATGGCCTTCATACTCACCGGACATGTCACCCATTGAGCATGTTTGGGATGCTCTGGATCGGCGTATACAACATATTCCAGTTCCTGCCAATATTAAGCAACTTCGCACAGCCATTGTAGACTGCCAGCTGTAACAGGATGGAGCCGCCAATCTACAGATGCATTTATGCTCATGTAACGGCTCCGAGACCAGGCACATATCCACACCTCCATGTGACAGGGAGGGACCAGGTGACTCCACCATGTAAACCTCACACCTACTCACCTTACCCCCAGGGAAAAATAAAGACTGGAAGAGAACCCACATCACCTTCAATGTAAAGATCGCCAGGAGCTATAAAGTGACACCAACCTTATTCTCCAAGAATCATCCATACACATCCATTTCCGAATGGCCCTAGAATCTATTTTTCATGCAATATTCTGTTTTTCCGCCTCCTCTGCGAACTACCAAACCTCCGCTTTTCTCCCTCTTTTTCATTTGTCTGGAACGAGCGATGCACTTATCCATGCACACTACAAATCCCATACTTCATTGTCCATCCCAGGAGGAAACAAGACTACGCTATGTAGACAAGGCTACGTTCCTACATACAGTGTGACCATGAAGAACAAATGTAGCCACCTTCTAAGTTGGATCACAGCTAGGGCTGCCACCTCATCTCTTTAAAACCAAAACACATAATAAAAAGAAACTCCAGTCGACCTGCCTTTTTTTTCTCCCTTTTTTTTTTGCCTGCAAAGGACCTCTACAGCACAGCGAAGGACCTCTACAGCACAGCGAAGGACCTCTACAGCACAGCGAAGGACCTCTACAGCACAGCGAAGGACCTCTACAGCACAGCGAAGGACCTCTATAGCACAGCGAAGGACCCCTATAGCACAGCGAAGGACCCCTATAGCACAGCGAAGGACCTCTACAGCACAGCGAAGGACCTCTACAGCACAGCGAAGGACCTCTATAGCACAGCGAAGGACCTCTACAGCACAGCGAAGGACCTCTACAGCACAGGGAAGGACCTCTACAGCACAGGGAAGGACCCCTATAGCACAGCGAAGGACCTCTACAGCACAGCGAAGGACCTCTACAGCACAGCGAAGGACCTCTATAGCACAGCGAAGGACCCCTATAGCACAGCGAAGGACCTCTACAGCACAGCGAAGGACCTCTACAGCACAGGGAAGGACCTCTACAGCACAGGGAAGGACCCCTATAGCACAGCGAAGGACCTCTATAGCACAGCGAAGGACCTCTATAGCACAGGGAAGGACCTCTATAGCACAGGGAAGGACCTCTATAGCACAGGGAAGGACCTCTATAGCACAGGGAAGGGCCTCTATAGCACAGGGAAGGGCCTCTATAGCACAGGGAAGGGCCTCTATAGCACAGGGAAGGGCCTCTATAGCACAGGGAAGGGCCTCTATAGCACAGGGAAGGGCCTCTATAGCACAGGGAAGGACCTCTACAGCACAGGGAAGGACCCCTATAGCACAGCGAAGGGCCTCTATAGCACAGGGAAGGGCCTCTATAGCACAGGGAAGGGCCTCTATAGCACAGGGAAGGGCCTCTATAGCACAGGGAAGGGCCTCTATAGCACAGGGAAGGGCCTCTATAGCACAGGGAAGGGCCTCTATAGCACAGGGAAGGGCCTCTATAGCACAGGGAAGGGCCTCTATAGCACAGGGAAGGGCCTCTAGCATAGCCAGTCCCAGTATTGGTGTCCCTGGCCTGTTCCCTTCATTAATTGGCTTTCAATTCTTTCAATCATGAAGGCTCAGTATCGCATTATCTAGGACAGCCTAGAAACCCACCTAGGAACACCCACCCCTCCAGACTGACATCCACCAATCAAGGATTTTTGATATTACAGAACTCCCAAGAGCCAGCCTAATGCTAGCATCAGAACTCTTGGTGGGGTAACGAGGTAGGGCACGGTTTGTGACATCTTCAGAACCCTGCCGGCCCCTTCCACCAGCCAGGATCTGCCTGCGTTGCAGAGAGAACCACAGAGACCCAATGATGACATCACTGGGTCCAAAACAGAGATATCATTAAAATGGAAAGATATTTTAAAACAGGGTCAGTTCTAAACATTTTTGACTACTTTCTGCAAGAACCAATCCCAGCACCAATTTACATTTTCAGCAGTCCTCAAAATAAACAAAAAGACGTTTCATTAAAGGAAAGCACTGGAAGGTCCATCCGGTTTTCCAGCTGTGATCAGAGAACGCAGCCCCCAACATGTGACATTAGAGGGTCACACTCCCATAAACAGCTCAGCGACACTCATTCCCACTTGGCTGGATCTCAGCGAGAGTCAAAATAACACAAACTTTCCCATGTTCCAGCCTTTTCTGTGGGGAAAAGAAAAATTTGGGGATTTCGCTACATAAAATCATCATCTACACTGAGAGGAAACAAATGATTTTTCTGGATTGGAAAACGAGTGCCGACGGCAACCAATCACATTCCAGATGGCATTTCTCTACTGCGTATTAGGAAGCAAAGTGGTCGGTTGGTAAAGTTCATCGATCGCGTGTCGCAATTCAGCCACAAAGAACTTGGAGGCTTTTAAAGAGCACGCTTGCTGTCTGCTGATCAGTTATATTAGCCGTTTGGCCAACATCTCCATTCATCAATAGGAAATCTAGTTCACACTAACATATAATGTATTTAGTGAGCAGGACATTCGCCAGAATCGATTGCTTTGAAACAATAGATTTTGTAAACAATTCACCCTTATTAGAGGAAATAGAAGAAAGCCTTCAGGCTGGGTTCACACTGGTGCAAACAGACATTGCATGTGATTCGCAGCACATTGCTCTGGTTGTATGCGGTGTCTGTGCGATGCGAGTTCAGCCATAAAGTTTGTATGGCTGGGGGTTAAAAGCGCCCGGCTAGCGGCTGAAAAGTGCCGCTAAAACAAAGGTAAATCACTGCTAAAAATAGCGGCGCTTTACTGCCGACGCCCCGGCGCCTCAGTGTGAAAATGCCCTTAGTGTAATTAAAGCGGTTCTAGAGACAGGTGTTTTTTTTACCTTAAAGGGGTTTTAAAGGCAGATGGTTTTTCATCTTAATGCATTCCTTGCATCAAGATAAAAAGCCTTCTGTGTACAGCAGCCCCCCTCATACTTAACATGAGGTCCCCCTCTGTCCAGCAATGTCCACGAGTGTCTCAGCTGACCGAGATTCTCCTTTCTGATTGGCTGAGACACAGCAGCGATGCCATTGGCTCCCATGGTTGTCAACTAGCCAATCAGGGGAGAGAGGGGGTGGGGCCGGGTCTAAAAAGACACAGGGAGCTGTGACTCAGCTCGGGTGCCCCCATAGCAAGCTGCTTGCTATGGGGTCACTGAACAGGAGGAGCACAGAAGAGGGACCTGAGAAGAGGCGGATCCGGGCTGCTCTGTGCAAATCGACTGTATTAGAGCAGGTAAGTATAACATGTTTGTTATTTTTATAGGAAAAAAACGAGCCTTTACAAATCAAGGTAAAAAAAAAAAAAACCTTCTGGGCTTTTTACCCCCACCTCCCCTAAAATTACCTGAGCCCCAGTTCGATCCAGCAATGTGCATGAGAGCTGCGGCTCTTCAGGTCCCCCTCTCCTCATTGGCTCACACAGCAGCTGGAGCCATTGGCTCCTGACAATCATAGCCAGTGAGCCAATGAGGAGAAAGCGGGGCATAGGGTCGAAACACGCTCTGTGTGTGAATGGACATTGTCCATTTACAAGAGTGTGGCTTGGGAGCCAGCCTCCTCAAGTGCCTTCATAGCAAGAGGCTTACTATTGGGGGCATTCGGTAGGGGGGAGGGGCAAGGACTGCAGAAGGGGGGACACAAAAAGAAGAGGATCGGGGGCTGCTCTGTGCAAGAGCATTACACAGAGCAGGTAAGTATGGCATGTTTGTTAAAAAAAAAAAAAAAAAATTATATATATATATATATATATATATATTATATATATATATAATCTCCTTTACAGTCACTTTAAATCTGCTTATACATTTAGCATATTTAGAATATAAACAGTCCCCAGAGGTCACGGCTGTCAGATGGAGGAACTATGACTCTCCGAAGAGGTAAGGGAACGGTTAGGTCAGCCTAAGGCTGAAAATACTTTTTCTCTCTACAGATCTAGTTATGTGTCACTGCAGGGATGCCCTGTCCTCTTCCTGCTGCTGAACTCCCAGCACTGTGGGGGTTAACATCTTCGGGTCTCCCAGCTCTACTGTGCTGAAGGTGATCTGACAGGGACACGCCCCCATCTCCATCCAATGAAAAAGGTTCTTTCCCACTCCTCCCTATTCACAGATCGCATTACAGGAAATATAAAATCGGTAACAGAACTTTTTCCAGTGGGAAAAGGAGGGGGCATGTCTCCGTCATCTTTACTGCAGTTGAATGTCTCCGTCATCTTTAGTGCAGCTGAATGTCTCCGTCATCTTTAGTGCTGTTGAATGTCTCCGTCATCTTTAGTGCAGCTGAATGTCTCTGTCATCTTTAGTGCAGTTGAATGTCTCCGTCATCTTTAGTGCAGCTGAATGTCTCCGTCATCTTTAGTGCAGCTGAATGTCTCCGTCATCTTCAGTGCAGCTGAATGTCTCCGTCATCTTTAGTGCAGCTGAATGTCTCCGTCATCTTTAGTGCAGCTGAGCCCGGAGACAGGGCAGCCCTGCACAAAGATTTCTACAGAATCCACTGACTTGCACATGGGATCCAAAGCGGTTAACCCCCTCAGTGTCGGAAATTCAGCAGCAGGAAGAGGACATGACAGCCCCACAGTGAAATTTTTTTTTACAGAATCCATGAAACTGCGCATCAAAAAAAAGTTTTTACTACAGGTAATGTAACTAAAGCTGTAGAGGAAAATACATTTTTTTAAGCTAAATTTTAGCTTTAAAAGTGCCAAACAAGATAAGCACACTTTCACTGAAAGTAAACATCCTTTAAAGTGGTTGTAAAGTTGTAAACCCTTCCATATACCCAGTGAAGTGACTGGCCTCAGGTGATACACAAAGATGAAACAAACCTTCCTTCATATGTTGTACCTGTTTATCTACAGCCGTCTTTCCCCTACATCCATTCAAAGTGCAGAATTTACACAGGATCTCTCAGCTCTGAAAAGCAGGGGGCAGAGAGCTGAAGTTACACCAGTGAGGAGAGATCTGAGAGCTGATTGGAGGGAAGGGACACACCCCCCTTCACACAGCAATGGAGCTGAGGCTGTCAATCAGTTGGAGGTCCCTCCCCTGTCTCCTTTTTTCTTGTGGTGTCAGAAAAACTTGTCAGAAGTGAGTTGTGCTGATAGCAGAGGAACTAAGCCACTATCGAGGGATAGGTTTTGTTCAGGATTTGTGTCTGAGGTTTACCACCACTTTCAGGTAAGAAAAAAAAAAAATATTAAAAAAGGTAAGCAATATTTTGGTAACATATTTTGCACCTGTGCTATGTAGATTCCTGAAAGGCGGCATTAATCTGCACTCTGCTGTTGTGATACGTTTCATGTAAAAGGTGGTGAAAGTCACTTTATGGCCCTCCTTATGATTGGTCATTTGCGCCTTTATTGTAATCTGGTATAAAACACATTGCAGCTTACACGGTCTGCGTCTAGTAATGAAGTTTAATCAAACCTGGCTACCTGATCACACGTCTCTAGTAAACCGCGTCTTACAGCTAAATATTGTGCATAGCCATCACCATGGCAACCAGACACAAATACATCCTCCATTGAGTAGGCCTCAAACAAATAATCAACAGCGCAGCGTACAAGATCATTGAATGACCACCGCAGAGACCAATTTCCCCACGTCGGGGAGAATGTTGTATGGATTATACATCCAAGCTTCCGAGACTTCAGATTAATAATAAAAAATAGAGAGCCGTGTAATCCGCAGGCCACTAAGGCTGACCAAAGACATTACTTGATGATCTAACTTCCTGCTACTATTCAGCCAACACGAGGTCTGATTCTTTTCTAAAGAAGACGTATGGCCAAAGTTCTTTTGGATGTACTTCGCCTGAGGATCACTCAGTTCTGCACTCCTGTGACCCAGTTTCAGCCAACAGCGGGCTAAAAAGTCTGCTGTCAGCTGATGTCAGAGTCAGTGCAGACTACTGCAGGGATCCCGACATTAATGTCAGGACCCACCCACAAGCCTGACTGGCAGCTGGATCAGCCTCTTAGTGCACCGCTGACAGCCTGAGCCACCCGCTCCCATCCCCCTCCTCAGCCAAGTGCTTTAGTGAGTGGTGGAGAGGCAGAGCAAAGCGCTGGTGACTAATAGTCACTACTCTCTGCTCACAGCAGACCTGAGAACTGAGCGATCAGCGGTCTTTGATCACTCAGGTCTCAGTGTAGAGGCAGCGGGGGAAAGCTGCAGCCATCTAGGCGAGTATGATTATATATCATTTTCCATTCCTGAACTTTTTTTTTAAACACACTAGCCTAGTGCATTACCAATGGTACCATTTGATAAAATGTAAAACACAGAATTATACTCACAACGCCAGAAGAATGTAAGGCACACAAACCAACAGAGGATTCCAATTGTAGCCTCAATTTGTAGCTCTAGATCAGGGGTGTCAAACTCAATTTCATTGCGGGTCACATCAGCATTCTGGTTGCCCTCAAAGGGCCAGTTGTACCCGTAAGACTATGTAAAATATCTACTCTTTATCATATTAAATAATTGCTTTTGAATGCGATTATTACTGGTTTAAGTAATAAATTAAGACTTAAAGCAGAGTTCCACTCGTTAGCAAAAAAGTGTAGCTGCTGACTTTTAATAAACAGACACTCGCCTGTCCCACAGTCCAGTAATGCGGGCGCCCGAGGCATCACTCCTCTCCTCTCCTCCTCTCTGCCGGCATTGCAAGTGTGGGCACACGGCTGTGACAGCTTGCCGCTTCACAGCCGGGCACGCACTGCACTCTTTTAGAAGACAGGCAATCTTATGGGACCTGCGACGTATCCCAGAAGATTGTAGAAAGGGAGGGGCCGTTAGACATCAAAGACATTCTTGACAGCCGCATTCCAAAAATATTTGCCTTTATTTAATAAGATGTCATCCAAAATACAGATCACAGCAAAATGGAACAAAGCTTACGCGTTTCGCACGAGTACTTAGTCATAGCTGACTATGAGAGGGAGGGGCCGACTAGGGGGAGAGGAGGAGTCGCCAAGGCGACCGAAGCAGGAAGTGGGATAGGAAGTACCTGTCAAAACTAGGTACCCACTCCCTCCACAAATGTGGCAAGTAAGGGGGTGAGAAGTGCTTAAAAGAGGAAGTAAACCCTGATGGGTTTTACTTCCTCTTTTTCCCCCCTGCAAAGTAAAAGCATAATGGGCTAGTATGCATCACATACTAGCCCATTATGTGCCACTTACCTGCAAACGAAGCCCGCGCTGTTCCCGCTGGTGGCCGCATCCTCTTCCTTCTGGGGCCGCGGACTGCGGCTCTGTAAGTGGCCGGAGTCATGTGACATCATGCACACAGGAGCAGTCAGTCACGGCACTTGCTAGTGAAGAAATGGTACGGAGGGCGGTTTCTTCACAGCGCACATGGAGCATGTACAGTAAATATCTCCTAAACGGCGCATGTTTAGGAGATATTTACAGTACCTATAGGAAAGCCTTATTATAGGCTTACCTATAGGTACAAGTTGCACATAGGCGTTTACAACCACTTTAAGACCCCTTTCACACTGGAGGCGTTTTTCAGGTGCTTTAGTGCAAAAAATAGCGCCTGAAAAAAGCCTCAGCTGCAAACCCAGTGTGAAAGCCCGAGTGCTTTCACACTGGAGCGCTGCGCTGGCAAGACGTTACAAAAAGTCCTGCAAGCAGCTTCTTTGCAGCGCTATAGGAGTGGTGTATAAACTGCTCCTATAGCGTCCCTGCCCATTGAAATCAATGGGCAGCGCTGCCATACCGGCGGCAAACCACCGCTGCAGCGGCGTTTTTATCCCTTTTTCGGCCGCTAGCGGGGGTTAAAAATGCCCCGCTAGGGGGCGAATAGCGTCGCTAAAACGACGGTAAAGTGATGCTAAAAATAGCGCCGCTTTACTGCCGACGCCCCGGCGCCGGCAGTGTGGAAGCACTGTAAAGCCGAAGTTCCACTTTTGGGTGGAACTCTGCTTTAAGCTGTGAAGGGCAGTTGCAGACGGGCACGGAGCCCACTCACACTCTTGTAGTAGATGATGCAAGATTGAAAAAGAGGGCTGCACACCGTTGGTATCATCCACAAGAAACTTTATTGGAGGCTGCCCAGACAGAACATTGTTCTGCCATGGGGTTCTGTCTGAGAAGTCTCCAATAAAGTTCCTCTCTGTTGCCAGCTCCTGGAACGGGGGGGGCAGAGAGGAGCATCTCTGTGGCTGCATGGAGAAGCGCAAAATCCGGGAGAGGAGTTCTGTCCTGCTGATAAGACCAGGTGAGGGTGGAGAAAAAGGTGGTCCCGTAGCTGCAAGAGGTGCGAGGGCCACATGAAATGGCCTTGAGGGCCCGATTTGGCCCACGGGCCTTGTGTTGGACACATGTGCTCTAGATCAGTGGTTCTCAACTCCTGTCCTCAGGACCCACTATCAGGCCAGATTTTAAGTATTACCTTGGGGAGATGCAGACTAGAATACTGCAATCACTGAGCAGCAAATGATATCACCTGTGATGTATTTCAGTTATCTTGAAAACCTGGCCTGTTAGTGGGTCCTGAGGACAGGAGTTGAGAACCACTGCTCTAGATCAACTCCAGTCCTCAAGGCGCCCCAACAGGTCATGTTTTCAGGATTTCCCTCAGATAAAATAGCTGTAGTAATTACTAAGGCAGTGAAACTGATTAAATCACCTGTGCAAAATAATGGAAAGCCTGAACATTAGCTGTCGGGGCGCCTTCAGGACTGGAGTTGAGAAACCCTGCTCTAGATGATAGGCACATACATCCAACGCAGAGCAGACGCGGGCACGGTTTAAGGGTAAACCCTCTTCCTCAGAGCTTTGAACTGGAGTTTAGGTTCAATTCATTAGTGTATCTAAATCTTCCACTACATCCAACACTCCCCTTCCCCCAGAATGACAACGCTGCTGTCCAAAAGGTGCCCAATGTGCTCCTTCATCCAGAGAGAGCAAAGAGCAGAAGCATTGCGAGATCCAATGTCAGATAGGAAAAATACAGAAGCAGCATGCCTGTGATACACCGTTCAAAAAAAAAAAGGCAGAACGTATTTACAAAATGACCAGACTATTACAGAAAATGAAAAGCGTTTGTGGGGAAAAACAGGTTGTAAAAGCAGTTTTTTGTTTTTTTTTGAGCAACAAAATAAAAAGGTGTTGCCGCTTTTTTGAAGATATACCGGAAGTATGTGCAGCCGTGCAATTTAAGAAGTCGCCTTAATCCCTTGTACATGCTAATGGCATGATTTACTGAGACATCAGCATGTCCCCTGGATCCGGTGTCACTGCTTTTTCCTTGACGTGACCTGGCAGCAGCATTAGCTGTCATGGAGACATCAGCATTCTGTTTGGTTGGTGCAGGTCCCAGTGCTCCCAACTAATGGACTGTACAGCTTTCCAGGGAGAGCTTGGCACGGCTTCAGCAATGTCTACAGTGTATTACACTGCGTGCCAACCTGACGATTCTGACTCTGTGCCCTACAGGGCCTGCTGGGAGCCCGCCGAAAGAGCGCAAACACATGGAAAGAGTCACTGGGATCTAAAAAAAAAAAAAAAAAAGGGGGGGGGAATCTTTTTAAAATAGAAACCAGGTTAACCACTTCAGCCCCAGAAGGATTTACCCACTTCCTGGCCAGGCCATTTTTTTGCGATACGGCACTGCATCGCTTTAACTGACAATTGCGCGGTTATGCAACGCTTTTCCCCAAAAAAATTTAAAAAAATTGATGTCCTTTCCTCCCCCCCCCCACAAATAGAGCTTTCTTTTGGTGGTATTTGATCACCTCTGCGTTTTTTGGTTTTTTTTGGTGCTATAAACAAAAAAAAAGAGCAACAAATTTTGAAAAAAACTCCAAAAAACAGCATTTTTTACTTTCTGCTATAAAACATTAAAAAAAACACAAACAAAAAAAACACAATAAGCGTATATTGATTGGTTGGCGCAAAAGTTATAGCATCTACAAAATAGGGGATAGATTTATGGCATTTTTATTTTTTTTTACTAGTAATAGTGGCGATCAGTGGTTTTTAACAGGACTGCGACATTGCGGCGGACAGATCGGACAACTGACATTTGACACTTTTTTTGGGAACCAGTGACATTATTACAGTAATCAGTGCTAAAAAATATGCACTGTTATTATACTGACACTGGCAGGGAAGGGGTTAACATCAGGGGCAATCAAGGGATTACTTGTGTTCCCTGCAGGTGTTTTCTAACTGTATGGGGGGCTGTGTGACTGGGGAAACACCCAGATCATCTTCCTGCATAGCAGAAAGACAGGATCTGTGTGATCTTCCCTGTCAGAACGGAGATCTGCCTTGTTTACACAGGCAGATCCCCGTTCTGTCACTGCGGGGAACGATCGCGTGTGGGCGGCGGACATAGAGTCTGCCAAACCTGCCGATTGGCTCCCCCGCTGGCCCATGGGAGCGAGCGCCCACAATAGCGAGTTCCTAAGCCAATGTACAGCTACGGTGATTTGCGGGATCGTGCCACCTACTGGTTGCAGGTGTCCAAGAATGCCAGTTGTTTCAAGGACAGGCATCGTCGCTTACCAGGTTCTATACATGTGCAAGAAGCCTAACCGTATCTCCATGTAAGAGCCCCAGACTCACAATCACGTTATTTCCTTCACAGAGAAAGCCGAGAAAGATTCAAATGCAGATCTGTCAAGTGCAAACTACAAGGACGAGAGCTGAACAGGCTGGGAAATTATTTGGCAACCACTAATGCCATCTGCTTAAAGGGTCAGTTCACCCAAAAGTGACATTTTTGTTATAGTATGGCCTGGTGGGCTTTGTCTGCCCCCATCTTGCTATAGGTCTTACATACTCCAACAATGTGATCTTCCATCCTCCAGAAGATAAAATAAATCAAAAATTAAAAAAACAGCAGGGATGTTGGGAGCCCCTTAATGGGCAAGGCGGGTGTACAGACCCAGGAACTCGGCTCAAGCATAGAAATCTCACCAATAAAGTTTGCAAAGGATAGAAGAAGCGGTTAGGTGGTATAAAGGAGAACTCCCGGTACGGGTATTTTTTTACATAGATATGTTGGTCCAGCTTGGACCACTCTATCTATGCATTTACCATACCCCTGGGATCCCCCTGGAAGCTGGAAATCGTTGCAGTAAGCACAAAGATACTACAACAATTCCCAGAGGTCCCATGCCAAGTGGCTGCAGTGCGAAAAAAGGAGTTTGAACACTTAGCCTTTCCTTCAGAGCCCTGTGCCGTAATCAGTTACTTTCACACGCATGCGCAGGAGTGACGTCATCACGGCTCAGTCCCTCATACTGCTAAAGCCCATGAACCTAAAAGGAAGAACTGAAAATGAAAGCGCCTACAGCACTGATAGCGTGCTGCTGGAGGGCTTTGATTTCAGGTATGTCTGTCATAATGTGCTAGTATGCAGTGCCCGGGGCCCAAATTATTTTTTTGCTGCGGTTTACTACCACTTTAAAGCGAATGTGTGTTGTCCAAGGATACTGCAGTGGAAATTAACAGATTGTAGAGATCAACTCCAGAGGCGACGTCAAGTCTAATGCCGCGTACACACGAACGGAATTTCAGCCCGCAAAAGACCGATGAGAGTTTTTCGTCAGAAAATGCGACCGTGTGTATGCTCCATCGGTCTTTTGCTGGCCGAATTCCAGCCAGCAAAAGATTGAAAGCATGCTCTCAACTTTTCGGTCGGAAAAAGTTCCTATCCGAAAATGCGATCATCTGTGGCAATTCGGACGCGTAAAATCCCTACGCATGCTCGGAAGCATTGAACTTCATTTTCTCGGCTCGTCCTAGTGTTGTACATCACCGCGTTCTTGACAGTCGTAATTTTAGCTTACTTTTGCGTGACCGTGTGTACGCAAGGCAAACTTGAGCCGAATCTTGTCGGAAAAGCCGGCATATCTTTTTCCAACAAGAAATCCGCTTGCGTGTACGCGGCATAAGTCTATGAATGCAAATCCTGCTTGAAGCAGGTCAAAAGACAATCAACTACAACTGTGAAATGCACCTAATCGATGAATTCTAACAGATTTTAGAAGAAATGCTTCAAACTGATGCCACCAACACAGGCCCAAAGCCAGTTGGCACAGTTTATTAGTGAGCAAACATAGCCTGGCATCTAAAACATTATATACATCATTATACATGATCATGCTATTTGTCCAATTTTTTGGTGCTCTATTACCTTTTGTACTTCAAGTCTTTATCCAAGGCCCCCTTACCTCCTGACGCCCACCTTTAGGCCAAGGAGCTAATAATCATACTTATAATACAAATCCAGCACACAGATTCTTAAGCATATTACATGTCACATGAGCATTCAAGTGCTTTGGAAACAAGGCTTTTAGGTTGATCCCACCATTATCTGACCAGGTATCCACATTGTATAAAACCAAGGTATAATTTAGGGTTAACCAGCTATTTAAATGCCAATCACTAGCCCAGAAGTCCTCCATATACAACTCTATAAGTGAAGGCAGATTTAGTAGGATGCTATAAACCATTTATTACGCTGCTATAAAGTTGTTCCCAGAGAGACCAGCTATAACTCGTACAAGGCTTCCGTCTCCACAGTGCGATCCACAGGAATCCTGCTAATGTCATCTCTGAACAGAAGCTAGCTCTGGGGCCCGGGGGCGGCGGTCTCCGCACAGATCCTATTGGTTGGGCTGCTTAACAATGTTCTAAAAGTCACAGATAATAGAAGTCAGCTATAGATCACAGTGGGACCTGGCGTAACCTGTGGTTTGGCAGCTGCCGAAGAACTACCGATCCCAGCATGCCTTTAGTAGCATGCATGGACAAGCAACAGACAGGCCACTCAATCATTCCAAAAGCTCTGTGGCCGATTCTTATGCAGAGTTGCATATGTTGTGCATTGCGTACATGCAATAACACTTCGGGGAAGAGTGGACACATGTACACCAAGATGCATCAAATGTTCTAATATGGAGCTAACAGAAAAAAAAAAAAGGAGTACAATCATTAAGGGGACTGTGCTCCATTGTGTCGGACTTCCCCTGATTTTTGATAAGAGGCTCATTCATATGTTTCCCATTTAAAAAAAAAACCAAAAAGTAAAGAGTAAAGAGCTAAAAAAAACTACAGCCTCCACTACATACAAAGTTTGGGTGCATTGTGCAATCCATTTTATGATCGCATGACCAAGGAAAAGGAATTTACTGCATTTTTTTTTTCTTTTATGAAAAAGTCTGGATTCATTCTGATTCAGCCCAGCCTAAAGCTCAGTACACACAAGGCCTCATGCCTATGGGGGCATAAGACCAACATAAATTGCAGGCATATTTCCATGGCCAGAAATTTGTAACATACAGCTGCCCATAATAAAGAATGCAGGTATATGCCATACTTGTATAAACATGCACATGGACGCACACAGTACGCAAACACGGTGCATACCCACGTACAGCCATTCATTACTATGGACAGCTGTACACACTGCAGCTGTGTCTCCAGGCAGAGAAATATGCCCGAAATTTACATTATACGTTAAATCCAAAATTAGACTATATAACAAATGTATTGTCAGACTGGAACATGTACAAAAAGGTGAGCATTTAACAGAAAGCTACTGGTAAGCCAACCTGCCAATGCATACTTACCTTTGCTATCTGTTTGCGTCCCGACCGGCTAATATTCTCTGTACTGGCCAGTCCTGGCCAACAGCTACCAATAGTGTTCTATGGGGCCCTGTCCTGAGCACCTTCCACCCTGGGAGACGGCCCCAGAGAATCCCACTGGAAGCTACAGTGCAGGGGCTGTCAGAGTGCTGAAGATTAGCTGGCTGGGATGTAAACAAGCAGTAGAGGCCGCTGGCACAGTTGCAAGTTTACATCTTGAGTGGGTGGACAAGGTTAGTTTTGTCTGACAGTGCATTAATATTTTTTTTATATAAAAGGTTCTTTAAAATGGTTTATAATCTATACTTTATATAGTATGTACACATGGGAGCAGCCGTACTTGCTAATTACTGGGCTGTGCTTTTTGTCCAGCTGTACTGCACAGGGTCTGCGCTTTACTGCTCCTCCTAGATTCTCTGAGGTTTACCCTGTGATCTCACCAGCTGCTCCTCTCAGATCCTCGGAGGTTTACCCTGTGATCTCATCAGCTGCTCCTCTCAGATCCTCAGAAGTTACCCTGTGATCTCACCAGCTGCTCTTCTCAGATCCAAGGTGGTGTACCCTGTGATTACATCAGCTGCTCCTCTCAGATCCAAGGTAGTGTACCCTGTGATCTCACCAGCTGCTCCTTTCAGATCCATAGAGGTTTACCCTGTGATCTCATCAGCTGCTCCTCCTCTCAGATCCACGGAGGTTTACCCTGTGATCTCATCAGCTGCTCCTCTCAGATCCAAGGTGGTGTACCCTGTGATCACATCAGCTGCTCCTCTCAGATCCAAGGTGGTGTACCCTGTGATCACATCAGCTGCCCCTCTCAGATCCAAGGTGGTGTACCCTGTGATCTCAGCAGCTGCTCCTCTCAGATCCTCGGAGGTTTACCCTGTGATGTCACCAACTGCTCTTCTCAGATCCAAGGTGGTTTACCCTGTGATCACATCAGCTGCTCTTCTCAGATTCTCTGAGGTTTACACTGTGACCTCACCAGCTGCTCCTCTCAGAACCTTTCAGGCTTGCCCTGTGATCTCATCAGCTGCTCCTCTCAGATCCTTGGAGGTTTACCCTGTGATGTCACCAGCTGCTCTTCTCAGATCCAAGGTGGTGTATACACCCTGTGATCGCATCAGCTGCTCCTCTCAGATCCTCAGAGGTGTACCCTGTGATCTCATCAGCTGCTCCTCTCAGATCCTCGGAGGTGTACCCTGTGATCTCATCAGCTGCTCCTCTCAGATCCTCGGAGGTGTACCCTGTGATCTCATCAGCTGCTCCTCTCTGATCCTCGGAGGTGTACCCTGTGATCTCATCAGCTGCTCCTCTCTGATCCTCGGAGGTGTACCTTGTGATCTCATCAGCTGCTCCTCTCAGATCCAAGGTGGTTTATCCTATGATCTCTGCTAGGCAGGGGATCCAAGCATACTGACATAGAGAGATATCCACCAGTTGTGAAGCTAGATGTGAAATAAGATCACGAAAATATGAACAATAAGAATACTGAATGTGAAAACCCATCAAAACTTTACCTTAGGTAAAATAGTAACACAGACATTAGAGCAGCTCTCATCACCTGTTCTTTATGCGACCAACAAGACAAGAACTATATAAGTGCCATAATAATAATAATAATAATAATAATAATAATAATAGGCCAAACTTTGAATAATCACCATGTTACTTAGTTGCTGTATGAATGATATTCTCGCATCCTCATCCTTGCTCATTTCTTTCCATCCCCCCATTTTGTTCCTCCCGTTTCTAATGTATTTACAAATGACAAGTGATAATTAGGAGGATTTACAGGAAGCTAATCTTTACACCAATTAAGATAATAGTCATAATTAAAAAATACACCAAAAGCTGGCCACATACACATTATAATCGAACTGTAATACGGCTACAATCACCTTTAATCAAACTGTTGCGTTGCGCATTTTTGGCACTTTTTATAATGTGTTGAATTATGTTGCAAGATGCACAGCATTTTACATGTGTTTTTTCCACTTGTTATTTCCTGTCTCCATTTTGTGGGTTGTGTCTGTGTTTGTTGAAAAAAATGCACTAATTAAAAAACGCAAAGTTTCATTTTTAGAGCGTTTTCTTTGCACTGCCATTGACTAAAACGTTATCTGCATTTTTAGAAAAACATACAAAAGATGGAGGAAGCAGGATTTTGCAAAAACACAATGTACTGCCATCTACTGCAATCCACTGATGGGAACAGCTTCATAAATTATAGTAATTGACTACTTTTTATGTGCTTTAAGTGTGCAGCCATCCTGCATTTTAGCCCATATAAAATGTGATGGTGTGAACAGGCTCTGAGCAATTAGAACTCTGGATCTTGTAGTTAGATATGTACCTATAAAACTTGACCTTAAAATCTAAAGAAAAACAAAGAAAAAAGTAAACATATAGCTAGGCATTCTGAAAGCACATGTTTTATTTAGTAGCATTAAAGGGTAACTCCACTTGTGTTTAAAAAAAAAAAAAAAGCAAATATCAAATAAATAATGTAGTATATACAATTGTTACACAAACTATATCCAAATTTTATTTTATTAAAAATTACCCTTCCTTTTCTAACTGCAACTGCTGTAATTTTCTGTAAAATTCTGTAAAATTAATTGCAATAAGGCTACCTGGAAGTGTTACATATACCATTGGTGTACAGAACACCCCAAGAAATGTAAATTCCTGCTTGTGTGATTGGCTCCGTGAGCTTCCTATAAGTCCACACCAAGATATAGTTCTAGGCATACTTTGCAACAAAAAAAAAAAAAAAAAATACAATTTTTGGTGAGTTATTTCCAAAGCAAAATCACTTTTAAAGTGACCCTGCATTTTCCTCATTAGAACACAGATCGTGAATCAGCTGATTAATAATGAAAAAGTCACTCCCATTCAGATTCACACTGCACACAATAAACCGCTTTTAGGCCCCTTTCACATGGGGCGGACTCTGCTAGCAAATTCGCCTGCTCAGCGCAAAATCTGTCAGCTGATCCCCGCTGACAGGTCTGGGTTTGCTCTACTAATTGTAGAGCTGACACAGGCACAGTTTGCAGTTCTCTATGGGGCCGTCGGATGGAAACAGACCACCTGTCCATTTGCATCCCACTGTCATCCGATCTGCCGGTTTTTAGCGGACAGGATCCGATCGGATGTCGGCAGGTGTAAATGGACACCCATTCGTTGACACCGGTCACTCCATAGAGAGCAATGGATGGTCCGATCGGGTCCTCCTGAAAAACTGACAAACGGACCCGATCGGTCCATCAGCGTGAAAGGGGTCTTATGCCCCGTACACACGGTCGGATTTTCCGATGGAAAATGTGTGATAGGACCTTGGTTTTGGAAATTCCGATCCTGTGTAGGCTCCATCACACATTTTCCATAGGAATTTCCGACACACAAAGTTTGAGAGCAGGCTATAAAATTTTCCGACAACAAAATCCGTTGTCGGAAATTCCGATCGTGTGTACACAAATCCGACGCACAAAGTGCAACGCATGCTCAGAATAAATTAAGAGACGAAAGCTATTGGCTACTGTCCCATTTATAGTCCTGACGTACGTGTTTTACGTCACCGCGTTCAGAATGATCGGATTTTCCGACAACTTTGTGCGACCGTGTGTATGCAAGACAAGTTTGAGCCAACATCCGTCGGAAAAGATCCATGGATTTTGTTGTCGGAATGTCCGATCAATGTCCGACCGTGTGTGCAGGGCATTACTCTTTAATGCACAAAACTGTTAAAAGAGAAATTTGTAAGTAATCATACTTACCTAGGAGGAGGATGCATCTGTCCCCCGCCGGCTCTAAGACTGAGAACTGATCGATCAAAGACCGCCGATCGCTTGGTTCTCAGAGCTGTGTGAGCAGAGAGCTGGTTATTGTCAGTCACCGGCTCTCTGCTCTGCCCCCCATGCTCACTGGAGTGCTGGGCTGTGGAGGGGACGGGAGCAGACAGCTCAGGCCCTCAGCGGCTTGCTAAGAGCCTGAGCTGGGTGCCGGTCCAGGCATGTGGGCGGATCTCAACTATTGGGGCGATCTTGCCCCAGCCTCGCCTAGCTTTGTGACTTCAGTCCGCTGTCTGCTGAAAACGGGTCACAGGAGTGAATGACGAACTGCACTCCTGTGAGCCACAGGAGAAGTATAGCCAAACGAGCATTGGCTGTACTTCTCCTTTAAGCATTTAAAATGGCATCTCCTCTACTCAAAAATACATAAAATATTCATTAAATAATGAAGTGGGGGGGGGGGGTTGGCGGGGGGGGGGGAATATTCAGCTAAGGTAAGTACCAGACAGTACAAAAGTACTCTAAGGCGCCAGATTGTACTGTAGATGTCACAGTCAGTCTCCTGACAGCTCTGCTGGTGCCCTCGCCCCCTTACTTTCTGGAAATATGCTTAGGCACGTCTCACCCAGAACATGGGAGTAATTGGGCTTTGGAATAGGCTACTCAGGTACAGAGCTATGGGATGGGAAAGGAGGTGTGTGTACCTGTCATATGGTAAAGTCAGGACAGCGGTTGCCCACAGCACGATCAGCCTGTCCACTCCAAATCTCTCCAAAGCGAGGGGAGTCTCTAAAACCTCGTACACACGATCGGATTTTCGTCTGGGAATTGTCTGATGACAGACTATTTGCCTAAAATCCGACCATTCATGGAATGAACGGAGCAGAAGCTGGGAGATACTGGTACAGCTACTACTCCAGCAAAGAGAAATGGGATACACCCTGAAAGCTTGCCCTGACAATTTTAATGTTAGAGACATTAAAAAAAAGTATACAAAAACTCACAAAATTGTACTACAAAATTGTACACATGCAAAAAAAACAATCACTTCAAAAAAGGTGAGAATCGTACATTTTGGCCTTTTATGGGACAAATCAAGAGGGTAAATCTACCCAATGGAGAGCAAGCCAACACGTTAGGAGTGTTATATATACTTGCATTCAACCCCACTGAGATGTTCACCATGCAGTTTTGACCAACTTCTGACACAAACAAAATCCTGTCAACACAGGCCCCTCTACATGCCGCAAACTGAGGTGTGGACATTTTGTACTTTTTCCTATCAAATAAACACACTTACGAAAAATTTTACCAGGAAAGGGTTTCTGCTTCTGATAGCATTTGGATTCCTTCTGCCATTTTTTTCTCGACCAAGCAAGGATGTGAGGTATATGGCTGATACAGGCAATGCATTTTTCCTCTGAGAAAAAGCAAATAGGCCTACTGCAGCCAAAGACAAAAAGCGGACAAGGATATCAATATCCTGAGAAAAGAGCTGACCGAGGACAACGCATCTTTCTGGCTCTGCTTGCTTCACCAGCTTGGACTTTAATTACAGCTATAGCTGAAAGCCCGGCCAGGCCAATGTGGCTATATATCTGTCTACTAAAGTACGAAGCTAGTGATCAAAGAGAACCTGCCTGATTTATGTGCCCATTAAACAGTTATCACCAGGCCCTTAAAACCTGTCACAAGCACATACGGCAATGTATATAGAGTCATTGGTTCACCCAACTTGGTTATAAATCAGTTTACAGGTCTAAATACGGGAAAAACTAGAGGAGAAACCCAAGACAAATGTCAATTTCAAGAGGAAGTTCAGAAAAAACACAAAGGTCATGAATAATCAGAGGAAATCGGTCTATTCAGAACAACACAGTAGCCATTAAATACAATACAGGTCCACTCAACTGTGAATCTTTTCCATTTACTCCCTTTAGAGCCCTGGTGACCAACCTGCAGCCTGAGGGCCACATGCAGCCATTACACACTAAAGCTACATATGCACATGGACAATCTGAGGTATAAAGTTTTGTATTTTTGCACGCTGTACGCCCATGTAGTCAGATATACACCATTTGGTGAATATGCCATATGTGCGTGTTTATGTCAATGCACTAAAGCATCAGTGTAAATTTATGTATAAGTGCGTACAGCCATTTACTTCTATAGCTGGCTCTATGCGCCATCTGTGGCTACCTGGACATGGAAAAACTTTGGGATTTTATACTATGCATACTTTTATGACTCTATACATCTCTGCAGCCCTTAGGCTGGGTTCACACCTATGCGAATTGGAGGCCTCCAATTCGCATTGCAGGAGAATGTGACTGGCTCTCTATGGAGTCAGTTCACATATCTCCGGGGCGGCTGTGGAGCCACTGCACAGAAACGCTGTGCGTCTTTAGCTCCGTTTCAGGGCCGAATTCAAGGAAAGATTCAGCTCTGAACCGGAGAATGGGGACGCACAGCGTTCCTGTGCGATTCGCAGCCGGTTTCAGTGTGGACCGAGCCTCAGGGCCCCTGCAGACACAGTAGTCTGCCTTTTCCCTACCTAGGTGTTCACTTACGTAAAGTATTTTTTCTCATTTACAAGCCTGTGGTGCAGTGTGCAAAAACAAAAACACCAAAGTGTACCAAGGGCATGTCATATGGTCCCCTCCCGAGGAAGAACCCTTCCCTGACTTCCCTGGGGCACAAGACTATTGATTGATGGTAAGGCAGGCGCAAGTCCACCTAGCTAAAAGGCCTGGCAGACCCATCTCCTCATGGTCAGCCACAGCCGATCAATGAGGGACCCCAAAGCAGAGGAGGAAGGAACCTAAAAGGGCCACATATCCTCCCCCTAGACTATGCCTTAGGGTTCATGTACACAGGGCATAACCTGAAAAACGTCAGTTTTACAGCTTTTACATACCAAGTTTTATGCAAGTTTAGCAGCAGTTATGAGCAATTGAGGTTAAATGAGTTTAAAGATAACCTCAGGAGACCCTCCAAAATGCCCACAATGCATTCCAACCAGTAAATTATGAACTATTTAAGCCATTCTATGAGAGAAGAGAGAGTAGCAGAGAGAGCAGTGTGCTTGTAGATAGCGGTCTTATTTTTTATGTTCTCACTATGGATCCCATCATGAGCCTGTGTGACGATATGCTCTTGATGTTGTTGAAGACGTAGAAAATTGCGTGAGAGGACCAGAGTTTGTCGCTACTGGATTCATCCACTGATGCAGGCAACAGCATCTGGTGAAATTTATGTTTTTTCAACATTTTTTTATATGTTCAAAAATCAGAAATTTTTCCCCCCCCCCATTTTAAAAACGCTCATAAACGCGGTTTACCACAGTTACACTAGATAATAAGCATCTGGCGTTTGAAATGCTAGTAAACTACAGTCCTGAACATGATTTGTCTGCTTTCAAAAGAATGCCTGGAACCTCAACTGCCTCTAAACTACTATAAATGACTGAGGGTACATGTACACAGAAGATAACAGAGGAGAGTTCAGGGGCTGCTGAAAAAAAAAAAACACTCAACTGCTCCTAAACTTCAGTTTAGCACCTGTAGTGTACACGAGGCCTTTGGCTAAAAGTGGAGTTCCACCCAGTTTTACAACGCTTCAGCATCCCTCACTAAAAACTGTGCACTGTAAACGAATTGGATATTTTTTTATTTTTTTTTCTCAGCACCTACTGTATATCTGCTGTATTCATTTTTCACTTCCTCCTCCCTGGCCGCGACCCATCGCATCATTTCCTGTTTGCAATGCCTTCTGGGCAGGGGCGGCAACTTCCTCTGACACTGCCGTGCCATGGAAACCTTACCAGAAACCTATTACACTGCTTGTGCTGCACTGAGCATGTGCGAGATCTGCAAGGATCAGATCCAGGAAGAAATACAGTCTGGCTTTAGATGCCCACACTTAAGATGGCCACGGCCTGCTGGAAGTTTATAAAATAACAAACTACTGCTATAAACTAACAAAACAGACCTTAGTTTACAGACTAACTTTACTAGAATACATTAAGCTTGTGTATTATAGGGGTATTTTATTTAAAAAGTATAATTTTGGCCGGAACACGTTAAAACCTCTCCTGAATGATTTAACTGGACAGATAGTAACTAACGATTAAAAATGTCCGTTGTGCCACGTTAACATGCCGCGTTTGCATTTAGAAACGTTTTTTCACACTGAAAATAGTCAAAAATGTTTCTCCTTTAAAAATGCCTGTAAACGAAGCGAGTCTAAAACGCGAGTTCCCACGTATACAAGCTGTTACAGGCATTTGGCCTTTCAAATGCCTCTGAACATACGTCCTGAATGCATTTTTTTTCTTTCCAAAAAATGCTTCTAAAACGCAACTGCCTAGAAACCACTATAAACTACTCAGTGTACATGTACTGATAAGAGCCCTTTCACACTGGGGCAGTTTGCAGGCGCTATTACGCTAATAATAGCGCCTGCAAACCTACCCGAAAGTGCCACTGCTTTCATTCCAGTGTGAAAGCCCCGAGGGCTTTCACACTGGAGCGATGCGCTGGCAGGACGGTAAAAAAAGTCCTGCCAGCAGCATCTTCAGAGCGGTGAAGGAGCGGAGTGTATACCGCTCCTTTACCGCTCCTGCCTATTGAAATCAATGGGACGGCGCAGCTATACCGCCGGCAAAGCGCCTCTGCAGAGACGCTTTGCGGTGGTATTTAACCCTTTCTCGGCTGCTAGCGGGGGGGGGGATAAAACCGCCCCGCTAGCGGCCGCATACCGACGGTAAAGCAAGTATGAGACGGAAGCTATTGGCTACTGGCTATTGAACTTCCTTTTTCTAGTCCCGTCGTACGTGTTGTACGTCACCGCGTTCTGGACGGTCGGACTTTGGTGTGACCGTGTGTATGCAAGACAGTTTCAGCGGAATTCCGTTGGAACTCCGTCGGAAAAACCTTCAGAGTTTATTCCGACAGGAAAACCAGTCGTGTGTACAGGGCATAAGGCTTAATGTACATTAGGAGCTCCTAAACTAGAGTTTAGGAGCTTTTGGTGGTTTTTTTTTTGCCAACGCTTCTAAACTCAACTCCATAAAAGCCTATGTGTCAGAGTTTAGGAACTGCTGCAGTTAGGGGAGCTTCAACCTCCCTTTCCTGAACGCGGAAGAATCTCATTCAGGATAGAAAGGTTTTGACCGCAGGTTGCAAAAAAAACGCAGCGCGATTTTGCTGCGTTTTCTGTTTTTCTACAGCCGGTTGTCAAAGTAGGCAGTGTGTATATGAAGCCTTATGTGGTCGGCAAGAGATTAAGTCACTAACCAGAACAAGTAAGCAGATGAGGCAACCAGACTTTACTCTGACTTGCATACTTGCTCTGAGTCAGTAGTGTTGAAGCCTGATCATCATAACAGCCAAGCAAGAAACATTTTTTAAAAGATGGCACCAGCGACAGCTCTCTTATTTTTCTAGGGAAATACTAGTGTTAGTTTTTTTTTTTTTTTAAAAAGGTCCTGCACCCTATATAACCTCCACCCATGTGTGTGTTCATGAACATGACCACATGCCCCTGACTGCGGTGTCATGCATTGTATACGTGGTTTGACCAAGCTGTCAACACAATGACTTCCAGTTGCGGATCATTGTTATTTGACAGCAATCTCCTGAAATACCAGTTTTACATAATATGGTCTGTGTGTCAAAAACCTGTCCTTCTCCCCCATTAGCACAGGGGAGGACAACTACACTTTGCAAAATAACGTTTTAATGATTAAAAAAAAACAAAAAATAAAATTATAACAGTTTTTTGTCCAGAATTTATTTGATCATAAAAAGGCAGAAAATGTCTTTGGTGTTACAGTTACAGTTAAAGCAGTATTAAACCCAAAAACATAAAAATGTATTTTATAGCGGTTTACTGATCATTAAAATGTGGTGGCTGCTTTCGTTTTTTCTTTTTAAGGAATTTTTCCTTTATTTTCACCCCCTAATTTGGCGGTAACACATTTCCTGTCTTAGGCCTTGTGTCTTGTGCGACACTTGTCCTGCGACTTGGGACTGCAAAGTCGCAGGACAAGTCGTACCCCATGATTTCCAATGAGTACTATTCATATCTGTACGACTTCAAGTCGCACCGACTTCAAAAGTAGTTCCTGTACTACTTTGGTCCGGCTTTGAAGCGAGTTGAGGTCCATAGACCTCAAGTTTACACTGGGATTCCCTGAAATCACGTCAAAATCAGCAATTCAGTGGACAGGGCTGAACTTTTTTTTTTTTTTTTTTTTTTTTTTAACTTTATTGAAATTACACAAGTTGAAATTTCATTTAACTCTGGGCATGTTTATGCAGCACAACCACAGCACATGTATGGTGTGAAGAAGGCATGTAGGTCCTTGAGTTGATTGATGCAATTCAACGCAGCTCAATGGAAATGGTGTGAACAAGCCCCAAGTTTCCTGGCAAATCGTTGGCTAATCATTTCTTACATATTCCGCACAGCGGGCATTTTTTTTCCATTACATGACATTCCCCTATTTTTTTTTTTTTTTTGCAACCCGTCCAGCATTCACAAAAAGACGCAGAGCTCATAAACATCTCCAATATGGATTTTTGTTGTTTTAATATTCTGCTGTGCATCGATTTCACTGCTGGGAAGAGTAATAACCTTTGAAGGACCAGTAAAAATCAGATAAGCAGAAACGGCTAAATGTGGAGAGGGTTTCAAGGTCAGGATTGGGCTGTGTAACAAGACCCGATAATGCAGTCGGGACACAAGACCTGGCAGCTGTTCAAGCAGACGTACGACAGAGGCTGATGGATCCTGATTGGAGCGACCGTCCATCTCCTGGACAGTGCGTTTAATGACTGGGTGAAAATAACCCTGGTTAAAAATGCAGTCTGTGTTTTTAAAGTTTTTAGGTATACAATACAGTGGCCACTTATTAGATACACCTGCTCTAGAACACAAAATAGCCAAAAAGCAAATCACATGACTGCAACTCAATACTTAAAGCATGAAGACATCACTGTTCAACAAACCATCAGATAGAGAAGATACAACGTTTATTGTAGAATGATTGGTAGTAACTGCTCATTACAGCAATGATGTGAAGCAATAAATGTCAAATCTTGCCTTGTTCATACACAGTGCATTGAGCTTTGTTGATCAGCACTGATCAGTGCAGGTGCATAGAGAACCATTGCTCTGGATGTGCCCTGTTCACACCATACACGTGCAGTGCTGTGTGTTGTGTATGCATTTTTACACCCCTCATGGCAATGCACTACGGTGCATAAAAGTGTTTTCTTTTTTTTTACTTTCCATAAAGTAATCAGTGCCATGCATTGTAGGAAAGTGCTGTACCACCCCCACACAACATACACATTACAGTGCATAAAGCAAACGGGCAGGTGTGAATGAACACTTAAAGCGGTTGTATACCCGCTGTTTTTTTTTTTTTTCTACACCTGCAAGGGAAAAGGCATAATGAGCTAGTATGCACCGCATACTAGCTCATTATGTGATACTTATCTTAGAACGAGGCGCCGGCATCTCACACGGTCCACGCCGAGGAAGCTGACATTTCCCCTCGGCGTGTCTTCCGGGTATCGCGGCTCCGGCGCTGTGAGTGGCCGGAGCCGCGATGTCGTCACTCCCGCGCATGCGCGTGGGAGACTTCTGTCCGGCAATCTCCGGAGTTTGCCGGGCTGTCTGCCGAGAATCCCCTGTGCGCATGCGCTGCTGCAGTCAGCGGCTCATTGCGAGGGGAATATCTCCTAAACCGTACAGGTTTAGGAGATTTTTTTTTACCTACAGGTAAGCCTTATTATAGGCTTACCTGTAGGTAAAAGTAAAAAAAAAAATAAAAAAATAAAAAAAAAAAAAAAAAAAAGGTATACAACCACTTTAAAGCAGAACTAAAACACGTTGATGTAGCAGTTTTAACAAAAACAAAGCAGTTATATTACCAGCATGCTGGGAATGCGGTCTGTCACAGCCGCTTGTGCTCTCAAGCAAACTGTCAAACTATCAAACAGATGGTGTCATAACTGATCACATGTGCAGCACCATGGCGACCGTAGATCAAAACGGAGGCCAAGATGGTGGCTTCCTTGGCCGAAAAGAATAGGAGGGTTTAGTTTTGCTTTAGGGCGAAACTAAACCCTCCTATCCTTTACAGCCAAGGAAGGTGCCATCTTAGCCTCTGTTTGATCTAGGTTTGCCTTGGGGCGGAAGATGTGTTCAGTTATGACACCAGCCATTTGATGTCTTGACAGTTCGTTTGAAAGCACAAGCAGCTGTGACAGTTATCATTCTAAGTAAAAATAGCCAAATTGGGCCCAATTAGTCATTTTCTCTCCCCCGGTGTCATGTGACTGGTTAGTGTTACAAGGTCTCAGGTGTGAATGAGGAGCAGGTGTGTTAAATTTGGTGTTATCACTCTCACTCTCTCATACTGGTCACTGGAAGTTCAACATGCACCACATAAAGATGGCCTAGGCCAGTGATGGCGAACCTTGGCACCCTAGATGTTTTGGAACTACATTTCCCATGATGCTCCACTACACTGCAGAGTGCATGAGCACCATGGGGAATGTAGTTCCAAAACATTTGTGGTGCCAAGGTTCGCCATCACTGGCCTAGGTTATAAGAAGATTGCCAAGACGCTGAAACTGGGCTGCAGCACGGTGGTCAAGACCATACAGCGGTTTAACAAGACAGGTTCCACTCAGAACAGGCCTCGCTATGGTCGACCAAAGAAGGTGAGTGCACCTGCTCAGTGTCATATACAGAGGTCGCATTTGGGAAATAGATGTATGAGTGCTGCCAGCATTGCTGCAGAGGTTGAAGGATTAGGGGTCAGCCTGTCAGTGCTCAGACCATTCGCCACCGTTGAGTTATTTTGAGGGGACAGCAAATTTACACTGTTATACAAGCTGTACACTCACTACTTTACACTGTAGCAAAGTGTAATTTCTTCAGTGTTGTCACATGAAAAGATAATAAAATATTTACAAAAAATGTGAGGGGTGTACTCACTTTTGTGAGATAATGTACATTGGTTCAGCGTTGTTAAATCAGAACCAAGTTCTTCATACTTGCCTGTCCAACAGTCCTGCGTCAGCATCTTGGGCCTCGTCAGGAGGCTGTCACCCTGGCACTCGGAGACCAGCCTGACACTATAAAAGCTGAGCATGCGCAGCTCAGTTTACAGCGCTGGGAGGAGACAGCGAGCTCAGCTGGCAGGTAGGGGCATTTTAATGCAAAAGAAACTGTGCCATGCCTACCTGCTCAGTTTTTTACAGCAGGTCTTTAGTTCCGCTTTGTGCTTTCAATCTAATTCTTAATATCTCACATCCGGAGAAATGCAGAAATTCGCTGTTGTAAGGCTGATATACATGGCTGTACAGCATCAGAGCCTGCGTACTCCACCGGCGACCCGCAGCTACTGTACACAGCCAGCTACAGACATCAGTTAGGAGAAGCGACTGTACAAGGTTATGCGCTGTGGGTTGCGGTTGGTGGGCAGAGCAGATGTCTGTGTGCATGCTTTACACAACCCTTCCCCTCGGCACCTAACCAACTTCTAACTGCAGTCTATATCGGTGGCTGTACACAGCAGTTATGGGTCCTGGGAAGGTGTTCACCTAGGCTCTGGAATGGATTCTGTAGGACAATGTGAATGAAATCTGTTCTATATAAAGTCAGCACTGATCTCTTCCAGGTGCTGCTCCAGCAACTTGCTGTCTGTATTCTGAATGGGAAGCACCACCACCAGAGAATGGCTTGGTTTTTTTTTATAAATACAAAGCATTCTTTGATTGGACAAATTCTTGCATCTGGGGTCACAGATTGCTTAAGTGGCTGCTCATTTGTAATTTATATATAGGTTTTAGCGAGGATATCCTATATGATTTTTGGACCTATTATATGCCTCTCATGAACAAGTAAAATAAAAAATACATTTAAAAAAAAAAAAAGGAAAAAAGCTACAGTGGACATGGGATTAATATAACTGGATGACTGAAGATTGGAGAAACTATGGGTGAACCAAATGGGTTTTTTAGTGCCGAAAATGAAAAATACACTAGGCCGAAAACCGAAACCGATACCGAAACCAAAACAGCACAGATACCGAAAGTGACGTTTTTTAAAAATATTTTTATACAGGAGATGGTCAGAGACTGGGGACATGATACAAGAGATCAATGCAGCCTCACCAGTGCCCGTCAGGTGCAGCCAGCCAGTGTCCCCAGTGCAGCCAGCCAGTGTCCCCAGTGCAGCCAGCCAGTGCAGGGGAAGAGAGAGGAGAGCCGCCGCCGTCTGGTTGATTAGAGCGCCGGGAACATCACAGCTTTCATTTCAATAGCTGTGTGTTCCCCGCCACGCGCCGCCACATACAGCCCCTCCTCGTTATCCGGGCACTTTGATAGACAGATCACCCGCCCAATCCTGGGAAGGGTGATCTGTCTATCAAAGTTCCCCGGACAAGGGGGAGGGGCTGCATGTGACAGCACGCGGCGGGGAACACACAGCTATTGAAATGAAAGCTGTGATGTGCCCGGCGCTCTAATCAACCAGGCGGCGGCGGCTCTCCTCTACGCTATAGGAAGCCCCCGTGATAGGCGGCACCAGGAGCGGGGGGCGGAGCCCTGCCCCCCGCCCAGGTCCTGCTCCATTTTCGGCTCCAATTTCGGCAGTTTTTCTCTTTCGGCAAATTGCCGAAAAGGCCACTTTTGGCCGATATGTTTCGGCGGCCGAAATTTCGGTGCATCCCTAGGAGAAACAATGCCAGGTATGACCAATCTTGCTTCTTGCTTTGACATGGTCCAAATCTGGTGTACAAACCATAAATCCACAGGGACCAATACCCATAAAAGGTCAGTTACCAGCACCCTGGTTAAGCCATGCTGTAAAAAAATTCATGCTGTTCATAGAAGGGAAGGGATCCTATCAGGTACCAGACAAGTGCAGCCAATAACGAGGCACTGAGTGGATATGATCAGCTAATAGGTTTTTCTGTTGCTCTGCGTCAATACTAATCTATTCGTCTGAGAAGACCGATGAAAACAACGCATTCAGTTTGCGGCCATCAGAATTCTTTTTTATTTCTCACAGAGTCGGATCACACGTCACCATACACAACCGCTGGATGGAGATTCTACAAATATTAACATTATTGTGTCTCAAACAGCAGCAAAGCAAGGACACAGTCTAGACTAGAAAAAAAAATGGAGAGAACAGACAACCCACAGTGTAATGTTTATCCCATAGGTCTACATGTGCTAGATTAAGGCCTGGTTCACACTGGTGCGACATACGCTCCGACTCTGAGAGCACATGTCGCATGACAAGTCGCACCCCATTAAGTGCAAAAGAACCGTTCTAATAAGAGTGATTTGAGTTGCTCCAACTTAGAAAAAGGTTCCTGCGCTACTTCTGGTGCGATTACAACACGACTTGCATTGACTTCTGTTAAAGTTGTGCCAAAGTCAGGGCAGTGTAAACCAGGCTTAAAGGCTCTGTCCACCTTTTGAACAATGTGTTATGTTATACCCATATTAAGGGTGTAGCATAAACCATGGTCACATCCCCCAGCCCCCTACCCTCAAATCGCAGCCCCACTCATATGAATCGTGGTGTGCATCTCCCTGCAGGCAGTTTATTTTTTTACCTGAGTGTAGCTCCGCCCACACAATTGTGTCATCAATTCACAACATACGTGAATGAATATAATAAAACATACTACAGCTCCCATCTGCCACCACGGCAGAGAGAAGCGGCTGACAGAAGGGTGATGACGTCACCCCGCTTGTAGTTTATTTGTTCCTTTGTCCAGCCCTACAGCAGAAGGTCTATATGAAATAAGCAATGCATTGTGCATAGATTCCGCAACGCACTGACCACAGGTGCAACGCTCTGCAGACCAGAAAGCTATTGTTTTTTTATTTGCTCATGGTGCATTTATTTTACCTTTCCAAAAAGGTGGACTGTGCCTTTAAGGCTGGCCTCACACCTATACACTCCGGTGTAGCATGGTAAAATGTGTGTGACCGCAGCACAATGTAAAATGCTTTGTGAGAAAGGAACCCAAACACACAAGGACATTAAAAGTAAAAAAAGAAAAAAAAAAACTAACAATATAAAACATATTAAAGTGGAACTATAGGCAAAACTTTGATTCATGCTCTGCAAAAGACTTGAGACTGGGGTGGAGGTTCACCTTCCAGCAGGACAACGACCCTAAACATACAACCATAGGGACAATGGAATGGTAGATCAAAGTATATTCATGTGTGGGAATGGCCCAGTCAAAGTCCAGACCTAAATCCAATTGAGAATCTGTGGCAAGACTTGCTGTTCACAGAGGCTGTCCATCCAATCTGACAGAGCTATTTTGCAAAGAAGAATGGGCAAAAATTTCACTCTAGATGTGCAAAGTTGGTAGAGACATACCCAAAAAAGACTTGCAGCTGTAATTGCAGCAAAAGGTGGTTCTACAAAGTATTGACTAAGGGGGGCTGAATACAAATGCACACCACACTTTTCAGCTAATTATTTGTAAAAAAAAAAAAAAATTAAAACCATTTATAATTTTTCTTCCACTTCACAATTATGTGCCACTTTGTGTTGGTCTATCACATAAAATGCTAAAAAAAATACATTTATGTTTTTGGTTGTAGCATGACAAAATGTAAAGGGGTATAAATACTTTTTCATGGCACTGTATAACAAGTAAAATGCTACCTACTTCCCAGCAAATAAGCAGCCTATGGTCTGTAAACAGTAGAAACGCTTAAAAGTTACTTAACTCAGTTTAGAATGGCTTCATGATCTCTGTTGGCAACGAGGATCCCAGGCTTCTATAAGCAGTTCCTGGAGATCAGGCGAAAGAGAGTCTTTAGGTATAGCTTCTTCTGGCTGATATAGACCTTCCTTGGTGTCAAGTCATCATGGAGTCCTAATATTGTAATAGTTTTGTATGTGAAGCATTTTTGTTTAGTAAAAGCACATTTATACACTGCAGAGGTTTGAGCTTCCTAACCTTACTAGATAGACTGAAGCAAAACAGCCACACGCACACAGGGCTTTTTTTTCTTTTTTTATTATTTACTGCCCTGGATGCCTTTACTCCTGAAAAAAACAGCAGCCTAAAAAATACAGCCAAAGCCGCGTTTTGCACACACATTTAGGCACACCTAGTGTTCGGGCATTCATTGATTCCATTGGCCAGAATATACATTTCTTCTGGCCACTAGCGTTTAAATGCATTTAGCATTTTTTTTTCCACCCAAATGTTCCTCTTTTGAACACCTTAGTGTTGCATTTTGTTTTTAGCCTCTAACACTCCTCTAATTTGCCTGTAAACGTCTATGTGTGCATGGATACACAGGCTAAGAGGTACGTTTACAGGCTGGTTGGCACGATCCCGCAAACCATCGTAGCTATACGTCGGTCCCTTTAAGCAGGATAGTAGGCGTGCGCTGCACAGCAGGGGTGCCGATGGTCGCGATGACAGCCGGCCACGAGTGATCGCGGGCACGAGAGGAAGAACAGGGACATATGTGTGTAAACACACACATCCCAGTTCTGTGAGGAGAGGAGGGCGAGATCGTGAGTTCCTACAAGCTGGGAACCACGATCTCTCATCTCCTATAGTCAGTCCCATCCCTCACAGTTAAAACACACATATAGGGAACACAGTTAACCTCTTGATCGCCCCCTAGCGTTAACCCCTTCCCTGCCAGTTACATTTATACAGTAATCAGTGCATTTTTATAGCACTGATCGCTGTACAATTGTCAATCGTCCCAAAAATGTGTCAAAAGTGTTTGATGTGTGCGCCATAATGTTGCAATCTCAGATCACCGCCATTAATAGTAAAAAAATAATAATAATAATAATAATAATAATAATAATAATGCCATAAATCTATTCCTTTTTTTGTAGACGCTATAACTTTTGCGCAAACCAATATACGCTTTTTGCGATTTTTAGTACCAAAAATATGTAGAAGAAAACATATTGGCCTAAACTGAGGAATAAATTTGCCTTTTAAAAAAAAAAAAATTAGGGATATTTATTACAGCAAAAGTGTACAAAATATTGTTTTTTTTTTTTCAAACTTGTTGTTTTTTTTGTTTATAGTGCAAAAAATAAAAACCACAGAGATGATCAAATACCACCAAAAGAAAGCGCTATTTGTGGGGAAAAAAGGACGTCAATTTTGTTTTGGGTACAGCGTCGCACAACCGCGCAATTGTCAGTTAAAACGACGCAGTGCCGTATCGCAAAAAATGGCCTGTTCATTGAGCAGCCAAATCTTCCGGGGCTGAAGTGGTTAAAAGCCTGTAAAAGTGGATTTTTTTTTACATCCTGTGTGCATGAGGCCTTACAGGTAATTGTGGATGAAACACTTTCAGGTGCTGGGAAAAAAAAAATAAAAAAGAAGGACTATAAGATATTTTCTGCCACACAGCAGCTAAATAAGTGTCGCCATAATGTAGCATAAAGAACTCACTGAACATACGCTTTGCTGCTTGTTAAGTAGCTGATACATGTAACACAGATAATGGCGGAGATTAGTAGATTACTGAACTCTTCACATGACCTTTAATCTTCACTGTAATATGTAAATTCTTCATACTAAACCACAAGAGCTTAAAGCTGAACTCCAGCCTTACCTTTAGCCTTCCACGGTTGTACAGGTTCCTCTCCTGTACTAAAATCCCTTAGGCTGGGTTCACACTGGTGCGACACGACAGCCGTCCTACTTTGGATCCGACTTTGCCCTGCGACATGAAGCCGGCATGTGTCCGACTTTCAATGAACGGGGATCCGACTTGGATCCCCGCCAATGCCCGGCACTGTGTTTGGTATGAATCTTTAGGGGGAACTCCGCGCCAAATTTTAAGTAAAAATCCAGCATGGGTTCCCCCTCCAAGAGCATACCAGGCCCTTGGGTCTGGTATGGACCTTGAGGGGAACCCCCTACGCCGAAAAAACGGCGTGGGAGGTCGCCCCCAATCCATACCAGACCCTTATCCGAGCACGCAGCCCGGCCGGACAGGAATGGGGTGGGGACGAGCGAGCGCCCCCCCCTCCTGAACCGTACCAGGCTGCATGCCCTCAACATGGGGGGGCTGGTGCCTTGGGGGAGGGGGCGCGCTGCGGCCCCCCACCCCAAAGCACCTTGTCCCCATGTTGATGAGGACAAGGGCCTCTTCCCGACAACCCTGGCCGTTGGTTGTCGGGGTCTGCGGGCGGGGGGCTTATCGGAATCCGGGAGCCCCCTTTAATAAGGGGGCCCCCAGATCCCCGCCCCCCACCCTATGTGAATGAGTATGGGGTACATAGTACCCCTACCCATTCACCTAGGGAAAAAGTGTCAATTTAAAAAAAAAAACACTACACAGATTTTTAAAGTATTTTATTAGACAGCTCCGGGGGTCTTCTTCCGACTTCGGGGGTCTCTCCGGTTCTTCTCCGCGCTCTCCGGGTCTTCTGCCGGGCTCCTCCTCTCTCTTCTGCCGCTCTTTTGCTAAAGAGGAGGAGCCCGGTCTGCTGCCTTCTTCTCTTCGGGGGTCTCTCCGGTTCTTCTCCGCGCTCTCCGGATCTTCTGCCGGGCTCCTCCTCTCTCTTCTGCTCTTTTGCCGCTCTTTTGCTAAAGAGGAGGAGCCCGGTCTTCAATCTTCTGCCTTCTGCCCTCTGCCCTCTTCTCTTCTCCTGATGTTGACACGACGCTCCCTCCGGCTAGAATGCTCTCTGTGCGCTCTGCTCTGACTTATATAGGCGGTGACCCCGCCCTCTTATGCCGTCACAGTCCCTGGGCATGCTGGGACTATGACGGCATACAGGGGGCGTGGTCATCGGGTGATGACCATGCCCCCTAAAACGTCACAGTCCCAGCATGCCCAGGGACTGTGACGGCATAAGAGGGCGGGGTCACCGCCTATATAAGTCAGAGCAGAGCGCACAGAGAGCATTCTAGCCGGAGGGAGCGTCGTGTCAACATCAGGAGAAGAGAAGAGGGCAGAGGGCAGAAGGCAGAAGATTGAAGACCGGGCTCCTCCTCTTTAGCAAAAGAGCGGCAAAAGAGCAGAAGAGAGAGGAGGAGCCCGGCAGAAGATCCGGAGAGCGCGGAGAAGAACCGGAGAGACCCCCGAAGAGAAGAAGGCAGCAGACCGGGCTCCTCCTCTTTAGCAAAAGAGCGGCAGAAGAGAGAGGAGGAGCCCGGCAGAAGACCCGGAGAGCGCGGAGAAGAACCGGAGAGACCCCCGAAGTCGGAAGAAGACCCCCGGAGCTGTCTAATAAAATACTTTAAAAATCTGTGTAGTGTTTTTTTTTTTTAAATTGACACTTTTTCCCTAGGTGAATGGGTAGGGGTACTATGTACCCCATACTCATTCACATAGGGTGGGGGGCGGGGATCTGGGGGCCCCCTTATTAAAGGGGGCTCCCGGATTCCGATAAGCCCCCCGCCCGCAGACCCCGACAACCAACGGCCAGGGTTGTCGGGAAGAGGCCCTTGTCCTCATCAACATGGGGACAAGGTGCTTTGGGGTGGGGGGGGCCGCAGCGGGCCCCCCTCCCCCAAGGCACCAACCCCCCCATGTTGAGGGCATGCGGCCTGGTACGGTTCAGGAGGGGGGGGGGCGCTCGCTCGTCCCCACCCCCATTCCTGTCCGGCCGGGCTGCGTGCTCGGATAAGGGTCTGGTATGGATTGGGGGGACCCCCCACACGCCGCCTTTTCGGCGTAGGGGGTTCCCCTCAAGGTCCATACCAGACCCAAGGGCCTGGTATGCTCTTGGAGGGGGAACCCATGCCGGATTTTTATTTAAAATTTGGCGCGGAGTTCCCCCTCAAGATCATCTGAGCACAAGTCGCGTGCCGAAGTCGGATCATGCGAGACGGCAATCCGACTTTGATCCGACTTCAATGATAGTCAATAGGCTGAAGTAGGATCAAAGTCGGACCAAAGTAGTACAGGGAGCATTTCTAAAGTCGGAACGACTTGTGTCGGACCAGTTAGGACGGCTCCCATAGGGAAACATTACATTTCACACGTCATGCGACATGAGCTCCCAATGTCGGAGCGTTTGTCGGACCAGTGTGAACCCAGCCTTAATCTGATTTCATTGTACACTGCGAGCTTCTCACAGTGTTCATTAGAAGATGCAGCAGGCTCCAGGCCCACCTGCCCCCTATTTATCTATTAGAATGTATGTGAATTCCACTGTGGAGACTGATAAATTTAGTAGTGTTAGGACTGCAAGTGACACGGGGTGCCATGAAGAGGCCTTGCAGCTTACGCATGCCTTTACAAATGTGTGTAAACCTCCGTTTTTAAACGCAGACTGTTGGACGGTTCATTCGGTTGGTAAGTAGACTGGTTGGTAAATCCAGCTGGGAATTTCCTCTAGTTTTGCCATCAGATGCAGCCTGGCTAAGGGACTAGGGCTGGGAGATTTCCCCCCCCCAAAAAAAAAAAAAAAAAAAAAAATCTGCTATTTTCTAAAAAAGAAAAAAAAAGAAAAAAGAAAAAAACAAAAAAAAAACAAACTTGATTCACGATTCAAATTTTTTTTTTAGATTTTTTTTTTTTTCACCGCGCCGGTCCTGAGGAGCTACGGGCAGGAGTTTTTAGGTGAGGCCGCGGCTTCGGCCTAGGCCGGGCGCTGCGGCCTCACCTAAAAACTCCTGCCCGTAGCTCCTCAGGACCGGCGCAGTGAAAAAATAAAAATAAAAAAAAAAAAAAAAAAAAAAATCTAAAAATATCTATTTGCTTAAATTTTGAATCGATTTGACCTCTCAACTTGATTCAAGATTTGAAAAGATTTTTTCACCAGCCCTACTAAGGACATTCAGCATCATCTAGCCCATTTCTTCCCACCATGACGATCCCTGTGCCGCCCCTGTCATTGGTCAGTATTTCTGCTCTTTTGAATTCTGGGCGCTCAGAACCAGCCGTTTCGCCTAGGGTGGTCTGCAAGCAAATATAGCCTGCCTAAGAACAACCACTCCTTCAGGCTTACACCCATCCATCAAAGCATTCTGCTATTCACAAAAAAACACCTTCCAAGAGCCAGCCCACTGCATGTAACAAGGCTGAGAGCTCTTGGCAGAGTTCTATACATCATCCTGCCAACCCTTCTCACCAGCCATGATCTGCCTGTATTAAATAGAGGAGCACAGAGACCTAGTGATTACCTTACTGGGTCACAAAACATATAGTATGTATATGTAATGAAAACGGAAAGTTTGAATTTTAAAGACTCGTTAGCAAGTTGATGAGGATAAACTAGAAGCAAGTGACAGTTTGTGATCAGCTGCAGGGGTGACTCAGCAGGGATTCTCGGTGATAAGCTGCAGGCAGGAAGCCCCATTGAAAGCATCATGAGATTGACAGCTCCCACAGCTATACATGGCAAATCACAAGTAATCTCTCATGCAGTGATTACCTGTGGGTGATCGGCCCCTGGACGCAGACTGTCTGTGTGTTTATTATTCACAATGAGAGGTCAGAAGGTATAGCCAATGCATTTCGGGTGCTCACAAATCCCACTTCGTCAGGGCTTGTATGCTGGTAATGATTGATGATAATACTGGACAGGTAATTATGGGAAGTGAAAATTGATCACAGAGGGGGTCGGCTGCCAGACAGAAAGCCTGTGATGTGATTACTTAATCTTCATTTCCCATAATTACCTGTCCAGTATTATCATCTATTACCAACATACAAGCCCTGACCGAGGGAGATTTGTGAAACCAGAAGCGCGATGGAAGTACACCTTCTGACCTCTCGTTCTGAATACGAAAAACTTTTACTGGATTTATCTTTGAGTTGTGGTGCTCTCACCCTTTTATATAGACTCTTCAGACAGCTCCAGGGGTCCCCAGAACTCCCCCCCAAGGGTATCGACTCCAACAAATGTTGGAGTCGATACTCTTTTTTTAGACCTAAAAGTGATCAAGCGCCACACCTGTATACTGTAGAAGTACACAGACTACATACACATTTTTATGCATACATACATACACACAATATATATATATATATATATATATATATATATATATATATATATATATATATATATATATATATACACATACATATACATATACACACATACATACATACATACATACACACAATATACGATTCCCCATATTCTACGAAGACACACTCAATATTCCAAAAGAAAAAAAAAACTAAAAAGAAACTTAAAAAGGACAGAATTCCATGTGAATGTGCCATTCTATTAACAAATGCAATCTTCTAAAACGTGCTTATTTTTAAGTGATCTTCATACCATGTGTAACCATCACCATTGGTCGCTCACCTCCTATATTGACCTATGGTAATAGGTTCTAAAGTGCTTGTCCCTTGAAGGGCAATATCTGTATAGGATCTGATCCTCCTCCTGGTCTATTTTCCCCCAGTGGCACTGAGCAAATACCACAATAGGAAGCTCAGAAATAAAACATATGGACCATCATAGTGTTTACCATAAAAACAACCGCATTTTTTAAAACTTCATACAAAAAAACCCACGTTTTGCAGTGCACTAGAGGCTGGTGCACAACAGACAAGTAACATGTAGAAAACCACCCAGCAGTTCTACTGCTGAAGGCTGCAGCTTGTGAATGGATAGTCGGGACTCGTCCCCTTAATATAGTCTGCCTCTCCTTACAGTGTCAAGTACCTTTTGAGATATTATTGTGACATATAGTTGAACATCCTACATCGCTGGCTCTACCCTTTACGCATTACGCCACGAGCGTGGCTTCTTCAGAGGGAAAAGACAACAAAAGTAATTTTCCCTTTGAAGAAGCCACGCCAATGGTGCGGAGCCAGCAACGTATGATCTTTTTATTTTTGGATTATTGAGTTTGTCTCCCTAGAATAGGGGGATAGTATGTTGAATCTGTTACACATTTTATGGACTTGTAAATATATATATTATATAAAATTGTCTGTGTACATATATACAGGTGTGGCACTGGATCACTTTAAATTCGAAAATATTTCAGAACGTGGGAGTGAGTGGCACACTCCTAGGATTTCAGCAGCAGCAGCACTTTATTTGACTAATTACCCTGAATACATTAGTGTGCACAGGGGAATTTGTTCTCTAGTTTGGAGTCGATACCCGTTCTCATGGACATCTTGGTCCAAAATATTTTTCTTCATCCATACCAGGTACGCTTCCAGATTCTGGTTACACCAAATGCAAGAAAAGATTGTAAGTGAGTTTTTCAACGTTTAATATTTTCGCAATAGCGTTTTTTATCGTTAGCTTTTTTTTTTAATGGACCAAAAACGTTAAACATTGGTGAGCCGCGTTTTTGAGCGTTTATCAGCGTTTTTGACGTTAGAGCGTTAATACAGCTGAAAAACACCTCTCAAAACCCACTAGTCTTGGGTTTTTTTTAAAGCCAAAAAACGCTGATAACAGCCTATGTGTGCATGGACACATAGGATAACATGATGAGGAGTTTACTGACCGTAGAAAAAAAAAAAAAAACGCCTGAAGCCAAGAACAGCTGCTGTAAATACGTCCAAAAACAGCCAGTGTGCATGAGGCCTAAAGGCGCCATTCACACCTAAGCTTTGTGCCCCGCTCCAGCTATGCTGTCATTCGCTACAGTGCAAGTCCATCACGGGCCAATGATCCTGAAATCCGCTGATTGGTTCAGTTGATCGGTTGGTAAACAACACAGAGCTCTCTACAGACAGCAGGGAGTAAAAGCAGGCACACTGTGCAAAACATCCTATGCATTAAGGTGAAAAAACTTCTGCCAGTTAACGCCCCCCCCCCCAGCCCCCCCGTTTTACTTACCTGAGTCTCGTATTTCCCTCAGCGGAGACACGCTCTCCTTCTCTGCACGGGGTCCTGGCTCTTGATTGGATAGATTGCTAGCAGCGCAGCCATTGGCTCACACTGCTGTCAATCAAATCCAATGACACGGACTCCGGGGGGCGGGGTCGATTCCGGCATTTGTGCCTATGGACGCAAATACTGGACTTGGGAGCGTACCCGCACGGTAACCCCCCCCCCCCGGGAAAGCGCTTCTCCTAGGGGGTTATATGATGCGAGGAGGAGCCGCAAGAGCTGCCGAGGGACCCCAGAAGAGGCTGATTGGGGCCACTCTGTGCAAAACAAACAGCACAGTGGAGGTAAGTATGATATGTTTGTTATTAAAGATAAAAAAAACACCAAGGTTTACAATCGCTTTAAGGCTTTACATACACCAAATAATAATAAAATAAAAAAATCATCATCATAAATAAAATAAATATTATTTATAATTAAATAAAATGAACCATTAACCCCAATGCCAATCCCTAATCCTAACCCCTAAATCCAGCCCTCCTAATCCTTCTCTATTGGCTACACCAAAGCTCAAAAATGCTTTAAAGCAGTTGTATACTCAAATTTCATACTTTAAATCCCATCATGGCTCCCAAAATCCCCAAGCTATTGCAATTATCAATTTTTTGCCTAACTGCTTCCTTCCCGCGCTATTGCAATTTTTCCGCCGAATGACGTCACAAGCGCATGCGCCGTAACATCGCTAAAATCCGGCAACTCGAGACCCGGCCAGAGAGATGCCTGTGTATGTCGGGGCTGCGTCATTTCCTGTTGTAGACGTCAGCCCCGACCTCCCGCGATGGTTCCTGATCATTTTCGTCCCTAAGAGGATCTTGGTTACCATGTGACTCCTACGTCACAGGGTTCATGGAGACAGACGGCGAGACTTTACTGCGCATGCGCGGGATTAACAGGACGAATAGGTACTGTGGGCGGAAGCATTTATCACAGCAGACGCGGAAGACCCACAGTACAGATGGCGCTGGCGAAGACACAAAATAAAGGGCGATAGCGCAACAATTTTATACAGTAAGAGAAACGTTTTGTAAAACAAATGAGTGATCAATCGTTTATCAGTGATGATGTCTTTTGGAATATTTGTAAATTTAAATTATTTTTTGAGGGTTTACTACCGCTTTAAAAACGCTGAACAAAATGCTCAAAAACGTGCAAACGCATGACAAAATGTCTGAAAAAACCTGTGACGCTCAAGTGCGAATGCAACCTGAACAGCGTCCCTGTTTAGTGGGAAAAAGGGCCCTCAAAGTACAGCTTGGCTGAGCTTCAATACATGATCCTCAACAGCCTAAGAAACCCAATCTGTCCACAAAATGTCACTGGAAATCTGCAATGTAAAAATAAAAAAAAAGCCATAAAGAAATGATAAATTTCAGGGGCCAGACTTGTAGGCAGCAGACATTCTTCAATGTGTTTCCAGCTGCCCTAAGGAGAGGGATAAACAGCTGCCCCCATTCCTGTATCCTCCAGCCATTAGATCCTCTTCCAGTAGCAGAGCTCTCCAGGCCTGAACTCATTGCATACCAACGTCATGAGCTCACTGCTTGCTGGAATAGGTAGAACGTCAGCTTCTTACCAGGGACAGACAATAAAGCTACAGCATACTGGAGCTGTCACAACAGGCCATATGTCTGGATGGCTGGGGAGGGTGGGGGGGACATTCCAATCATCTGCAGGCTTGGTCCTTGCAGACAGCGCTATATGACCTGCCCTATATATATATATATATACACCCTATATATAAAGCTGTAGTAGCTGCAGGGAGAAGGAGATGGAGTGGGTGAGGTACGCCTAATTTAAAGCTGTAGTAAAAGCATTTAAAAAAAAAAAAAAAGGCCCCTGGCTGCAGGTTTAAGTCCCAATACTTTTCTATGCGCCGCATACTAGAACATTATGACAGACTTACTGGTCATTCTGTGCCCTCCAGCACTGCGGTGCCACTAATCCCCTGAATCCTGGGTTCTATCTCTTTGATCGATTGAATGGCCAAGCCGTGATGACATTACTCCTGCACATCATTGCGGCACAGATTGGATACCAGTAATGCAAGCTTACCCGCGCATGCGTGGCTCAGTGTACACTACAGCTGACCGGCAGGAGAAGCATTTATGACAGAAAAGACCAATAGGGTCTCTTCTGTCATAAAAGCCCCATCTGTTTGCTCTCCTCCCCTTCTAGTAGTTGACCCGAAAGTAACGCGTGACGTCACTTCCGGGGTCCCCGTTGACAGTTTCCTTGGCCAACAAGGCCGGGAAAAAAAATGTAATGCAGTGGGATGCGCAAAGCATTACTTTCACTGGAGCACAGGGGAGACATTGGGGGTCTTTTAGACCCTGGATGTTTCATTAAAGAAAACCGGTCACCAAAAAAAAAATAAAAAATCATCACATAGGGGACTTTTGTTTATGTGATGTGTATTGTAAAAAATTCAAGTTACACCCAATCACATAAAATCCCCCCCAAAAGAACTTGAGGGCCCCTCTACCCCCACATATACAAAAGTAAAACGCACGCAGCGGGGTGCCTACGCCTGAAAACGTTGATTGTGATACACGTTACATATCGCTATGCATGCCTGAATGAGAGCAATAATTCTAGCACCAGACCTCCTTCAGAACACTAAACTCATGACTTATAGAGGCTTTTAAAGCGTCTATGAAAATGATAGGGTATTGACACGTTTAAGGTTGGACATGTAGGGTATCCATTTCCTGGGTGCAACCTCGGCTTTTATATTTTACCAACAAATTGGGTAATTTTTTGTGTTTATGTGCCCCCTAAAATTAATTTTTAATGTGTTTTGCATTTCCTTTGCGATAATATTGTGGGACATAAAAAAAAAATTGTAACTACCACTATTTTATTCTCTAGGCCAGTGATGGCAAACCTTGGCACCCCAGATGTTTTGGAACTACATTTCCCATGATGCTCAATGCAGTGTAGTCGAGCATCATGGGAAATGTAGTTCCAAAACATCTGGGGTGCCAAGGTTCACCATCACTGCTCTAGGGTGTTTGCTTTCAGAAAATATATGGGGGGGGTTTATATAAATCTTCAGGCCTAAAATTACTTTTAAATGTGTGCAAATAATGCAAAAACGCTGATGCCTCCCAGCCCTTTAAGAGTTCTAGATGCCAGGAGAAGGGCATTCAGGTCATGTGACCGCCGTGATTGGTTCTCACAGCAGTCAGATGATCGGAAAGCTCCTGATCGCAAGTATGCATTGGGAGCTTTCCGATGCCCGCCAGTGACTGTCTAGGGAGCGCGCCCTCAGCACAGTTTCAGGTTTACACAAGGCCGCATATATATGCGTTCGGCCGGCAGTAAGAGGTTAAAGGAGAAGTCTACCTTTGCGAACATGTTACATGTTCCACCAGTAAGATTTGTTAAAAAAAAAAAAACTGGCTCCTAGAAATCAAAGCAAATTTGTCAAGCCCTGCTTTAAATAACATCACGAAGGCCTTCCATTCCTGGGACATTAGAACTGATACAAAGCAGGCCATAGATCATTCTTTTTCCTTCTACAAACAGGTGAAAGGAAAGAAAAACGCTCGATTTCACCATTAACACAGTCATAGTTGATGGGGGAATCCATGCCGTCCGTGGTGCTTCTGTGTTCTGCTGGTGGGGAGCCTTCCCTACTGGCAGAACACAATGATCACTGTTGGCTGCTACAGCAGTGATAGCATTAAAATAAAATAAAAAACACGACAGGCTGGTTGTACCGAAGTCGATCGGTGGATCAACTTCAGTACAAACAGCCTGCCCATACATGGATCTTTGTAATGGAGGGTCCACTAGTGAGGGTAAGCGGCCTTGTGATTGGGTGCTGGTGGTGATTTCCTCATTTTTTTTGTCACCTTCTGCTAAATAATCTGTGAAATGTGTCGGACTTTGTCTTTTGGAATTATATCCTGTGGACTTTATTTGCATGAGCGCTGCACCTTATATAAACATGCATAGATCGAATCTCAGCCGGTCCCTGCTGAACCAGCCAAGATTTGATCAGGTGCTGCATAAATTGACAGCGTTATACAAGTACATGTATAAAAAAAAATCTATGATCGGCTTTAGCCCTTTTAGCAAAGAATAACCCCTTTTTAGTATTATTAGGGATCTCTAACTTTGTATAATGATATCAGTCTAATGTGGTCATACATGCTTCAATTTTCATTCAATTGATTGATCAATGTAGGTCATGAAACAATCGAACAGGCATAACTTTCATTCCGAGATCAGATTTGATCAAACTGAGTGGATCGGCAAATGGGCAAAAAAAAAAAAAAAAAAGGAAGATCAATCGTTCGTGGTGGAAGCACTGGGATGCTTTGGTTCATGAATTTGATTGTACTTTGATTGATCAGATTAGGACGTTGGATGCTAAAAACAGAAATGTGATTAATCGCTTACAATTAATTCTTTGAACTATCGTTCAAATCCATTCCTCATTGTCATATTGATTGAATGAGTCGTTGACTATAGCTTGATTAAAAATCAATCCTTCAAAAATCGATCCGAATGGAAATGGATCATTTATTGAAGTAGAAAGTAGGGGGCTGAACTCATCAATGTCTTGATACTTCTCCTTTAACAGACTAGGGTGGGTCCTTTACAGGATGAACATATTAATGATGACTAGCGGGATGACCTCATCTATGTGCCAATACTCCTTCTTTGTCCAACCACAAAGCTATGGTGGATCCTGAAAGTCTTCATCCTCATTTTTTTTGCTGGTTAAAGCAATGAGGATGAAGACTTTCAGGATCCACCATAGCTTGTGGTTGGACAAAGGAGTATTGGCACATAGATGAGGTCAAGATTAGAGCCAAGATTTGACCCGTGTATGGCCGGCCTTAGACCTGCGTTCGCTATGACTGGTGACTTGCAGCTCACACAGGGCTTTCCGAACCCAAACGAATGAACGGAGCGACAGGAGAGCACTAGGAAGGCCCCTCCATCCTGCGGAGGTCTGCACCAAAGTCAACCTGTTTCTTTTTTCTGCACTGGCAAAGCACGGAATAACTTTTGCTGCAATGTAGTGTGCAGAAAGTCCAGAACCTAGATCTGGTGTCCGGATCACAGGACTGGCCGAGCAGAATTACAAGTCTTTGTAGAATGAAATCATATATACATTTTTATTGTGTGTTAAGCTGTTTGCTGAAGTTCAACTTCAATTCATTATTGGGGGTCAGTGTCAATTACTAGGTCTATTGAAATCATTTTGGATCACATCAAATTAAACATGTCACATTTGATTTGCTAATTTCTACATCTAAATGACATACGAGAGACAGAAGAGCCATCCCCGCGTGGCCTGGGAGGACTGCTATGTAAATGATTTTATGCTTACAGGGAATGAGGATTATCAAACACTGCGCTGTGTCAAGGACTCGACGGCGCTCACAAGTCGGAGCTCCGAAGACCCCTATTCAGCTTTAGTTTCCATAGGGAGAAACAGCTGCGGAGTATTTATAGATGGGCCCAGGGAATGTAAAGGGAACAGGCAGAGAGCCAGGCTGTGCACTACGGCTGCATATGGGCTGTGCATTGCTCCAATGTGATTTAATCCGCTTTTGTTTTGCCTTCCCTGGTTCCTCCTCATTCCCTCATCAACATTCTAATGACGTTTTTAAATATAACCTTTCATTCTCATTACATACCTCATCTTAGACCCAGTGATGTCATTACTAGGTCTCTGTGCTTCTCTATGCAATGCAGGCAGATTATGGCTGGTGGGAGGGGCTAGAAGGAGGCTGCACATAGCCTGCCATGCCTTGTCATGTGGCCCTGCAGTTTTGCATCTGGAACATGGCAGAACTCCATTCCCCCACCTCTGGCTGTCACCCTTCACTCCCCGCTGGTGTTTACAAGGGTCAGCTTTGCTCCCAGTGGCTCTCGGAACTATCAGATCCCTGCATGCACTCATGGTGGGGAGAGATCTGAGAGAGAGCGATCCCCCTGCAAGGTGAGGCAGAGCTGCCTACACAAGGAGGTACTAGAGCCAAATACATGGGTAGTAGAGCCGCCTACACGGGAGGTACTAGAGCCAAATACATGGGTAGTAGAGCCGCCTACATGAGAGGTACTAGAGCCGTCTACAAAAGGAGGTACTAGAGCCAAATACATGGGTAGTAGAGCCAAATACATGGGTAGCAGAGACACCTAAACGGGAGGTACTAGAGCCAAATACATGGGTAGTAGAGAAGCCTACACCGGAGATACTAGAGCCAAATACATGGGTAGTAGAGGCACCTAAACGGGAGATACTAGAGCCAAATACATGGCTAGCAGAGACACCTAAACGGGAGGTACTAGAGAAGCCTACACGAGAGGTACTAGAGCCGTCTACAAAATGAGGTACTAGAGCCAAATACATGGGTAGTAGAGAAGCCTACACGAGAGGTACTAGAGCCGTCTACATGGGTAGTAGAGCCAAATACATGGGTAGCAGAGACACCTAAACGGGAGGTACTAGAGCCAAACGCATTGGTAGCAGAGACACCTAAATGGGAGGTACTAGAGCCAAATACATGGGTAGTAGAGAAGCCTACACCGGAGATACTAGAGCCAAATACATGGGTAGTAGAGACACCTAAACGGGAGGTACTAGAGCCAAATACATGGCTAGCAGAGACACCTAAACGGGAGGTACTAGAGAAGCCTACACGAGAGGTACTAGAGCTGTCTACAAAAGGAGGTACTAGAGCCAAATACATGGGTAGTAGAGAAGCCTACACGAGAGGTACTAGAGCCGTCTACAAAAGGAGGTACTAGAGCCAAATACATGGGTAGTAGAGCCAAATACATGGGTAGCAGAGACACCTAAACGGGAGGTACTGGAGCCAAATACATGGGTAGTAGAGACACATAAACGGGAGGTACTGGAGCCAAATACATGGGTAGTAGAGAAGCCTACACGAGAGGTACTAGAGCCGTCTACAAAATGAGGTACTAGAGCCAAATACATGGGTAGTAGAGAAGCCTACACGAGAGGTACTAGAGCCGTCTACATGGGTAGTAGAGCCAAATACATGGGTAGCAGAGACACCTAAACGGGAGGTACTAGAGCCAAATACATGGGGAGTAGAGTCAAATACATGGGTAGCAGAGTCGTCTACACAAGGAGGTATTAGAGCCAAATACATTGGTAGTAGAGACACCTAAAATGGGAGGTACTAGAGTCGCCTACACATGGAAGTATTAGAACCAACTACACCACCACTAGAGCCGACTACACAGGGGGGGGGGGGGATACTAGAACCAAATACATGGGCAGTAGAGCCGCCTACACAAGGCAGTACTAGAGCCAGACCCGGTACGAGAGAGACGGGGGGGGTTGCACACTGTACACAGTACACCCCTGAACTCTGTATGTAGCGCACCATAGATAAAAACTGACCCTACGAAGGCACCCATACTGCTGATGTGGCCCTCGATGAAATCGAGTGACACCCCCTTGCTCTAGGGTGTTATGCAAACATTGAAATGCCTTGATTGGTGGATGTCAGGCTGGAGGAGTCCGAATTTCTAGGCAGGCTGCATTTGTATGGAGACTGCGGGGCCTCCATAATTGAAAGAACTGAAATCAAATAAATAAAAAGGGATAGGCCAGGGGAAAGTTGAGGAGGAAAGGGTTGGATGACGATGGACATCCTATATCCAAGAAATGGAGCGGACTGTATCTGACTCGTTGCAGCTTCTGATGAACACTATGAGATGCTCAGTACATGTTCCCCTCATGTACAGAATTTGCTTAGTCTGATTTCACCGCACACTGTGAGCTTCTCACTGTGTGTATTAGAAGCTGCAGCAAGTCAGATAGTGCCCACCTCATTTCCTGGCTGGGGGACGTCCAGCATCATCTAGATCTTTCCTCACCAGCCTCACTGCCCCTTGCCCACTGCTTTCTTTTGTTGGATTTCAGTTTTTTCAATCATGGAGACTCAGCCTCACATGTGGGCATTACCTGGGGGGGGGTCTAAAGGCAAATACAGCCTGCCCAGGAACACCCAATCCTCCACACTGACACTTACCCATCAAGGCATTTTGATATTTCCATAATGTCTCCCAGGAGCCAACCCACTGATTGCACCATGGCTGAGGGTTCTAGAGTGCAGTACTGGGGCAGAGTGCTTAGAAATGTACAAGTGGCCCCTCCCACCAGCCATGATCTGCCTCCATTACATAGAGAAGCACATAGACCTAGCAATTGTGTCTAAGAGTCTAAAAGTATGTAATACGAACAGAAAGATTTTAAACATTTCGATAACATGATTATGAGGGGGGAAATGAAGGAATCCGAAAAAAAAAAAAAAATGGAAGAAAATTGAAATTCAGCTTTATATAAAAGCAGTAAGAACATTCAGAAACATTGGAAAAAAACATCCACATCAGCAGATCTTTATAGATCTACCTAATGCATGTTCTATAGATACATAGAAAAGTATACAACATATTCTATGTATCAATAAGTCAGTATTTGGGGTGCTGGTCCAGAGCTCCTTTGGACTGTGCACCATCTCTGTGTACTAATGTGTGCCAAACTACAGAGAAGAGCGCAGGAGGCGGGGAAATCCGCAGCGATGGTTTCATCGTATTTCAGGTCTCCTCATCATGGAACACTGGAGAAAAAAAAAAAAAAAACAAGCAGATCTGTCACTTAACTTCAGAGAGTGTAAGAAACCACAAAGCCCTCATTCGACACGTAAAATCTGACAGAGTCATTAATATCTCATCGCCGCCGCTCGTTTATTTCCACTGAAAGCCTTGGCACAGAGTCCTGATCAGCGCATGGAAAGGAAGGTAGACGCAGCAGAACTGCTTTTATTTATTTATGCAGCTAGTTCTGCAAAGATTGACACAGCAAACAGACCCAAAGGAGCTTACAATCTAAATTTTAGAGGGCCAGTAAAGCTGGACAGCCATAGAAATCTAAGGGTAGGTTCACACCTTTGATTTGATTTTCAGTTTGATTACGTAGTGCGACTCGGCTGCCTTTTTGAAACTAATGTGTTTTTCTGGTAGGGGAAGGAAACCGGATGCTGGATGTAAAGGAGCATTACCAACCTGAAAATATGGCTCAAAAAAAGCACGTATATGTGTTTATTGGTACATTCCCATTGAAGTCTATAGGACTAAAAAACGCACCAAAGCAGCACCGAACCCTTTCCCAAAAACAAGCTGTGCTGTGATTGATGTAAATGAGCAATATAGACAACAATGCTATTTTGATTGTCATGCGATTATGTGCGACACAAGTCCAAGAACAATGGGTTCCATTCGCAGAAACAGATCGTTTCGATCCTAAAAATGTCAATTCACTACTGCATAAAGCAAAAACACTTGGTAAATACCGCATAAAACAGGAGTGAAAGTAAATTCATAAAAAAATTAAATAAAATTACATGCGGGAAATAAGTAGTGGTCCCGGCATGCGATATTTAAGGAACCGCAGCCGCTGCCCTCCTTAACAACCAGTAAAATAACCTTATTGAAATCAAATAAGTTGAAAGCCGCCATGTCCCTAACAACAGATGAGCAATGAAAATAAATAATACTGGAAAAAAAAACAGCGACGGGTCTCTTCCCAAATTTCCCAAATCCATACCAGGCCCTTCGAGTCTGGCATTGATTTTGAAGAGAACCCCTCCCCAAAAATTTTTTTTTAAATGGCATGGGGTCCCTTCAAAATCCATACCAGACCCTTATTCGAGCACGCAGCCCTTCCCTGACATGCTGGGCTGAACGCTCGTATAAGGGGCTGGTATGGATTTTGGGTCTGGTAAGCCTTTTTTTTTTTATTAAAATTTTGGAATGGGGGTTCCCTTCAAAATCCATAAAAGACCCAAAAAACAAGCCTTTTTTTTTTTTCACGTTTTAATTTCTGGTAATGAATCTCCACTGACAGTTGACGGCCACTCCCCGCCCCTCCACAGCTCAGCTCTCCAATGACCGTGGAGATACAGAGAGGAGAGACGCTGACTGACAGTCAGCAGGTCTCCTCTCAAGGATCTGTGAAAACCAAGTCATGGGCGATGTTTGGTGGCTCGGTTCTCAGTGCAGAGACAACTGGGGGACAGCTGCAGCATCGGTCTGATGCTCCATCCACATAGGCAAGTATAAGTCTTCAATAAAAAAAGAACCCATACTTCTCCTTTAAGGATGCGGCGGCCGCTGCCCCCTCCTTAGACACCATGTTGTACAGGACGTGGGTGCCTACCCGCTCATTAACAACGCCTATTTATTAATGTTAATACATTGGTTACCACCAGGCATTAAATTACCGCATGTGTTCATTACGTAAATGACTTCATAAAATAAATCTGCGGTATTGTAGTAGCCTTTTTAAGTGAATGCCAAAAACGTTTTGAAAAACAATGTGCGGTATCTTACCGCATGCGAGTAATGCGGTAAGATACCTCTTTGTTGGAGCTCGATATCCCCAACGCACATGTTCCTGAAAATGGTTGAAGAACGAGCGGGTGCTGTAGCGACCAATGGCTGGAGACCGGAAAGACTTCAAGGCAAGAAATGTCACCAGCATACCATGGAACTCCACAGAAGGATCCAATGCTTTACTGATTGATCACATCACAGCAGAAGATATCGATGTTTCAGAGCCACGCTGGACCCCCATCACCAGGCATGTGTCCTAATGCCGCAGAACTTAGATGTGGTCCATTAGCAAAGTAATATTTACTTCCGTCAGATCCTTTGTGACAGATCTCAGAGTTGGACTTTAAAACCTAAAACATCAAAACTTTGATACGTGAGCCAAAAAAAAAAAAAAAAAACATTTTCACATATCACTCAAACAAATTCCAATCACATGATCCGCAGCCAGTCTGCACTGGGCTCCCCCAGCACTGACCAATGGCGGTTGTCTGACACCCAGACAGATGGATACCGGAGGCGGGTGAGATAGTCCTGATAGTCCCACTACTACAGACACAGAAATGAGCACCTGCCTTCAGGCGGTTTCGAGTCAATTGCGTGCTTCCTCTCTTCCATCACTGTGTCTGGGGTTTTTCTAGCCAGGAAAAGTTTGTGAAAGGCTCCTTTAGACAATCAGTGAATGATTTATGGGTTGGGATTGCCTGCAGAAGGTCTGCATGGATTTCTCATACTATATAAAGTATAAACACAAAACTTATTATGCAACTGAGCAGAGCCTGCGTCAAACCATCCACTCCTATCACCACAAAAATGCCATAGGATAAAGACACAATATATTTACAGGGAATGCAGCACCATTCACGGTAGTCGCAGTCACTGCAGTTTAATATCTCGAACAATGTTGCATGCCCACCTTAGAGACAGTTTTGGTGGTATCTAGTAACTCTTTATTAATTTAGTCCTTTTAAGGAAACGTCAGATTTAAGCTGGGTTTACCCGTATCAAAATGTGTCCGGTTCAACGGGAAATGGCCAAATTTTGATGCGTGTGTATCCCTCGCTGTTCAACAGAAGCCAGTTATACCAACTTCTGTTGAACGGTCCTGTCCAGCTGGAAAACCAGCATTCGATTAGCTGCTGCAATGAGATGATACTGGGCCCCGCCCCCCATCATTGGATTTGATTGACAGCAGCGGGAGCCAATGGCTGCGCTGCTATCAATCTATCCAATCAAGAGCCGAGAACCCCCAGGCAAAGGAAGAGCGCATCTCCGCCAGGTGAAGTTCCAGGGCTCAGGTAAGTAAAACGGGGGGGTTGGGGGGCCGGTGACTGCTAGGTGTTTTTTCACCTTAATGCATAGGATGCATTAAGGTGAAAAAACAAGGGTTTACAACCCCTTAAAGCTTGAGTGCACCATTATTGTGCTCTTTACTGACCTCACAAATGCGCTTCTGGAAGAATGGTCAAACATTCCCATAGACACACTCCTAAACCTTGTGGACAGCCTTCCCAGAAGAGGTGAAGCGTTATAGCTGCAAAGGGTGGGCCAACTCAATATTGAACCCGACAGACTTATGCCCCGTACACACGGTCGGATTTTCCAATGGAAAATGTGTGATAGGACCTTGTTGTCGGAAATTCCGACCGTGTGTAGGCTCCATCACACATTTTCCATCGGATTTTCCGACACACAAAGTTTGAGAGCAGGATATAAAATTTTCCGACAACAAAATCCGTTGTCGGAAATTCCGATCGTGTGTACATAAATCCGACGGACAAAGTGCCACGCATGCTCAGAATAAATAAAGAGATGAAAGCTATTGGCCACTGCCCGTTTATAGTCCAGACGTACGTGTTTTACGTCACCGCGTTCAGAACGATCAGATTTTCCGACAACTTTGTGTGACCGTGTGTATGCAAGACAAGTTTGAGCCAACATCCGTCTGAAAAAATCCTAGGATTTTGTTGTCGGAATGTCCGGGACTGGGATAAGACTGGGATGTCATTAAAGTTAATGTGCATGTAAAGGCAGGTGTCCCAATACTTTTGAGGAGATATCTATCTCCACACAGCTTTGGCGCGGTTTCCAGCAAAAGGCTTTGTTAGGATGAAAGGTAACAAAAAAAAAAACAAAAAAAACACACACCTAAAAAAACGCAAGTGCCCCATCAGGATCACTTAATATAAAATTTTAATGAAAGTTTAAAAAATAATGTCATTTCAAAAGTTGTTTTCAGTAACAGGTAAGTTTATGTAAGACTTTAGTGATTGGGTTTAGATCTAATTCTAATAAAATTGGAATTTTATTCAACCCAAGTATGTAGCATATGTAAATACAGAGCCACATTAAATTTTTTCCTTAATACGCAAAGATGCACAAATGTTTGTTTACATGGACTAGAGATTGAAATTCCTGCTCAGTCATCAAAAAAAATACACAGATCAAACCCTGCAACCATGGCACATCCATTTTATCACAACGGTCAGCCGGGGGTCTCATAGCATCGCTTAAAAGGCTCCCGGATGGTTGTGGCGTTATCGCACGCACAACCTTAAAAACAAACACATCTGCTACTACGCAACAGCCAAGTGTGTAATTTGAGGATTCTTGTCATAAATCCCCATCGATACCAAATCCCATAATTTCCAGGTAGAGCCGCAGAGTGCGCTCTCCATCACCCCTCCCTGTCACGGTGAGAGAATGAGACTAGACCGCCTTGCAGGTACTTGATGGCTGAAATGAAGTCAGGAATTCCAGGCAGAGATAAGAGGACGGAATGATGTAATTTCCTCAGCACCTTCAAACAAAGGGAAGGCTACAGAATGTGAAGAGCAGCAACAGGCACACGGGGAAGATGCTTTTTTTTTTTGTGTTGGATACAACAAGGAAATTTAAAAAAGCATTGTAAAGGCTGAGTTCACACGTTTGTCCTTTTCACAGGCTCAGCCCGCCAATTTCCCCCCACCCCATCAAACACAAAAGGGAGAGCCAGAAAGGACAGAGGACAGCATAAGAATGGAGTCTTCATAGCTCGATAGCTCGTACTGCGGCCTTGCAGTACTTCGTTACAAAGCTCAGCTCTCACCAGGGGGGGGGGGGGGGGGGGGGGAGTGTCACCGGGGGGTAGGCTCCGGCTCCCATCAGTGGGTAAGCTCTCACCGGGGGGGGGGGGGGCGGCTCTCACTGGGGGGGGCAGGCTCCAGCTCCCATCAGGGGGTAGGCTCTCACCCGGGGGCGGGGGTAGGCTCTCACCCGGGGGCGGGGGTAGGCTCTCACCCGGGGCGGGGGGTAGGCTCTCACCCGGGGCGGGGGGTAGGCTCTCACCCGGGGCGGGGGGTAGGCTCTCACCCGGGGCGGGGGGTAGGCTCTCACCCGGGGCGGGGGGTAGGCTCTCACCCGGGGCGGGGGGTAGGCTCTCACCCGGGGCGGGGGGTAGGCTCTCACCCGGGGCGGGGGGTAGGCTCTCACCCGGGGCGGGGGGTAGGCTCTCACCCGGGGCGGGGGGTAGGCTCTCACCCGGGGCGGGGGGTAGGCTCTCACCCGGGGCGGGGGGTAGGCTCTCACCCGGGGCGGGGGGTAGGCTCTCACCCGGGGCGGGGGTAGGCTCTCACCCGGGGCGGGGGGTAGGCTCTCACCCGGGGCGGGGGTAGGCTCTCACCCGGGGCGGGGGGTAGGCTCTCACCCGGGGCGGGGGTAGGCTCTCACCCGGGGCGGGGGTAGGCTCTCACCCGGGGCCGGGGTAGGCTCTCACCCGGGGCCGGGGTAGGCTCTCACCCGGGGCCGGGGTAGGCTCTCACCCGGGGCCGGGGTAGGCTCTCACCCGGGGCCGGGGTAGGCTCTCACCCGGGGCCGGGGTAGGCTCTCACCCGGGGCCGGGGTAGGCTCTCACCCGGGGCCGGGGTAGGCTCTCACCCGGGGCCGGGGTAGGCTCTCACCCGGGGCCGGGGTAGGCTCTCACCCGGGGCCGGGGTAGGCTCTCACCCGGGGCCGGGGTAGGCTCTCACCCGGGGCCGGGGTAGGCTCTCACCCGGGGCCGGGGTAGGCTCTCACCCGGGGCGGGGGTAGGCTCTCACCCGGGGCGGGGGTAGGCTCTCACCCGGGGCGGGGGTAGGCTCTCACCCGGGGCGGGGGGTAGGCTCTCACCCGGGGCGGGGGTAGGCTCTCACCCGGGGCGGGGGTAGGCTCTCACCCGGGGATAGGCTCTCACCCAGGGGGAAGAGCTCTCAAGTTTGTGTCAATTTCTTACAGCTATCATTTTTTCGAGAATTCAGATAGCCGGATTACTGACGTACTAGCGGGCCATACTAAGCTTTATAAAGCAACTTAAGAAGTACAATTCAATGGGAAAAACTCAGAGGTTCTACTCAAATGATAAGTTAACCTTTTTTAAAAAAAAAATAATAAATGCACATCACATTTTGCAGGTAAAAAAAAAAAAAAAAAAGTTTTTTATAATAATTTGGGAGCCTGGAAAGCACTGCACCCATGATCAGCAGATTGTGGGTGCAATGCAGGGCTCTTGCAGACTCTGGGGTGGATTTACTAAAGGCAAATAGACTGTGCACTTTGAAAAGTGCAGTTGTACGCTGCAGGTGCAGTTGTTCCAGAGCTGAATAAATGAGCAGAAGCTCTGGCAACAACCATTCGTGTGCAAGCAAAAATGCTGATTTTTAATATTCCTTGCACGTGATTGAATACTCTTTGCAAAGTGAAGGTTTACCACATTTACTAAGCTCTGGAGCAACTACACTTGCTTTGCGAAGTGCACAATCTATTTGCCTTTAGTAAGTCAGCCCCTCTGTGTGTAAGCTGCCTGGCCATACATCGTATGGACAAGCAGTTACACACTAACAGAAAGCATTAATGAACTACCAGAGCACTCAACAGCACCGCGGTAGTTCATTGAGAACTACAACCCGACAGCTGCAAAGGCTGCTGGACCTTGTAGTTTTCTACTCACAGAACTCTGAATGAATGCCAGCCCCACAGGGTCACATTCTTTGCAGATTGTGACAAAGAGGGGGAGGGGAGATCCCACTGTCACATTGGGGAGTCGGGGGGGGGGGGGGCTGGGTGTCAGTGGGTTTATAACAGGTTACAAAAGTTGAACTTATCCTTTAAAAGCTCAGACATAAAATATGAACAAATCATATCCCTCTATAGTGTGTGTGCTTGTCTCAGTAAGTGCCATTTCTGTCTGCTGCTTAGTTCCCCTATCAGCACGAGTCACTTCTGACAAGTTTTCCTGACACCAAGAGGAAAAAGGTGACGGGAAGGGACCTCCATATGATTGACAGCCTCAGCTCTGTTCCTGTGCTGTGTGAAAGGGGGGGGGGGGGTGCCCCTTCCTTCCAATCAGCTCTCACAGCTCTACTCGCTGAGCTCTGCAGAGTGTAATTTCAGCTCTCTGCACCTGTTTAACTGCAATATTCTCTTCTCTACATCTGTTCAAAGTCCAGGATTTATAAAGCTCGTCTGAGCTGTCAGAAAAAAACAAAAATGTCCAACTTATGTAGGAGGATTTGTTTCATCTCTGTGCATCACCTGAGGCCACTCACTTCACTGAGTATATTGGGTATATGTAAGGGTAATTCTGCTCCTGACTTAACAGCATCTAACAGACATTGCGAATTTTGCAGCCAGTGAGGTAGCAAACAAGAGAGCAGCAAAGGAGAGTCATCCCCTGACGGAATGCTGTAGAATCTTCATTGCAAGTGAGAGACCAATGGAACAATATTCTAAGGCTGGAATGCTTCAAAATGTAGATGACGAGTAAGAAATCAGTGATGGAGCATTATCTCATTGTCCAAAAGTCTGCAAAGACTCAATCACTAATGAGGGACCAGAGGAGCATCAATCATCTCACTGGCTGGAATGCTGCAGAATCACCCAAGCACAACCTCACTTGACTACTGGATATTGCTCCTTCATTGACTGGAACTTCTGCAGAATCTCAACTGCAGGCTAAAGAGCATTGATGGACCATCATCTCATGGACCAGAATTCTGCAAAATCTCAAATCGCAAGTGAGGGACCAGAGAAGCATCGTCTTGCTGGCTGGAAAGCTGCAGAATCACCAAAGTACAACCACACAAGACTAAATGCCATAGCTCCATCACTGGCCAGAACTCGTGAAAAATCTCAATTGCAAGTAAGAGCAGTGATGAAGTGTCATATGGCTGACCAGAACACTCCAAATTTGCAAAGGACAACCAACAGATCATCACCTTGCTGGCTGGAGTGCTGTAAAATCTCAATTACAGCGTCATCTCGCTGGCCTGAAAGCTGCAAAATCACCAAAGCACAACCTCACTTGGACTAATGGACATTGATCCCTCCTTGGCCGGAACTCCTGCAGAATCTCGACTGCTAGTCAGGGACCAACAGATCATCATTTTTCTGGCTGGAATTTTTTAATCCCTCAATCACAAGTGAGAGAGCAGCAACAGGTATGTCATCTCAATGGCCAGAATGCTGCAAAGACTCTAATAAAAGTAAGCGATCAATCAAGCGTCATCTCTCTGGTTGGAAAGATGCAGAATTTCAAATGCAAGAGCAAGACAGTAGTGATGGAACAATATCCTGCTGGGGTGAATTGCTGCAAAAACTTGGACGGCAAGAGATCATATTGCAGGCTAAAATGCTGCAGAATCCTGAACACAAGGAAGAGAGCGGCAACAGAAGGTCAACTAGCTTGGCTAGTATGCGGCAAAACCTCAATAGCTAAGAAGAGAACAGCGACGCAGCATCTCACTGGCCAGAATGGAGCAGAAATCTTGGTTGTAAACGGGAAACCAACAAATCATCATCATCATCTAGCTGGCCAGAATTTCCATTGCAAGCGAGAAAGCAGCAACAGAGTGCCATCTTGCTGGCAGAAATGCTCCAAAGATTCCATCACAAATCGAGAGGCTAACGGAACATCATCTCGCTGGCTACAAAGCTGCAGAATCATCAAAAAACAGCCTCACTCTGTCTAATAGACCTTGCTCCATCACTGGCTGGAACTGTTGCTAAACCTCGATCGCAAGGGAAAGAACAGCAATGGAGCGTCCATTGCGCTGGCTGGAATGCTGCAAAGTCTAGATGGCAAGTGAAGGACTGACAAAAAACTTAATGGCTGGACCACAGCAAAAATCTGGATTGCTAGCTTGATAGGAGCAACAGAGTGTCATCTTGCTGGCTGCTAAACTGCAAAAATATCAATGGCAAGTGAGAAGAGTAGCAACAGTATCATCCTGCTGGCCAGAAAGATACAAAAACCTTACTTAAAAACAAGGGACACGTGGAGCATCATCTTGCTGGCTGGAATGCTGCAAAATCTCCATTGATCTTAAGGACCGTTGGAAAGAGCAAAAAGAGTAATACCATAAAGAAAGCTAACCCATAGCAATTCTATCACTGACGAGTTGTTAGCAATAGAATCACCAATATTACATGACCCCAAGCCATAATGGGAAGGAAGTAAATTGTGTGACTGAGGAATGTCCCTCCTCCGTATGCTAGAATGTCTAAATACAACAGATGTGTGCATTATTACTTGACTCTTGGTGTCCCTTGTCTGTTTTATCCAATATATCTACAGTGATCTAGCAGCCTCTGGGCATGAACTTCCTGTAATATAGACTGGTCACTTCCCCTCCCTTTCCTTGTGCAGGATGACTGGTCTGGTCTCCGCCCCCTCCTGTAGTTTTCAACAAGCAGCCTGTAGGGGGTGGGAACTGCTGGGCTCCTCCCACAGCTCTGCTCTCTGTACAAGCTATGTACAGCACAGTGATGACCTCACTGCTACTTTTACTTTTAATATTTGACTTTGCAAAGTGGACTTTTATCCTTTGTGGCTATTTAGGTATACTGTATATTAGAATGAAATTTTTTTGCCTGGAGTTCAGCATTAAATAGCCATCTAATATCAATAAATACTTGAATAAAAAAAAAGGGGGGGGGGGGTGGATCAGTTAACCACACAGATCCAGGTGAGCAAAATGGAATACTGAACCAAGTGCTAGGATAAATATGTTCAGTCAAACAGACAATTTAACTGTGTCACAGAAGATGATGAGTTAACTAAAGAAAAATAATAGGGCCACATGCATGCCAATTGCAGCCTCTACCAAATTATGCCACAGGGCTTAATTTCTCCCCCTCCTGCATGGGGATAGGACGGGGATTTGAGGGATACCCAGAGCCATTTATGTAGCTGGTGGATTGGATAGACCACAGGTAAATCAACAAAGGTCCTCTCCTTGGTCTTCTAAAGAAGGTAATGGTGTCCTTTGAGGAAGCAGTGAAATCTATTCATTGCTTCATTCTCCGGCATTAACAGTGGAGATCTTTCTCCTCTGTGTGCCAGTTTAGGAAGCGGAGCAGATCAGCGATCTACAAACGCTTCAAACATGCTTCTAACGGCCCCTGATACTGGAATCTCGTGAGACTTTACGAGATTACAGTGCCAGAAATTCACTGAAACGCCGAGATGTCAGTTTATTAAGCAGTGATCAATACACTGACAGTCGGCTTGGTTAATGTTAAGAAAATAACGAGTCCCCCTACATATCTATATATATATTATATAAATTAATTAAATATGATAGGGGGACATGCTTACAGTGTTGGGGGGGTCTGAACGAGGCATAAGGAAGTTGAGAATCTTCCTCCTTCCCCCTCAGATCCCCCGAGATTCCCTCTTCACTCCCCGATTCTCCACCTCTGAGCTGGTGAATCGGGGAGGGTGAATTCTGACACAGAGCACCAGTGAAGCGCTGAGACTGCAGCTTCATAAACTGGCCGTTAGTGTGTCAGTCAATGAGGATTCTCCATGTGCGGAGATCATCGGCGGGAGAACATGTTCAAACACTTCTCCCCCGATTATCTCTGTTTCATAAACTGTTTATGGACTGTGATCAGCATTGATCCTTGGGATCACCGCTGATCACTGCTTCATAAACGGACACCAATATGTGAAGCGCGTTGAGAAAGGAGACCTCAATGGAAGCCAAGCAAAAAATGTACCTGGGGACTACATGGCATATGCTTTGTATATAGCAAAAAAAAAAAACACGAGGCGGACTCCTCTTCCACAGAGCCCGCCTCGGTCCGCCAGCTCAGCGGGAGATCTCTCCGTTGATCTCCGCTAAGCTGGCAGATGACAGGTCCCTCTCTGCTCACCGTTTTCATCAGATCTTACCCAATCCGATAGCGACGGATCCGGACGTAGGGCCATCCGTCTGCTTTTAGCGGATCGGACGGGGTCGGATGTCAGCGGACAAGTCTCCGCTGACATCCGTCGCTCCATAGGCTGACATGGAGCGCCCGTTCAGGTCCGCCGTCAAAACTGACAGGCGGACCTAAACGGTCCGCCGTCAAAACTGACAAGCGGACCTAAATGGTCCGATCGTGTGAAAGGGGCCTAAGGAGTGCATTCGAAAGAGATGTCAATCTCGTAGCCACTATCTATAACAAACAGCAAGGTTTTTAAAAGATGGAAGCCAAACGTGAAGATGTGATAACAGTAGAAAGTAGCGTGCACCAAGACTGTGTTATGTCTCCACTGCTGTTCACTACCTAAACAAAGCATTTCAATGTATTTGTGAAGGTGTTGGAATTTCACCATATGAACTAAGATCCTACAGGACATAAATAATGGAGACGATACGGTTTTGCTTGCAGAATCAGAAAAAGACCTCCATTGCTTTTTTTTTTTTTGGGTTAACAAAACAGATCCTGTTCCCTCAAAGCATGTTATACAGCACAGTGCTTGTGCTGTGTCATTTGTCCCCCTGTAACACCTAAATTACCTGGCTGACCCTGTCTGGCTATATCCTCCCCCGTAAACTGACCACAATAATCAGGGCTGCTGACAGCTGACACCGTGGTCCGTTTATGTGATTCCGTCATCCTGTGTCTGTGTCTCCTCCCCCCTCCCCTCTCTGTCTGCTCATACCAGCGCCCCCCCACCCCCCCACCCCCTCCACTGCACTCATAACTTCTACTAAATCATCTTATCCCCCTCTGTACCATAATAACAAGTGTCCCTGTGTAGTGTAAAAAATCTGCCTATCTGTACCTATATAAACGCGGCACCCGTCGCTCAGCTGACTATCGGCTCTCTCTCTCTCCCCCTCCTCCCCGGCTGACGTCAGCGGGAGTGCTCGGCCCCACCCACTGGAACTGTGAGCGGGAGAGTGAAGATAGCGCTGGGAGCCAAGCTCATACAGGTACAGATCGGCAGATTTTTTATATTACACAGACACAGGGACACTTGTTATTATGGTACAGAGGGTAAAAGACAATATAGTAGAAGTGGGTTAAAAAACACTTTAAAGCCCAACTCCAGGTTTAATGTCACTTTAAATAATTTATTTGGGACAGGAATACCGAAACAACCAATTTTCCTTTGATGCAGCGGCTGTCAGCAAGTAGAACTATAGGCAAACACTTCCCCCCCCCCCATTTTAGATAGCGTTAGGGAGGGTTATAACCCCTGACAGATTTTTGTTTGCAATCTGTGTCCCATTGCGGAGATTTCCCTTTACTTCCTGTCCCATAGCCAAACAGGAAGTGAGAGGAAACCTCTGCAAATTAAGGGACTTCCCTGGGGACCCCCCCCCAGGTCACCAAAACTAGTGTCCCCATTGCAAGATTTCCCCTCTCTTACTTTTCTGGGGACAACCCAAAATTTGGGATTTTCTTTTACCTTAACTTTCAATGATAATGGTAAACAGGACAAATAAAGAGGGTGGTTCTTCCTTAACGGGGGCGAAGACAGCAATAAAAGCAGACAAGCATTGCAATCCATCTCCACTCTATCCAAAACTAAAAAAAAATAAATAAAGGTTTTGCCTTTAGTGATACTTTAACACTGTATATAGCATCGGACACAAACACAGTATACAGCACTAAGTTCCAGGAACTTCCCACTCCGTCTATTTCCATAACAAAATTGAGTCCAGCTTGATGCTTTTCTTAAACATACAAGGGCTTCCTGCCAATGGCTATCAATGAATTGGTGGAGAGGCGGGCAGATGAATGCTATTTTTAGCGCCACTTTACCGTCATTTTAGCGGTGCTTTACGGCAGCGAGTGGGGAGCATTTAACCCCAGCTAGCGGCCGAGAAAGGGCTAAAACGCCTCAAAGAAGCTGCTTGCAGAACTTTTTTTTGCTTCCTGCCAGCACACCGCTCCAGTGTGAGAGCCCGAGGGCTTTAACACTGGAGTGACAGGAGAGGCGCTTTACAGGTGCTATTTTTAGCGCTATAGCGCCTGATTGTAAAAGTAGCCTTAGCGAACACATGCAGCAGAAGAAAAATTTGACAGGTGTCTCCTAACTGGACTCTAAGGGCTCTTTCACTCGGATGAAAAACGGACATACATGTATCCCTATGGAGCGTCGGATGTCAGCGGTGACATGTCCGCTGACATCCGACCCACTCGGATCCAAAAAGTGTAACAGAGGAAAACCCTACTTTTCCATCCGTTTTCGGATCAGATCGGGTGACGACGGACACTACGGTCCGTCGTCATCCGATCCCCCATAGGGGAGAGTGGCGCTCTGACAGGTCCGTCGCTGCACAGTGTGCAGCGACGGACCTGTCATTTTCCTGCTCAGCGGGGATCGGCGGAGCGATCCCCGATGAGCAAGCGGGTGTTCACGGGGCGGATCATCACTGATCCGCCCAGTGTGAAAGAGCCCTTAGGCCCCTTTCACATGGGAGGACCGTTCAGGTCCGCTTGTCAGTTTTTTAGGTGGACCTGAACGGATGCTCCATGCAGGTCTATGGAGCAACGAATGTCAGCGGTGACATGTCCGCTGACATCCGATCCGCTGAATCCAGACGGATGGAAACCCTATTTTCCATCCGTCTGGCGGATCAGATGAAAATGGACAGGCGGTCCGTTTTCATTCGATCCCCCATAGAGGAGAGCGGAGCTCTGACAGGTCCGTCTCTGCATAATGAACAGAGACGGACCTATCATCCGCTGACAATCCCCGCTGAGCATGCGGAGTCCGTACATGGACAGCCCCGTGTGAAAGGGGCCTAAGAAGTGTTAACCTGCCAAAGAAAAATCTCCCACTCTTCACAATCACGCCTTATTCACATCACCAGTTTTTGGAAGCTACAGTATAATACTTGTGAGCAACTAATTTCAAGGATAAAGCACACAAAGGGCAAAATTAAAACCAAAATATCTCATGAGCACCTATAGAATTCATTGGGAATTGCTACTTCTGTACATCCATGGAACCATAGGTTTATGTGTTAGTTTATCAAAAAACCATGTTAAATATGGCATCAGTTTTATGTTGCCTCTTTTACAATAGAAAATATTAAAAAAAAAAAAAAAGAAGTTTTATTACTCAGATAGTACAATATCTATATCACCGATTGTTAAAGTGGTTGTTTTATTTATAGATTTTTTAAAAATAAAACATGTTATACTTAGGGCTCTTTCACACATAATGTTCGTTTTTGACAGACTTCGTTTGCTCAGCGGCGGATCGCTCCATTGATCCTCGCTGAGCCTGTGAATGACAGGTCCTACTCTGCTCTCTGTGCTCTTCTCTGTGGGGGATCGAATGAAAACAGATCGGTTTTCATCCGATCCGATAGACAGATGGAAAATAGGGTTTCCATCCGCCTGAGTTTAGCGTATCGGAGCAATTGTCAGCGGACATGTCACCACTGACATCCATCGCTCCATAGAATCGTATGGAGCATCCGTTCGTGTCCGCCTAAAAAAAAAAAACTGACAGGTGTACCTGAACGGTCTGCATGTGTGAAAGGGGCCTAACCTGCTCTGTGCAAGGGATTTGCACAGAGCAGTCCCTATCCTCCTTTTCTGGGGACCCCGGCGGCACTCCTAGCTCCTCCTCTTCATCGGGTGACCCCACAGAGAGCTGCTTTCCCTGGGGCACCTGTGCGGGAGAACTCACGAGTCCCGCTGCTGCGTCAGGTTCAGGTAAGAAAAAGGGGGGCTCTGGGGGTCAGCTGCAGCACAGAAGATTTTTCACCTTAACGCATAGAATGTATTAAGGTGAAAAACCCTGAGACTTTACAACCCCTTTGTGATCTACTCAACTTTTTCTGCTCATCTTTATTGTTAGTGTATTTTATGTGCGGCCCAAGACAATTCCACTTCTTCAAATGTGGCCCAGGAAGGTCAAAGTTTTGGACACCCATGATTTAAAGTAAGAGGAAACCTTAAAAAGGGGTTGTAAACCCTTGTGTATTTTCACCTTAAGGCATCCTATGCCTTAAGGTGAAAAAACACCAGGCAGCGACCAGCCCCCCATTTCACTTACCTGAGCCCCTTCATCTCTTCAGCGGGGACCCGCTGTCCCTCTCTCCACGGGGTCCCGGCTCTTGATTGGATAGATTGATAGCAGCGCAACCATTGGCTCCCGCTACTGTCAATCATATCCAATGACTCGGGTGCCGGGGGGGCGGGGCCGAGTCCGGCATTCGTGTCTATAGATGCAAATGCTGGACTCGGGAGCATGCCCACAAGGTAAGGGTATCTGATGTGAGGAGGAGCCGCGAGAGCCACCGGGGGACCCCAGAAGAGGGTGTTCGGGGCCACTCTGTGCAAAACAAGCTGCACAGTGGAGGTAAGTATGATACGTTTTTTATTTTTAAAAAATAACTCCTTTACAGACTTTATTGAAATAAAAGAAGAAAGGAAGTCTCCATCAAAATAAACAACCAAAAATAAATAAATAAAAATGACAAAGAGCATGGTTGAAACCAAATGACACAAAGTAAAACTAATGCTTGAAAATAAAAGAAATATGTACGAAAGTAACCAACTTCCAATACCTTGGAATATGGATTAACGAAAACCTGAAAAACCATGTTGACATCACAGCTGGAATCGCTAAGGCCAAACAAAAATTCTGCGGACACTTACCCTAGGTTCACACCCATGCGTTTTTTTTGTGCGTTTTGCAGTTGGCAAAAAACACACTTCAGTCCATTTAACATGGTTTCCAATGGTACAGGATCACATCTATGCGTTTTACGGCTGGTGCGTTTTTGGAAAGAATAAATAATGATATTTGAAGCGCTTCACAATGTGCATGAAAATGAATATATAAGAATAAATATAAATAGTCAAATAAATCCAGCGGTGAGTAAAAATTTCCTAAAAAATCCAGCAATCAAAATAGTGTAAAATTATAAAAAAAATAAATAAAAAATTAGTGACACCAAATGTGTAAAAAATTCACATAAAAAAATCCACATAAAAATAAATAAATAGATAGGGATGTATTCAGAAGGTTCAATTATACAGGTGTAGAATCCTAAATGGTATAGAGCTTTTGATCACTAGCAAAGCTGTTTAAAAACACTTGCTTAATTAAGGTGCTCATTGATAGTAACAATGTGTTTTTTGCTTCTATTCACAACCAATGTGAGAATCATAAACAGGCAGATAAGAGAAAAAACTAATCATTGTGCAATAGTTAGGATACCAAGGTACACAGGTAAACTTCAATCCACTCACGTGTGCCTTATAATAAGGCATATGCAGGTTTTACTATAGCAGTCAGCCGCCTTAGACAGGAGCAGATTCAGTGCAGTACACTGTGTGAAACTGCTGATCTGCCAAGGACGCTCTGTGCAGATCAGCAGTTTCACACAGTGTACTGCACTGAATCTGCTCCTGTCTAAGGCAGAGGAGTGCTATAGTAAAACCTGCATATGCCTTATCATTATAAAGGCACACGTGAGTGGATTGAAGTTTACCTGTGTACCTTGGTATCCTAACTATTGCACAATGATTGGTTTTTTTCTCTTATCTGCCTGTTTATGATTCTCACATTGGTTGTGAATAGAAGCAAAAAACACATTGTTACTATCAATGAGCACCTTAATTAAGCAAGTGTTTTTAAACAGCTTTGCTAGTGATCAAAAGCTCTATACCAATCAGGATTCTACACCTGTATAATTGAACCTTCTGAATACATCCCTATCTATTTATTTATTTTTATGTGGATTTTTTTATGTGAATTTTTTACACATTTGGTGTCACTAATTTTTTATTTATTTTTTTATTTTATTTATTTATTTTTTTTTATAATTTTACACTATTTTGATTGCTGGATTTTTTAGGAAATTTTTACTCACCGCTGGATTTATTTGACTATTTATATTTATTCTTATATATTCATTTTCATGCACATTGTGAAGCGCTTCAAATATCATTATTTATTCTTTTTAAGTGACTCTGAAAACACTCTCTTTTGATAGCAGCCTCACTTGGTTTTATGTGTAATTATCAGCTATTTAGCATCACAGCGCTTTGTGCTTTATATATATATATGCGTTTTTGGAAAGGGTCGGGGACTTTTTTCCACGTTTTGCATGTAATAGACTTCAATGGAATCACACAAGTGTTGTGTTTGTGATGTGATTTTTGATGTGTTTTGCTGGTTTTATTCTTCCGTTTAAAACACTGCATATAGCTTGGTTGCTAAGGAGGGGCCAGGAAGCCAGCCGCCGCTTCCTGAACAACTGATGAGTCATCAGCTGTCAGCGGGCTTCCCTGCTTAAAGTAAAAAAAAGAAAAATAAATTTTCAGCAAAAAAACAAAAAAACAAAAACAAAAACAAAACCAGCGAGGGGTTCCCCTCAGGTCTATACCAGGCCCTTCGAGTCTAGTATGGATTCGGAGGGAACGTGATATCACAAGGGTCGGGCTACGGCCCATGGCTATATAAGTGGTTCCGGACAGCGGGGGACATCAAAACAGAGGAAGGCCGCTTCAGGACAAGACTGTCTTTATTTGTTTTTTAGTGGGTAACCAGCGAGGAAGACAGCACAAGAAGAAGATGACGACACTGGGAGATGACGGTTCTGGGAGAAGATGGCTCCGGGCTTCTTATTTAATAAAGGACTTGTTAAAAACCGGCTCTTGTATTTTGTTAACATTTCACTGGATCTTTGGTGAATGGGTAGGGGTACAATGTACTCGATACCCATTCACATGGAGGGGTTCTGGATCTGGGGGCCCCCTTCTTGTTAATGGGGGCTTCCAGATTCCAATAAGCCCCCCGCCCGGGAAGAGACCCTTATCCTCTTCAACATGGGGCAAAGGTGCTTTGGGGTGGGGGGGATGCAGAGCCTCTCACTTGTCCCCTACCTTTCCTGACCTATCAGGTCGCATGCTCGGATAGGGGTCTGGTATGGATTGGGGGGGGGTTGCCACGCTATTTTTTTGGCATGGGGGTCCCTTTCAAATCCATACTAGACCCGAAGGGCCTGGTATGGACCTGTGGGGGGAACCCCACGCCGTTTTTTTTTTGCTAATTTTTTGGGGTTTTTACATTTAGCTTTCAGCAGGGAAGCCCACTGATGACTCATCAGTTGTTAAGGACATGGCGGCCGGCTTACCAGCCCCCTCCTTAGCAACCAGCTATATACAGTGCCTTTTAAAAGGGGGGGATGTAAAACGCAAAATGCATGAAAACTGCATGCAAAAAACGCAGGTTTAAAAACGCACTGCAAAATGTGCCTGAAAATTGCATCAAGCGCAGCAGCATTGATGTGAACCTAAACAAAGCCAATCAGGGGCAACCTCCCTTTAAGCACAAGGAAAAGATTGCTACAAAAGCAAGCCTGGTCTGTTCTCAGGTATAGCGCAGGAACGTTTTCCCTCACTAGATCTAAAAAAAAAAAAAGGATCAAAAAATTTTCAGCTGTGGTTCCACAAGAGGATCTTGAAAATTAGCTGGACGAATATGGTCATGAATCAAGAGATGCTGTAGGGCCCCCCATTTACACTGACAGACCGATCGGGTCCGCCTGTCAGTTTTTCAGGTGGACCCGATCGGACCATCCATTGTTCTCTATGGAGTGGCGGATCTCAGTGGACATCATAGCGGAGTGGACACGGACCTGTCATCCACCTGCTTAGTGGGGATCAGCGGAGAGATTCCCCGCTGAGCAGGTGGATCCACTTGACGGAGTCCCCCCTGTCTAAAAGGGGACTTAGGATTAAATGAAGAAAAATCATGTCTACTGGGGTATATTGAAGAGAAATTGCTACATGTTTGCTCATATTACAAGATACTCTTGCTGGAGAGGAGCTACTTGCAATGCCTCATGGAACTTGTAATATAGTAAAGCGACCTGACACAACCTGATCATAGCAGTGGCAAACCTCCTTCCCTGTTAAAGTTAGACAAAAAGAAAAAAAAAGGAGGAAGGAATGGGACTTTGTATGAGGCATGTCACTGAATTAATACCTTGTTCATATTAATCATTGAATTATTTATTGATTAAAAATCAAGTTAAAAAGTATCAATAATCTTTAGTAAAAACACAATATACTGTAAACAACAGTTCACTTGTATGAATATACAATTATTATACAAAGTAAAATACAACATGATTAGCAGTGCAATTCCATAAAACACTGATGAAGTCTGTGACGATACGCGTTGGTGTGAGGCTACACGGCCACCCTCGTGGAGCTCAACCCGGGCATCGCCACAATCCTTTCAATACTAGAAGCAGTCGAGTGACACCAGGCAGGCAAGCTATTGTTTACATGCTCGTTTTTAACCCTATATTTGTAAGTGCAATATGTAAGGGGGGATTTGGAGATTCATTAAAAACTGTTCAAAATGGAATTATGCTATGAGAGCTTCTTTATCCTTTGGGCATGATTGCTACTTGATCTCAAGCTCATAAGCGATCTATTGGAGTCTGACATTCCAGGATAGAACACAGTGTGAACCCATACAGACCTAATACTGGTGAAATTACGTTAGAAGCTAAAGGAGGTAGACCGTACCATGATCCGATGACCAGAGAAGGAAGTCCACTTATTTGTGGAGTTTAAGGCCGATTTTCACCTGATTTCTGGCGAGGTGTGAAATCTTACGGGAGTGGTGTCCCACGTGGTGTGGTGAAGGAATGAAGATTCTGAGGAATTCATTATAAATTACAATTTTTTTCTAACACCCCCCCCCCCCCCACGCACTGTTGGTTATTTTGTTACAACTGATTACTCTACAGAGACTTTTTTATAATGAGGACATTGTGCTGGTTTTATATATTTTTATGCATTTAAAATTGATATCTTTCTGGGACTGATACAAGAGTTTAGCGCTGCTCATGCCTATATCTCCTTAGGGTGTGTAGACATATTTTCACAACAGCTGGAGGGCCCACAAATTTAGCTCCCATGAGCTACAGTACAAAAGAACATGAGAAAGAAAAGTGAAAGGGAGAAGAATTTGGTGGATGAACGACATCCAGGAAATGACAGGCAGCCATGATATGAAGCTGAACATTAACCTGGCAAAAGACAGGACCAGTTGGAAGGTGATGGTGGAGGCAAGGTTCTAAGTCTGAAGTTTACCAAAGACCGCAAGCGCTCATGCTAGTGGTAACAGTAAAGTAAGAGACGTTCATTGTTCGGCCCCTGACACACGAGGAGGGTGCTGTTGGGAGTCTGCCCGCTCAGAGGGGGATCTGTCCGGTGATCCCCACTGAGCGGGTAGATGACTGGTCCATGTCCGCTTATGCAGAGCAGACACAGCCCCCTCTCCTCTATGGGCAGTCAGATGTAAATGGACACTCGACTGCCATCCAATCCGATTTACCAGATAGGGAAAAGATCTCCATTTGTCTGTTTTTAGTGGACAGGATTGGATGTTAAAGCGGGGGTCCACCCACACCGCCAAAAAAAAAAAAAATATTAAAAGCCAGCAGCTACAAATACTGCAGCTGCTGACTTTTAATACATGGCCACTTACCTGTCCCAGGGTCCAGCGATGTCGGCAGGCGACGCCGAGAACCCGCTCGGTTCTCGGCAGCTGCCGCCGCCATCCTGGGTGAGGGAATCAGGAAGTGAAGCGTTGCGGCTTCACTTTCCGGTTCCCTACTGCGCATGCGCGAGTCGCGCTGCGCATCGTAAGTGGTCCCCGCTCTCTCCTGGGAGCTGTGTGTTTCCCAGGAGACAGCGCGAAGGGACGGGAAGAGGCATAAGACTCCCATGGGAGTCTATGCCGGAAGTGGGTGCAAATACCTGTCTTAGAAAGGTATCTGCACCCCCCTCCCCCCTGAAAGGTGCCAAATGTGAAACCGGAGGGGGGTAGGGTTCCGAAAAGCGGAAGTTCCATTTTTGTGTGGAACTCCGCTTTAACAGGTGTTAACAGACACATGTCCGCTGACATCCCGCAGCTCCATAGAGGAGACTGGAAAACTAACAGGCGGACCCAAACCGGTCCACCCATGTGAAAGGGCCCTTAGGGTTTAGGGGCTAGACTTGGAAAACCAACATACCTCCAAAGTTGGGCCAGGTACCCAAGGAGAGTGTAAAAAGGTTGCTGGGCACTAGAGCTGGAGCTGCTCAGTAATGTTGGTAAAAAGCAAATATGGAGGTCCAAGGAGTGCACTCCCAACAATAGGAAGCGTCAGAGTTAATGTCGGAGCCTCCAGCAAGGAGGATAGTGAGCAGCATAGACAGCAGTGATATCACCAAATCTAAAACCTATTTTTCTGAGACTAGCAGTCATAGGAGACAGTGCCTTAGATCTCACACGGCAGATATCCTGGAGAGCCTAGATACCCTCATATCAGGAAAAACACGGCCATTTTTCAGGAGGAATTCCAGACAGGGTACTGCTTAGGCACAATTATCATTGCTACATATTCCCCTAGAACATAGTAAATCGTCACTTTTTGAGTTCAGGTCTAAGAGGAGCCAAACTATGTGACACTAGTCAACCATACCTAGTCTAAAAAAAAAAAAAAAAGCCTGCTTCTATACGGGATAATTAAGCATCCACACGGAAGGCAATGGCTAATTATGTTTCAATGGCATTCCTGAGGGAGGGTTGTTAGTTAAATCAAAGAGCCTTTACTGACTGCAAAGATTTAACCCTTCTTAATACTTTCATAAGCACAATATCTTACTGAGGCCAAAAAAAAAAGCTGGGGGCAACGACATGCATTTCCTTTGTTCCCATCTACTTGCTTTCATTTTCTAAACTGCAGCCGAAAAATTGAAAATCAGAGACAAAACGTTCGCTCTGAGCCCAGACATCCTCCTCCGAAGCCCCAAAGGCATATGTATAGTAATCAGTCTACTTGGGATCGTTTTGGTTGATTTTAGCAATGCGTGTTTCCTGCGTTTTTACACGAGATAGATACGTTCATTTCCGAGCAGAGCAGCAAAAGACGCTTTTACAAGTGAGGTCCAGGCTCTTTTGATTCTTTAAAAGCAATATTAAACCCAAAAGCAAACGTTTATTATATTGCAACTTCTCAATTTGTAAATGTGATGGCTGCATTTGTTTTTTTTTCACCTGGTGATCTGGCCAGTAAGTCTGGTTTTTTTTTCAACAGAACAAGCTGTTCTGCAGTTAGTGGGATGAGACAAACCGTTTACCACCAACAGGGGTGCTTACAGTGATCAGCTTTTATTTATTCATGTAAAAACTATCCCAAAAGAAAAAAGGTTTACTATAACTGCTTGTGTAACCGCAGTATACGCTGAAATTTGGCTTCTATTTATTAGTGTATCTAAATCTGCTAGTAAATCTAACACTACCGTCCCCACCCCACCCCGACGGACAATGCTCCAAAAAGGTGCCCCCCTGTGTTCCTTCATCCAGAGTGGGGGCACTACAGGTTGTCGGTTACTGGCCAGATCACCAGGTGAAAACAGAGGGGGAAAAAGCCTAAAAAAATAAAAATAAACCTAATGCAGCCACCACTTCTAATGATTGGTAAGCAGAAATATATTACATTTGTGGTTCTGAGTTTAATACCAATTTAAAAGGGCGAGGAAAGTGCACCCGTTAGTGGTGACTGCATTTGTTTTTTTTTTTTCACCAACCAAAAAACGGCCTGTCCTAGGGTGACATGCACTGTTATCTATGGAGCAGCATTGTCACCCTCAGCTGCTCTCCTGATCTGGATTGCAAACACCTCCCCCACTCCTTATCACCATTACATAGAGGGGTGTCCACCAGAAGTTACAAGGATGTTGCATTTCTGTACTTGTAAAAAATGTTCTCAACCTGAAAAAAATGCAGCCACCACGTCGAAGGACTAGCAAGCTGCAATATATAACATTTTTGTTCTTGAGTTTAGATATCCTTTAAAAAAAAAAGACAGGTAGAAAAAGCATTTTAACCCCTTAGCGCTGGCCGCACGCAAACATGCGGCCTCTCGGCGCCTGGTCCTCCGCTGTCAATTCAGCTGTGCTGAGAGCGTGCACGGTGCGTGCTCCCGACACCGTTACCAGCGCCTAACCAACAGCTCCTGATCGCTGCTTGCGATTGGGGTTTTTCGAATCACGTGACCCCCCATCACAGCGGTCACATGCTCTTAAGCCCCGGCATTATAAACCTCTTAAAGGCCCGGGAGGTGCCGGTGTGAAGAGGTTAACCACTTGCCGACTGTGCACTGTAGTTATACTGCTACAGTGCGTACCGGTTATGCAGAATAATGCCCTGTACACACGGTCAGATTTTCCGACGCAAAATGTGCGATCGGACTTTTTCCGTCGGAATTTCTGACACACAAAGTTTGAGAGCAGGCTATAAAATTTTCCGACAACAAAATCCGATCGGTTAAATTCCGATCGTGTGTACACAATTTCGACGCACAAAGTGCCACGCATGCTCAGAATAAATTAAGAGACGAAAGCTATTGGCTACTGCCCCGTTTATAGTCCCGACGTACGTGTTTTACGTCACCGCGTTCAGAACGATCGGATTTTCCGACAACTTTGTGCGACCGTGTGTATGCAAGACAAGGGTGAGCCAAGATCCATTGGAAAAAATCCATGGATTTTGTTGTCGGAATGTCCGATCATGTGTACAGGGCATTACACATATACAAGTGATTCTTCGCAACTCTGGGGGCGTGCACCGATCACCAGTTCCCGGCCAATGATTTATGGCGGGGATCCACCAGTGTGTAAACCCAAAGTTCTCTCCTGACAGCGATGTGGTGCCAGTTTTTGTTTCCCTGCGAAGTAGTGAATAAAAACTGCCACACTGCTTAGTTAAAGCACCACACATTTCACACAGTAGACATAGGCACACATTTAACCCTTTGATTGCCCCAGATGTTAACCCCTTCCCAGCCAGTGTCCGTGTATATTATTAGCATTAGTGTCACTGGAGATGTCTCTGGCCAGTTCCCACAAAGTGTCAGTTAGTGTCAGATTGCCCACCGTCCCGCTATAAGTCACTGATCAATGCTATTACTAGTATAAAAGAAACAAAATATATAAAAACGACAGTATATTTGAATTTGTTTTTTTCAAAATATATGCCAATTTTTCGTTCAGAACGCAAAAAATAAAAACACACCCTGTGTTATCAAATACCACTAAAAGAAAGCTATATTTGTGGGGGTAAACAAATTATATAAATTTTGTTTGCGTACAGCATTTTATGACCGCACAATCGCCAGTTAAAGTAGCGCAATAGCAAAAAAATGGCCTGGTCATGGAGGGGGTAAAATCTTGCGGAGCTGAAGTGGTTAATACCAACACTGAAAAACCAAACATCCACAGAGAATCCTTATGCCGCGTACACACGACCGGTTTTTCAGTCAGAATAAACTCTGACGTTTTTCTCGACGGAATTCCGCTGAAACGGACTTGCCTACACGCGATCACACCAAAGTCCGATAGTTTAGAACGCGATGATGTACGACGGGACTAGACAAAGAAATTTTAATAGCCAGTAGCCAATAGCTGCCCTTGCGTCGTTTTTGGTCCATCGGAACAGCATACAGACGAACGGTTTTCCCGATAGGAACTGATTCCGTCGGAAAGATTTGAAACATGTTCTATTTCTAGGTCTGTCAGAATTTTCGAAAGAAAAAGTCCGATGAAGCCCACACGCGATCGGAATGTCCGATGGATCTGACCTTTTCTGCAGGAAAGTCCGGACGTGTGTACGCGGCATTAGGCCTAGTTTACACCTGAGGGGAATAGATGGTTAAGCCGTATTTTTTATGTCCCTTGACTGCCCCTCTTAAGCTGCAAAGGCAGTTGGTTGTAAGCATGCCAAATACAATTCTCTGCTTATACTCCATGACGCTTTCCACCAAATGCGCCCACGCCACAAAGCGTGCGGTTGCAGCTTGGTGGTGTGGGCTTCTATGGGTTAAAATGGGCAGAGAAGAGATACAAAATGCCTTGAAGTGTGTCCTACTGTAGATTGTTTTTCAGAGGGCAACGCTAGCATATACAAGCCCTTAACAAAAAAAAAAAAAAAGAAGTGGTCTGCCTGCTGCACGACATCTCAACCCAAATATGAGTGCATGCATTGTCTATACAGCAAACACATCACCTCCCTGTGACTGCAGAGGAATTACACGGCCTGTTCTTGGCCTTGTCAGCCAGGCGGCACTTAGAAGGGGTTAACGTGTACACACTGGGCTAAAATTAGCTGAAAGACAGGTGGAAAGAGCAGAAATCCTGCAGAGAGCGGCAGCGACAAGCTCTGCCTGCAATGGATGGAGGGAGGCCTGCACCGAGTCCAGGACAACAAAGGACCTACAGTACTGTCTGCCTCGTTATCAACAAGTGTCATGGCTATTCAACAAAAAGGTGAAAACTGAAAAGAAAATGAATGTGTAAGGCGCTGTTACCCACGGTAAACAGACACTATGGTAATGACGTCAGACATTCGGATTCACTTTTCTTCACCTCAGTGACAAAGCCCCATTACTGTTCAATCTGAAGGACTCTTTTCTTCAGGCTTCTGAGGAGATTTACTATAAACAGTGTTAATTTTGACGTCAAATTTCAATTCAGTTTTAGTCATGGTCTTGACTAAAATGCCATTTTTCGTTTTAGTCTACTAAAATAGTGTTAATTTCGTCAACGAGAAGGGCACATTTTCACTGTTACATGTTTTTGACGGAAAAATAGATAAAAATTCATTGGCAAACAGGCAGGAATGTAATGCAGGAGACATATGGTGTCTCACCTACGTTAAAATTCCATTACCTGCCAAAGGTGGCCCTCGGAGCCCTCTGATGTGGCCGTCGACCTCAAAATGAATGCAGGAGTTTTTGTACGCTTTCAGAAAGTGCAACACACCCGCAAGATATAATAGAAGTTTATGGCAAACCCACAGGAAAGCCACAGGTGTGAAAGCAACGTTATAGGGGGCTCAGGACAAGTAAGGGCGTGTTTACATTTGCATTTGAGGAGTGATGGTTTTTACCCCCCCCCCGATGATGTAGCGTCAGAGGTCACAATGGCGACTCCACTCAATGCTCCAGGGTGCCCGTGCAGCCTCCCTGTCACATTCTGTTTTTTCACTTGGGCAGGGGGGTGGCATATACAGGAGCCGATCCTCCATTTTTCTCCAGCGATTGCTGAAATTTGGCTTCTCCTCCTCTCCCGCCCGCATTCAGCGGCTGCAGGGGGAAAATGTTCATTATATAATATAAAAAAAAAAAATTAATTCTGAATAGAGGTCGACCGATATATCGGCCGGCCGATATATCGGCCGATATTTGGCGTTTTTTACTTAATCGGCATCGGCCGATTGTGCTGATAAAAAAGGCCGATTGTAACTTCAGCCGTGACTTGCAAATGACTTCTGTAATAGAAGTTAATGCAAGTTTCCCGAGGTTATCTGTAGAAAGAATTCTCTCCCCCTCTGGGCAGCCTGCCAAGTCTGATAAGAAGATACATTTGTATCTCTTTCAGGTTCTTTTTATCAATAGACTGAACTCCGTGGAGAAGTTTTCAGTTTAACTATTTAAAGACTAAATCTTTTCTGACACTTGTTGCTTACAAGTAAAAATCCTGTATTTTCTGCTACAAAATCACTTAGAACCCCCAAACATTATATATATTTTTTTAGCAGAGACCCTAGGGAATAAAATGGTGGTTGTTGTAATATTTTATGTCACACAGTATTTGCACAGCGGTCTTTCAAACGCAATTAAAAAAAAAAAAAATACAGTAATGAATTAAAAAAAAACCTAAGCAGTAAAGTTAGCCCATTTTTTTTCATCCAAAAGCTTTGATTACCTGTTTTTGTGTATTTAATATTTAAGATAGTTTTTTTTTTTTTTTTTTTCTAAATTATACATACAAGTGAACTGATTGGAGGTTTGTTTTGTTTAATGTTTAAATGAAAAAAAATTATGTATTACTTAAGGCTGCTTTCACACTGCAGGCATGCGTTGATGGTAAAACGCTGCTAGTTTTAGCGGCGCTTTACCGTCATTTTAGAGGCGCTATTCAGCTGCTAGCGGGGCGCTTATAACCCAGCTAGCGGCCGAGGAAGGGGTTAAATGCGCCCCTGAAGCGCCGCTGCCAAAACGCTTTGCAGGCGCTTCGGCAGCGGTGCGCACTCATTTCAATGGGCAGGAGTGGTGGAGCAGCGGTATACACCGCTCCAAAGATGCCGTTTGCAGGACTTTTTTTTACATCCTGCCAGCGCATCGCCTCAGTGTGAAAGGACTCGGGATATCACACTGAGACTGCAGGGGAGCCGTTTTACAGGCACTTTACAGGCGCTATTTTTAACCCAAAAGCACCTGAAAAACGCCCCAGTGTGAAAGGGGTCTAACTGTTAGATTTTATGAGATGAAGGGAAAAAAGAAAAAAAAAAAAAAAAAAAAATCGGCCAAATATATCGGCCCAAAAAAATCGGCATCACATATCGGCCATCGGCCACCGCGATTTCTAAATATCGGCATCGGCATCGGCCAGAGAAAAACCCATATCGGTCGACCTCTAATTCTGAAACATTTAATTTCATTGTGGCCCACGACCGGTTACCAAATCACTTAAGCAGCCCTCGATCTTCAAAAGGTTGAGCACCCCTGCGGTATGCCCTGTACACGTAGCTCAGTGGACACCTTTGGGCAATGCTATGATGAATGAACTCGATGACCAATGAAAATGGTAAAATACTGGTACCCAGGAACCAAACTGGCCAAAGATGACAGCAGGCGGTAGGGGGGTCTGGGGGACTGCAGTGCTGTATAGAAGGTGAGTATAGTTCAGTTTTAACGTACACTTTGCAACACGTTCAGGGCTCATTCACACAGGCACCGTACAGTGTGAAGAGCCCTTTGTTTACTTTTCTCTCCTAGTGCTGAGCAGTGTGCAGGCAGCCCCCCATTAGTGAATGGGGATGCATTGGCTGTACGGTCTCACCCTCACATCTGAGTTTGACAGGGACTGGTGCATAGACCCCGACGCAGAGCCTGTGCATCCGGGGGGTTGCTCCTTTCCCTGCGTACTGTAACACTCGTTTGTGCAGGTGAGTCTGATGAGTGCCCAACCACTATGGGCTGCCTGCACACAGCTCAGTGATAGGACAGAGATGTAAACAAAGGGAATCAGGGGCCACACTGCAGGGGGTGAGCACTTGTGTGAATGAGCCCTAATACACATGTCCAGCTTGCCTATATTTATAATAGTATCTGTTCCCATCTAAGCATGTTTTTTTTTTTCATATGGGCGGCTAGGGAGCAGGGCAAAAAAAAAAAATCACAGGAAGCTGAGCTGCGGTTTTACCACCCCCCTTGCGTGTAAAATACAGCTGGAGGAGACTGTTCACAAGCAAAAGAATTATTAATGCAGCATGCCAAGTTGACAGGCAGCACTGACTGCCAAAGTTGGCCATTTAAGTCAATGGGACTGTGCTGGAACCGTGAGCTCGCATTTTACCTATTGTAAATTTCCATTCGGCAAAGAAAAGAAAAAAAATTGCATTTAAAAGGCTGCAGGATCACCTCCTGAATGCAGCTCATTAGCCTCTACACAGCAGAGTATGAGCTAGTGTGAACCCAGCCTCAGTGCATTGAGAGGCCCACAGAAACTCAATAGCAGCTCATGAAAGTGCATATGGGTTGGCAACAGGTATTAACAAGCTTTGGTAAACGCTGGTAATCCTAATCTCAAAAAATGCACTGAAACGCATGCAGCGCACCGTCCTAACGCTACAAAGATAAACGCACACCCCTATGCACATGTATAGGTGCAAATGGGCACCGCAGCCAATTCGCATGACATTTTAAAATACGTTCATTTGAATGAGGCTGGTTCACATATGTGCGCTGCATTTGCACTCCACATTGCCCAAAAAACGTGTGCGTTTTCTGGGCATTGCAGTGCGAATTGCAAGCACATTATCTTCTATGGGAACGCATCTGATTCGCAGATGCATTCCGTTGTGAACAGGATAAAATCCTGATGTAAACCTGACACGCTGAACTGATTTTTCTCTTTGCAGGGAAACCAGAGCTTCAATTTGCACCGCACATGTGTAAACCGGGCTTCAGGGTTGTCTTTAATATCTGCCAAGAACACCCGTGATGTTGCCGCGATATTACCGTGCTTATGGTGTTTTTCAAAGGTCATGCGACTCATAAAAATGCATCAAAAACGCAACGCAGGTGCATTTTTGATGCGTTCTTGCTGTGTTTCAATGCATACCAATGGCGAGGTACGTTTCAGGTGTGGTTTGCTAAATATACACCAAAAATGCGTCAAGCAGGTTTTTAAACACTGTTTCAAAAGGTGCCGATAATGGCCGACAATAAATTCATAATATTAATTAAAAAGCCGTAATTTTTTTATTTTATTTTTTTTATTTAAAAACCGTCAATTTTAGTTTCGGCCAAGTGCACCCTGAATTTTTGGTTTCGGCACTGATATTTTCATTTCGATGCACCACTAAAACATGACCTCTTTTTACATAGCTCTGTAATTCAAAAAAGAGCTCAGGATGAAACACAGCATAAACAGACGTCAGCTGAACGTCAAAACTATCAGCTGTTCTATGTGGGTCTGCTGAAGTTATATGGACATCCTGACTTTTACACCACCCACTAGCATGCCCATTGGTCAGCGAGGCTGCCCTTCACACCGAAACCAAAAAGGTGGATTGGGACAGTTAAAGTAGAACTAAATCTCAAACAAAATCTTCTTGCCTAGGATCTAATACAGATCAAATAGTAACCCGCCTCTTTAAATAAAGAAAACTTTTTACATCCTCTTTTTTTTTTTTTTTTCCCCAAGTTCACACAGCTGGAGCGCTCTCCTGTTTGTGCGCTAAATACGAGCGCACATCCCGTATTGCTGGAGCCTAGTCTATGGACTCGGGATGAAGGTGTTTGCAGCACATAAGTCTGTAGTCTAAATCGGAAACAGGGAGACAACGCTGCTCCTGCATAGATGTACAGTCAGTAAGCATTGCCACCCTAGGACAGGAAGTGCATTATTGGCAGGATCACCAGGTAAAAAATAAATAAATAAGGAAAAAAATCCCCAATGCAACCATCATGTCTAATGCTGCGTACACGCGACCGGACTTTACGGCATACTTGGTCCGGCGAACCTGAGTCCGTCAGACAATTCGATCGTGTGTGGGCTCCAGCAGACTTTTTTTTCTTAAAAGTTTGACGGACCTAGAAATGAAACATGTTTTAAATCTGTCCGACGGACTCGAGTCCGGTCGAAAAGTCCGCTCGTCTGTATTCTAGTCCGATGGACAAAAACCGACGCTAGGGCAGCTATTGGCTACTGGCTATGAACTTCCTTGTTTTAGTCCGATCGTACGTCATCACGTACGAATCTGTCAGACTTTGGTTGATCGTGTGTAGGCAAGTCCGTTCAGTCGGAAAGTCCGTCGTAAAGTCCGTCGAAAACTCAGCAGGACAAAGTCTGCCGTAAAATCCGCTCGTGTGTATGTGTCATTAGGAACAATATACAGTATTACATCATTAGCTATCTGTAGAGGAGTGAATTCTTCCCAATGTCCACAAGTGTAAGGAGCATTTTTCCCTCTGACCATCACACTAATATATGAGTTGTAGATATAATCATTTTTAGCAGGGGTTCCCTGAAATCGGAAAGTTATTTCAAGGGTTCCTCCGTGTTGAAAAGTTTGAGAAAGGCTGGTTTAAAAACACTTTAAAGGTCAGGTTTGACATTCACATAAGATTTTGAACTTTACATACAACCTCTAGATCTACTAATGGTTTTGCAATGCAGTTTTCACCAACGGTAACCCCTGCTAATGAATTTCCTCACCGTGTGCCCAGTGTGATCCACCCAGGTACGTAACAGTTTCAATTCCAATCTAATTTCCAGGTTGTACCTTCATGAATTTCCTACATCAGTAAGCTGCGAGTAGAACTCCTGCCTCCATATTTCAAACTGCCTTTTCGAAATGCTTTTCCTCGATCATGGACAAGAGAGCTGCAACCTGCCACCCTCCAGTTGGCGTCTACCTACAAACACCCACATTCCATTACCCTCAATAGCCCACTCTGACAAACTTTTTTGATAAAGGACGCATTCCATTTTCATCAGAAAATCAGCTTGTCTAGGCAAGAAAAGGGCATGATTTGCAATCGCCAGCAAGTCTGATGGCAAATCTCCCATCATATGCACCTGTAGTGGAAAATATGGAGGCTACCATGGCTGACCGCCATGCTGATTCTCTTGCTTCAATGAGAGTCGTTGACCTGGCAAAGTATGCAGATCAGATGTTCTGACTTTACTTGCTGCATTCTTGCTCCTGCTCAGTGTCTCAATGTACTGAAGGCAGAGACAAGCCAGCAAGTAGAATTTTTCAGGAGGTCAGCAATGGAAATGTGCATAGTTCAGGTTTCCTTTATGGTTCAAGCTTAAAAGGCCAACAGTTCAAGACAGAAGCCAAGATGTACATATCTCACAGGCCAAAGGGAATTACGGTGACTACACCAGAGTTGCCAATGTGACAGATGCACTGACTGTACAACCATATCTTCTACACCGTCATTCTCCTTCCAGTCACTGTTAATCTGGTATTGATCACGTCTACATTGGGCTGTGACACCCACCTAGCCTTAGGGTAGCCAAGGGAGCCAGTCTCAAGGGGGTTATGACTATGTTCATTTTTTTTATATGGGGGTGAAGTGACGCAAACACATCACCGTGTGACCCTTTTCACAGATATTTAGCCTAATACCGATCCTATGGAATGTGTGGAGTTTCTCTCATCACTTTTAGAAATCCAGCAGAACTCTAGAAACAATCTGTAAGGGAAATGACATTTCGCTACACATTACCATTTGGGTCAGTGTCTGCTCACTACACCAAGAGGCACATAGGCTGCTCCACCAAAGGTTCATACACCAAAGACCTTCTTACTGTCACACCAAGGGATTAACCGCCAGGCCGCCCTACTGTCACACCAAGGGATTAACCGCCAGGCCGCCCTACTGCCCCACCAAGGAATTAATGACCAGGCCGCCCTACTGCCCCACCAAGTAATTAACCGCCAGGCCGCCCTACTGCCACACCAAGGGATTAACCGCCAGGCCACCCTACTGCCACACCAAGGGATTAACCGCCAGGCCACCCTACTGCCACACCAAGGGATTAACCGCCAGGCCACCCTACTGCCACACCAAGGGATTAACCGCCAGGCCACCCTACTGCCACACCAAGGGATTAACCGCCAGGCCACCCTACTGCCACACCAAGGGATTAACCGCCAGGCCACCCTACTGCCACACCAAGGGATTAACCGCCAGGCCACCCTACTGCCACACCAAGGGATTAACCGCCAGGCCACCCTACTGCCACACCAAGGGATTAACCGCCAGGCAACCCTACTGCCACACCAAGGGATTAACCGCCAGGCCACCCTACTGCCACACCAAGGGATTACTTGCCAGGCCATTCTACTGTCACACCAAGGGATTAACCGCTAGGCCATCCTACTGTCACACCAAGGGATTAACCGCCAGGCCATCCTACTGCCACACCAAGGGATTAACCACCAGGCCATCCTACTGCCACACCAAGGGATTAACCACCAGGCCATCCTACTGCCACACCAAGGGATTAACCGTCAGGCCACCCTACTGTCACACCAAGGGATTAACCGTCAGGCCACCCTACTGTCACACCAAGGGATTAACCGCCAGGCCACCCTACTGTCACACCAAGGGATTAACCGTCAGGCCACCCTACTGTCACACCAAGGGATTAACCGCCAGGCCATCCTACTGTCACATCAAGAGGTTAAATGCCAGGCCTCCATTTGGTCACACAGGAAGTTTACCATCTGCCACACCAAGGGGTCAATCGCCAAGTCTTCATATTGTGCCACCAAGGAGTTGACCACAAGACCCTTGTGCTGTCCCGCAAATAGGTCAACCATGAGGCTTCCAACCTGTCCCAAAGGGTTAAAATACAGGGCTTCAATCTGCCCCATGAATGGGTTAACCACAAAACCTTCATACTGTCCCAAGGGTCTGACTAAGAGGCCTCTATACTTTCCCACCAAAGTGTCAATCTCCAAAGCTCCATACTGTCCCTCCAAGGGTAACCACATGGCTTCCATACCCATACTGTCCCTCCAAGGGTCAAAAGCCAGGCCTTCATTTAGTCTTGCCAAAGAGTTCACCACTAGACCTCCATGCTGTCCCTCCACCCATGGTCTCCACATTGTTCCACTAATGGTTAATCCCAAGACCTCCATTCTTGCCCTCCATGGGTTAATCCAAGGGCCCCCATATTGTTCTTCTCAGGGTTAATCCCATGGCCCCATCCAAGGGCCCCCCATATTGTCCTTGTAAGGGTTAATCCCAGGTCCTCCATGCACGGTAGGTCCCCTCCTCCCTCCAGGCCCCGGTGTGATGATCCCACCCTCCCGGTACTCACGTTCTCCGTGTCCCGCTCGTTGACTGTCGGCAATGGCGTCCTGGCCGACATGTTCCCAGTGCGGGGGGAGCCGAGCTGTCAGCGATCACAATCCCAGAACAATGCGCTCCGATCACAGGCGGTCCATGGTGCCCGCTCACTGCATCCCCGGCCGGGAGAGCGGCCTGACCTCACCCCCTGCCGCCCGCTTCTGCTGCATCATCATCCTCGTCCGCAGCCCGCCGGCCAGTGCAGAGAGAAGCCGGGGGATGACAATGCGTGGCCGTCCTTCTGCTGATCACACTGTCCCCACTATACATCCACAGCAGAATGAAGACTGCACGGCTCCCTCCTCCTCCTCCTCCCACTACCCTCCCTCTCCTGGCCAGGAAGAGCACAACTACTTCCAGGGGGGAGCTGCCCTGATCTGGGGTGGCAGCATAGAGGGGGGAGCTGCCCTGATCTGGGGTGGTACTGGCAGCATGGAGGAGGAGGGGGGAGCTGTCCTGATCTGGGGTGGCAGCATAGAGGGGGGCTGCCCTGATCTGGGGTGGCAACATGGAGAAGAAGGGGTGACCTGCCCTGATCTGGGGTGGCAACATGGAGAAGGAGGGGTGAGCTGCCCTCATCTGGGGTGGCAGCATAGAGGGGGGCTGCCCTGATCTGGGGTGGCAACATGGAGAAGGAGGGGTGAGCTGCCCTGATCTGGGGTGGCAACATGGAGAAGGAGGGGTGAGCTGCCCTGATCTGGGGTGGCAGCATAGAGGAGGGCTGCCCTGATCTGGGGTGGCAACATGGAGGAGGAGGGGGGAGCTGCCCTGATATGGGGTGGCAACATGGAGGAGGAGGGGGGAGCTGCCCTGATATGGGGTGGCAGCATAGAGGGGGGGCTGCCCTGATCTGGGGTGGCAACATGGAGGAGGGAGAGGTGAGCTGCCCTGATCTGGGGTGGTAGCATGGAGGAGGAGGGGGAGCTGCCCTAATCTGGGGTGGCAGCATGGAGTTGGAGAAGGGACCTGCCCTGATCTGGGGTGGCAGCATGGAGGGGGGAGCTGCCCTGATCTGGGGTGATAGCATGGAGGAAGGGGGAGCTGCCCTGATCTGGGGTGGCAGCATGGAGGAGGGAGCTGCCCTAATCTGGGGTAGCAGCATGGAGGAGGAGAGGGGAGCTGCCCTGATCAGGCATGGCAGCATGGAGGAGGAAGGGGGAGCTGCCCTGATCTGGGGTGGCACTGGCAGCATGGAGGAGGAGGGGGAGCTGCCCTGATCTGGGGTGGCACTGGCAGCATGGAGGAGGAGGGGGAGCTGCCCTGATCTGGGGTTGCACTGGAAGCATAGAGGAGGAGGGGGAGCTGCCCTGATCTGGGGAGGCAGCATGGAGGAGGGAGAGGGGAGCTGCCCTGATCTGGGGTGGCAGCATGGAGGGGGGAGCTGCCCTGATCTGGGGTGATAGCATGGAGGAGGGGGGAGCTGCCCTGTTTTGGGGTGGCAGCATGGAGAAGGGAGCTGCCCTTATCTGGGGTAGCAGCATGGAGGAGGAGGGGGGGAGCTGCCCTTATCAGGCATGGCAGCATGGAGGGGGAGCTGCCCTGATCAGGGGTGGCACTGGCAGCATGGAGGGGGAGCTGCCCTGATCTGGGGTGGCAGCATAGAGGAGTAGGGGGAGCTGCCCTGATCTGGGGTGGCAGCATGGAGGAGTAGGGGGAGCTGCCCTGATCTGGGGTGGCAGCATGGAGGAATAGGGGGAGCTGCCCTAAGCCGGGGTGGCAGCATGGGGGAGGAGGGGGGAGCGTCCCTGATCTGGAGTGGCAGCATAGATGGAGGGAGCTGCTCTGATCTGGGATGGCAGCATGGAGGAGGGAGCTACCCTGATCTGAGGTAGCAGCATGGAGAAGAAGGGGGGGACTGACCTTAACTGGGTGGCAGCATAGAGGAGGGGGGAGCTGCTCTGGTCTAGTGTGGCAGCATGGAGGAAGGAGCTGCCCTTATTTGAGGTGGCAGCATGGAGGAGGAGGGGGGGAGCCGTCCTGATCTGGGGTGGCAGCATAGATGGGGGGAGCTGCTGTGATCTGGGATGGCAGCATGGAGGAGGGGGGAGCTGCTCTGGTCTAGTATGGCAGCATGGAGGAGGGAGCTGTCCTTATTTGAGGTGGCAGCTAAAGGAGGAGGGGGGGGCGTCCTGATCTGGGGTGGCAGCATAGATGGGGGGAGCTGCTGTGATCTGGGATGGCAGCATGGAGGGGGGGAGCTGCCCTGATCTGAGGTGGCAGCATGGAGGAAGGAGGAGCTGCCCTATTCTGGGGTGGCAGCGCTGGTGACAGATGGGCACAGCTGCAGTGCACACACATTGGGTAGCTTCATTAAAAGTATGCAGTGCAGACCTTATAAAAAAAAAAACAATTGTTATTCTCTTTATTCTTTTTATTTCTTTAACAAAATATTAGCCTTTGCATGTTTTTTAATCCTTTGTTGCATCCCAGTGCTGCTGATCTCCTGCAGACTCTTTGCAGCCACATACCGTTTATGGCAGTATGTACTCAGAAACAGCCAACAATCTGTACTCCAGGCATTCGTCATACCGCCCTGACCATTCATAGAGCGGAGTGCACTGTCCAGCCGCAACAGCTAGAGATTGACAGCGGGGCTGGACAGTTCACCTGTGCCCACCACCTGCACCTAAACGCCAGAGCTTCATGCATTGGAGGTAGGGTTGCCACCTGTCCAGGATTCACCCGGACAGTCCGAGTTTTGAATCATGTGTCTAGGTTTCAGGTGGATTGAAACCCAGACTCATGATTCAAAACCAGGACTGTCCGGGTGAATCTTAGACAGGTGGCACCTAAAAAAGAAAAAACTTTGCGCCGCTAAAGTGTTGGGGTTTGGTTTGAAGAAAAGGTGGCAACTCTAATTGGAACTACACCCTAAATCTGCATGGGACCTTTGTGTGTTTTCACCCAGGCTTCATCAGTTCTGTCATATTTATATCTGCTTTTTACATCCTTTTTTTTGTGGTTGAAGAAAATAGTATAAGGAGACAAAAGTAGAAACAAAAATATGCTTCTTGCCTAAGGGCCAGTTCACACCAGAAGGCAGTTCGGGAAACCTACGTTCCATGAGTATTTCCCGCTCTATTCTCAGAAGGCACTGAAGTTGCGATCTGCAGTAAGCTTCAATATTAAGCTAATGACACCCTTAATGCAGGTCGCAAACACAGTGCGTGTTCACCGGATGGCACGGTACAGAAGTACAATGTCATCCGGTTGCCCATTGAAAATGATTGGGCTGAAATTGCACGGCACGTGTGTTCATAAATGTGAATGGGCCCTGAAAAAAGGAGAACTAATGCAGCTACTACATCTAAGAACTGATAAGCTGCAACATATTACCTTTTTCTTCTTTGGTGTAGAATAGATAGATACACTTTAACTACTGCGGAGATAACGTCAACCACACAGGGAGTGCATTGTTTCCAATCGGTCAGCCAACTTGCACTGTCCAACGCACAACCACTATATAGTGGTGCAAAGTAGGAATCAGATCCTGAGTATGTAACTTTTCCCCTATGTGTATCTCTATTACACATTCTACAATGTTTCTAAGACATTGATTATATTATTTACTCGCAGTACATTAACTACTTGTCTCCCAAGATAATTCTGACACTTCTCTCCTACATATAAAAATCACCATTTTTTTGCTAGAAAATTACTCAACCCCCAAGCATTATATATGATTTTTTAGCAGAGACCCTAGGGAATAAAATGATAGTTGTTGCAACTTTTTATGTTGCATGTTATTTGCGCAGCAATTTCTTTTTTTCTTTTTTGGAAAAACAAATTTTATGAATTAAAAAAAAAAAACACTAAAGTTAGCCTGATTTTTTTTGTATAATGTGAAAGCTGATGTTACGCCGAGTGAATAGATACCTAACATGTCACACTTTAAAATTGCGCACACTCGTGGAATGGCGCTAACTTGGTTACTTAAAACTGTCCATAGGCGATGCTTTCAATTTTTTTACAGGTTACCTGTTTAGAGCTACAGAGGAGGTCTTGGGCTAGAATTATTGTTCTCGCTCTAATGTTCGCGGCGATACTTCACGTGTGGTTCTGCGTGCGAGCAAGTGGGGACGGGGGGGCTTTATAATATTTTTTTTAATTTATTGTTTATTTTACTTTTATTTTTATATTTTAAAACTTTCCCTTCACATTTTTTTTCATCACTTTTATTCCTATTACAAAGAATGTACACATCTATTGTAATGGGAATAGGGCATGACAGGTCCTCTTTACAGTGAGATCTGGGGTCTATAAGTCCTCACATCTCTCCTTTAGGCTAGAAAGCCTGATATATAAAAAAAAATGATCTCGGCTACCCAGCTGAAGAAACAGCAGTGTTTACATCTGCTGAGGCCGGACGTGACGTCATAAGGTCACGCCCAGCCTCCGAAGGTCATAGAGATAACCGAGGACCATCTGGTCCACGGTATTCTCTATGGTAAATGGCCACCGCCATTCTCGGACTCACCGATAGAAGCGCGGGTGGGATGTCCCCTCCCGCCTCCTGTAAAAACTATCAAGCGGTTGAACAGCCGCTATGATTGTTTTTACAGTGCAGGGAATCGCCGGCAGTAAAAGAAAATATCTAAATGATGCCTGCAGCTGCAAGCATCATTTAGATATCCTCACTTAAAGTCTACAAGACTTACTACACTACACTATAGTCTACACTATAGAGGGATATGCTTTGTTCATATTTCATGTCTGAGGTTTACAACCACTGTAAGGTGACCTTTTGTACATGCTTATCTAGGGAAAAAAAAGTTGAAAGGACGGCACATTCCATTTAAAGCAGCCAAAGATAACACATTTATAATCCATCAAAAGATGAAATAAAGCAGATTTTTTATTGTTTTTGCAATATTCATTTTCAATCCAGAGATCCCCATGCAGTACTTCTTTTCTGCCACTAGATGTCCTCAGTCTGATGCCAGCATTATTTAACCCCCTTCCTCTGGGACCAGGTAGTCTTGGGCCCTCCCCCAGCCTGTGACTGGACAGTGAAATGAGAAGCAGCACAGTGATGAGGTCATCTTGTCTTTCACTCTGTTTTATCCTCCTATCAGCATGCTTCTTGTCAGCACATGAACTGATCAGCTTCTTGTGCTGCTGCTTCCTCTCACACTCCAGCCCTGCTGTACAGGAACTATAAGAGGCTGATTCCAGATCAAATTTAGCTTTTTACACAGCTGACATTAAAGTATAACTAAATGCAAAACTTTTTTTTTTTAGTATTGGTTAGAGTGAACACCGGTCAGTTTTTACTGCTGTCTGTACCCAAGTCAAGGAGATTCACCCTCTATATTTGTCCTCTTTACTATTAGTGAAAGTAAAAGAAAATCCCAAATTTTGGGTTGTCTCCAGAAAAGTAATAGAGGGGAAAACTTCTAATGTAGACACTAGTACCGGTGACCTGGGGGTCCCCAAGGATCTAGCTTTATTTGCAGGGATTTTCTCTCACTTCCTGTTTAGCTATGGGACAGGAAGTGAAGGGAAATCTCCACAATCTCTCAGAAAGCGGGTATAACCCTCCCTTGTTTTATCCAAAATGTAACAAAGTTTTGCCTATAGTTCTACTTTAGGAAACACATGTAATGATGTACTAATGATTACAAAGCTGCATTACCGTATAGCTGTCTGGAGTTTAGCTTTACTGCTGCACAGTATATTCCATGTATATGATTCTAATATTTCCCATTTTTCCATATATCCATAGCAACAACCTATGGTTTTCATGCAATCACCTCTGAGTTATTATTGGTATCACACAGTGTTTTTTGCAACTCGTACACTCCATCGATTCATGGACAAACCATTCTAAAGCAGCCCATGAATAGAGACGCGGGCTGGGCGTTATTTTAGGACCGACTCTGGTCTATAGAAAATCTTTTCTATTGTTTCTGTTCTATATAACTAAAAAACGACAACTCCACGTTTACCTGTTAGCAGATGCACAGTAGCTGTGCTTTTCAGTGCCAAAAAAATGAAAAATAAATGTTAATAGATGTTATTAAAATTAGACTTGGGAAACTTAACATTAATAAATCACCGAGACCAGATGGCTTGCACCTGAGGGTACTTAGGGAACTCAGTCAAGTAATTGCCAGACCATTGTTCCTAATTTTTACTGACAGTCTACTGACTGGAATGGTACCAACTGATTGGAGAAAAGCCAATGTAGCACCAATATTTAAAAAGGGCCCAAAATACATCCCTGGGAATTACAGACCAGTTAGCCTAACATCAATAGTATGCAAGCTCTTGAAGGGGATGATAAGGGACTATATACAAGATTTTAGTCATGAAAATGATATAATTAGCAGTAATCAGCATGGATTCATGAAGAATTGTTCTTGCCAAACCATTCTATTAACCTTCTATGAGGAGGTGAGTTGCCATCTAGATAAAGGAAGGCCCATAGACGTGGTATATCTGGATTTTGCAAACGCATTTGACACAGTTACCCATAAACTTTTACTGTACAAAATAAGGTCCGTTGGCATGGACCATAGAGTGAGTAATTGAAAACTGGCTACAAGGGAGAGTTCAGAGGGTGGTGATAAATGGGGAATACTCGGAATATTCAGGGGTGGGAAGTTCTGTGCTGTGGCCAATCCTGTTTCATTTGTTCATAAACGACCTGGATGGGGAAAACAGTTCAATCTCTGTATTTGCAGACGATACTAAGCTAAGCAGGGCAATAACTTCTCCGCAGGATGTGGAAACCTTGCAAGTAGATCTGAACAAATTAATGGGGTGGGCAAATACATGGCAAATGAGGTTCAATGTAGAAAAATTTTAAAAAATGCATTTAAGTGGCAAAAATATGAATGCAATCTATACACTGGGGGGAGAACCTCTGGGGGAATCTAGGATGGAAAAGGACCTGGGGGTCCCAGTAGATGATAGGCTCAGCAATGGCATGCAATGCAAAGCTGCTGGTAACAAAGCAAAAAGATTATTGGCATGCATTAAGAAGGGGATTAACTCCAGAGATAAAGTGATAATTCTCCCGCTCTACAAGACTCTGGTCCGGCCGCACCTAGAGTATACTGTCCAGTTCTGGGCACCAGTCCTCAGGAGGGATGTACTGGAAATGGAGCGAGTATAAAGAAGGACAACAAAGCTAATAAAGGGTCTGGAGGATATTAGTTATGAGGAAAGGTTGCGAGCACTGAACTTATAGTCTCTCGAGAAGAGAGGCTTGAGAGGGGATATGATTTCAAAATACCATACTGGTGACCCCACAATAGGGATAAAACTTTTTCCTGGAAGGGAGTTTAACAAGACTCATGGCCACTCACTAAAATTAGAAGAAAAGAGGTTTAACCTTAATCTACATAGAGGATTCTTTACTGTAAGAGCGGCAAGGATGTGGAATTCCCTTCCACAGGCAGTGGTATCAGCGGGGGGCATCGATAGTTTCAAAAAAACTATTAGATAAGCACCTGAACGACCACAACATATGGGGATATACAATGTAATACTGACATATAAGCACACACACAAATGTTTTTCTTAGTTTTTGTTATAAAATTTAGCAAATAATTAATTTGTCTTCTTCACTGATGTGCGCTCATGAGGCTGCACTGATGGGCAGTAGTGAGGCTGCACTGATGAGCACTGGTGAGATTGCCCTGATGGGCACTGGTGAGGCTCCACTGATGGGTATCGGTGAAGCTGCACTGATAAGCTCCACTGATTGGCACTCATGTGGATTGACTAGGCTGCACTGATGAGGTGGCACTAAAGGAGCTGCGCTGATCACCAGGGCACTAATGACCAGTACCAGTGGTGGCTGGTGCTCAATTTTGTTTGGGGGGGGGGTGGCTGGGAGGTTTGTTTTCCACCCCCCCCTCAAAAAAAAAGGCCATGGTCATCAGTGCCCTGATTATCAGTGCCGATCAGTCGATCGTCCCACTCTACTTACCCCATCCAGGTCGTGGATGGCTTCCCCACTGCTTCTCCTCTTCTTCGGCTTCCCAGCTGCTTCTCCTCCTTGCCAGCTTCCCGGGCAGCCCTCGGCGGCTTCCCCACTGCTTCTCCTAACGGCCAATCTGGTCGCTTCTCCTCACAGCCAATCAAGTCTTAAGACCCCTTTCCTGATTGGCAGGGAGGAGAAGCAGGAAGACATTAGCGAATATTAATTTGCTACTGTTAAACAAGTGGACGGGCTCTGGGCGCAGTGCTCTGCGCCCTGAGCCCACCCATTTTTAAGCCAATTAGAGCCTCTGGCTCTGATCATGTGCTTCTAAAAAAAAAAAATCCATTAGACATGTACATAACGAAAAAATGTGTCTCGTTTTGATTAGTTAATCTAGTTATTTCATTTAGTTAAATTTGGTTGATTCGTTCAATTCGTTTTCAGAATTCAATTTTGGAATTTTCGAATTTTCTTTGGAATCTACCGATTTTTTTCGATTCGAAACGAACAAATCGATACATTTTCGAACTGGTCGAAACGAAAATGTTATATTGTTTTTGATTCAAATGCAGCAAAGTGAACAAGAGAAAGAAAAATCTTCATCGAATGATTACAATGACTCTTTAAATCGCCTTTGGCTTAACAACAAAAACAGCATTATTTCAAAATGGCGCTCTAATAACACACAGTCTTTGATTTCAGCAATATGTGTAGTGAGAATTCGACTGGAGTTCAATGTAAAATTTGATTTGAATTTCAGTCCGAATTTCGTTACGTTATTCGGAGCATTCAGTAAAATGAGTTTATATTGTAAATTCAGGTATTCGGATAAATCCGAATCTCCGAATAACTAAAAATTTTGAGTATTAATTCGGAACGAAACGAACTGCACATGTCTAATATACATGCGTCCAGCGCCCTGCATGGAGATTAGGGGGGCGGCGCCCCTGCGCCCAGTATGAGCGGCCACCACTGACCAGTTCCCTGATTATCTGTGTAAATGTCCCCTGTCAGCCTTGCCAGTTATCGGCTCTCCTTTCTTCACACAGTGACAGCGTGTGAGGAAAGGAATGCCGATAACTGGCAAGTTTATTTACATATGATCAGCTGTGATCTGACACAGCTGATCACATGGTAAAGGGTCGCTGTGATTGGCCCTTTACCTTGATCTATGATCAGCTGTATTTGTTTGATGTGTTTCATCTCTGTGTATCACCTGAGGCCAGTCACTTCAATGAAAGGGTTTACAACCACTTGAAGCAAGCCATATATGTGTTCATTTTTTTTGTCTAGTCGATGATTCAATCTGATCATTTGTCTTTCGCACACAAAAGAATAACCTCTCAATGGGCCTCAGGGAGTCACACAGCCATCGCTGAGAACTGCTGCTGGACGCTCAGGGCTCGTTTACACCAGTTGCATTAAACATCGCAGGCTCAACGCATGGACCAAGCAAAAACAATCGCTGTCTTTGTATCTCCTTCAATCAAACGATTGCATTGGTGCGTGTTGAGGAAACACATAGTCAAGCTGCATATTTAGGCCGCACAATATACAAAGATACGTTCCCTGAGACCTCCAAAGCCTGCACTGCTCCCTTTTCCATAGGTACAAGCTGGCAAGTTCACATGATATAAATTTGAATGAGTGTATGAAAATCGTTCGGTGGTCGGATCGCACAGGTAAGGCCTGGGCCTCCTTTGGACATAAGGAACCGTGACTGTTTTCCACCTCCCTTCATAACTGAATGGACTAATTCTATCATTTTTTGTATAAGTGAAAGGATTGCTATAGCAGGAAAAAGTTAACATTTACTTTCTGATAACTTTATTTAATCACCTTATCTCTTATCTTGCATGGATTGCCAATATTTGTTTTGAAACCTCCATCACCCTGTGAAATACCTCTTTCTTGAAGTGTATCTAAGGCCAACACTTTTCTTTCGTTTTGGGTAGAGTGGGGGAGGGTTAGAAGCCCTTTCAGGTTTTTTTTGCTTTCAGTGTCCCCATTAGGGAGCTTCACCTTCTCTGTTTTTGTCCTGGTGACCATTGTGACCAGCAGTGTTGCCAGCCGTCAGTATTTTTACTGGCAGCCAGTAAAAAACTGGGCACTTTTCTACTGCTAGTAAATGGCAGTGACAGGAAAAGGTCGCCAGTTTAAAATATGGATCTGACGATCGGCTTGGAACTGTGCATGTGCAGTTCTGGTCCAGAGTTGGCCGAGAACATCCGAGTGCCTGCTACAGTGTGTGCGGGCAGCGACGGTGGGGGGGGTCTGGTGGCGGAGGTGGTGCCTGAGCGCGTCCTGTGATGTCATGATGCAAGAGAACCGAGCAGAGCAGCCAGAGCCTCGGTAATATCTACCTTAACCACTTGCCGCCCGCCATATAGCAGAATGAGGGCTGCAAAGTGGTTTCAATACCTTGACTGAGCGTTATATGACGTCCTCAGGATATTAAGCCGTTGAGCGCCCCCGGGGGCCCGCATCGCGGCGATCGTTGTTGAGGTGTGTCAGTCTGAAGTCACACTCTGCAGAGCTCAGTGGGGAGAGCTCTGACAGTTGATTGGAGGGAAACCCTTCACACAGCAACAGAGCAGAGGCTGTCAATCAGCTGGAGGTCCCTCCCCTGTCACCTCTTTTCTCATGGTGTCAGGAAAACTTGTCAGAAGTGACTCATGCTTATAGCAGGGGAATGAGGCAGCAGACAGAGATGACACTTAGGGCAGGTTCACACTGCTGCAATGCGAGAACCCACACCCGATACGGGTTCCCGCATCTCATGTCACCCGCCAGCAGCTCACACTGCCCTATGCGAACCGATGCGAGTGTCCATAGAAATTAATGACACCCCCAGATATGGTTCGCATATCGCAGTGCGAACTGTCAATTCAGACAGGAATCGGATCGTATGGGTGTGAACACCCATGCAATCTGATTCTGGTGCGGACCAAAAAAAAGGTCCCGCACAATTTTGGTCTGCATGCAATGCGAATTCAGCCATACTATCTGTATGGCTGAATTCGCATGGCACAGACATCGCATGTGATTTGCACAGCGAATCACATGCGATATCTGACATCGCAGCAGTGTGGACCGGCCCTTAGTGCTCTTAACTGAGACAAGTACACACTATATATAGGGATATGCTTTGTTCATATTTCATATCTGAGGTTTACAACCACTTTAAGACAATTATTTTCTCTATGGTCTCTAAAGTAACGTTTTCATTTCTTTGGGTTCATTAATTTTTTTCTATCTTTTGTAAATAATTTAAGAAAGCTTCAGTCTACTTTTCTTTCAAGATCAAACCAATATTATTTTGATCTGTTGTTGCAGGGCCCTTAACTGGCATGGAGCCCATAGGCCAGTGCCTACTCTGCCTATTTGCTAATCCGGTAATATACGTGATCAGCAACAGGAAGACAAGGAGCAAGTCTGGGACTAGAGGGATAAGATAAGTAAAACTACTTTTTAATCCCGTAAAGCTTCTGTACCATGTGGCTGCTGTGATTGGCTCTGCGACAGATCTCGGTCAAGGCTTCAGGGATCCAGTGGGGCGGGTTCCAGATCAGAATCCTTGACCGGAGATGTCGATGACAGCTCAATAAGTGCGTTGGGAGTACCCAGTGGACATGCTCTCAGCACACAGTCTCAGGCCGCTCTGAATGGCAGCTTGGCATTAAAGCCCACCTTTCTTTCCCCCGCACATATGTGTTAGGTGGTGGGCAATATACTAACGTTCCCCCTAAACAAGGACAAGCATTTAACTGTTGCAGTGAGGCCTTGGATTTCTCCTGTAGTTCAGCTTCTGCCTTCAGGCAGAAGGACTCATTTTGGCATTTGGTCACATGACTATTAGCAGTAGGAAGTATCTGAAGAATTCTTGAAATATTTCTGCATTTGTATTTTTAAATTGGCCTTTTCCTGTGTCCTGTCACTAAAGTTCAGGTTTAACTTTAATGCACCAAACTGCCAAGAGCAGTTGAATCATCTTCAGTTTATTGAGCGGGGAAGCCTGCATGCCGGCCAATGTTCAGCGCCAATGTTCAGCGGCCTGAAAGACATCCACTTGGAGGAAGAACACTTCATTCCTTTGTGTTGATGTCACAGACCACACGTGGGAGGGAGATCCTAAAAACACTGAAAGTTTTATTAGATGATCACTTTCAATATTAAAGGCCCAGTCACAGCACCGCTTTAAGGCATGCTTCCTATGTGGCTGTGCCCCACACGTTAGTACATTAGTCCGCTGAGCCGCAACACACCATCATCAGCAAGGTGCGTTGGCTGCCATTCAGAATAAATGGTGACAAAAGGCACCAAAACATGTAACATGCATAGCTGTGCGTTACATGCTATAGTCGCAACATGTAAATGGGCCCTAAAGCTGAACTCTGTGTAAATGGAAAAGCATCATTTATTGGGGCAGTGTATTCTTCCAAAATAACAAAGGGCTTGTTTACACATGCGTCGCCCTCTGAAGAGTGATCCGTGGTACACTGCTTTTCAGAAAAATGTATTATCATTTTACAATAAAAATTATAAAATGTAATGCTTTTCAGAGGGTGTTTTCACAGACAGCTTGGGGGGTAATATGTTCAGTTATAATTTTGGTGACAAAAATATTTTCGTTATAATTTTAGTCAGTGGCACATTTTCAGTGACGAAAACTAAAAGAAAATTACCGGTACTCCAAATTTTCATCAATTGACGAAAACTATGACGAAAATCAATTACAATTTTCGCCAACGAACGAAAATGGACGGAAAATGTGAGGGAGGGACGTTTACCCACGTGAACTTCGGCTTTCCTCTGAGCTCCGCCTGTAAAGCCCTATGAGCGTTTCCCATCCCAGCAAGCAAGGTAGCAACCGTAGCATACTTAGTGGCATAGCGATGCGTGCTTAGCACTGTGCAGCATTACAGGCCTCCTCAGATGACTGTCCAGAGCACTGTGCATCTTTTACAGGCCTACCGACTATCCAGAGACCAGAGCACTGTTTGCCCCATTATAGGCCCCCTCAGACAACCGTTTAGAACACTGTGTGCATTAAAGGCCTCAGACCACCATCCAGAGCACTGTGTGCTTTTACAGACCTCCTCAGACCATCCAGAGCACTGTGTGCTTTTACAGGCCTCCCCAGATCGTCCAGAGCACTGTGTGCATTACAGGCCCCCTCAGACCACTGTCCAGAGTACTGTGTGCATTACAGCCCCCCTTAGACCACTGTCCAGAGCACTGTGTGCTTTTACAGACCTCCTCAGACCATCCAGAGCACTGTGTGCTTTTACAGGCCTCCCCAGATTGTCCAGAGCACTGTGTGCATTACAGGCCCCCTCAGACCACCGTCCAGAGCACTGTGTGCATTACAGGCCCCCTTAGACCACTGTCCAGAGCACTGTGTGCATTACAGGCCCCCTCGGAGCACTGTCCAGAGTACTGTGTGCATTACAGACCCCCTTAGACCACTGTCCAGAGCACTGTGTGCATTTACAGGTCTCCTCAAATTGTCCAGAGCACTGTGTGCATTTAAAGGCCTCCTCAGCCCATCCAGAGCACTGTGTGCATTTATAGGTCTCCTCAGACCGTCCAGAGCACTGTGTGCATTACAGGCCTCCTTAGACCGTCCAGAGCACTGTGTAGTTATTTGAATTGTACTTCTGTAAAAAAAAAAAATTCTTTTAACAAATCTTGGTTTTATTCATTATATATAAGAGCTAAATCTGTGTCTGTAGTTTGTTCAAACCTTAATAACATAAATAATAACATGTTAATAGATTTTTACTTCAGGAGTATATAATGAGTTTGGAAATTCTACAGAAATGCTTAAATAATGCCTTACAATTTAACCAAACCCATTGGATTTTAGACGACTAAAATTACCGGTATTGTAATCAATTAAAATGTACTGGAGATTTTAGTTGACTAAAATAGGACTAAAACAAACAATTCAGATGACTAAAATATGACTAAAACTAAAATGGCATTTTAGTCAAAAGACTAATGCCCGTACACACGGTCGGACATTGATCGGACATTCCGACAACAAAATCCTAGGATTTTTCCGACGGATGTTGGCTCCAACTTGTCTTGCATACACACGGTCACACAAAGTTGTCGGAAAATCCGATCATTCTGAACGCGGTGACGTAAAACACGTATGTTGGGACTATAAACGGGGCAGTAGCCAATAGCTTTCATCTATTTATTTATTCTGAGCATGCGTGGCACTTTGTGCGCCGGATTTGCGTACACACGATCGGAAATTCCGACAACGGATTTTGTTGTCGGAAAATTTTATAGCCTGCTCTCAAACTTTGTGTGTCGGAAAATCCGATGGAGAATGTGTAATGGAGCCTACACACGGTCGGAATTTCCGACAACGAGGTCCTATCACACATTTTCCGACCGTGTGTATGGGGCATATGACTAAATCGAAATATGACAATAAAATGAACACTGATTATGTTGCAGGTGTTTAAACACATATTTACTCTGCGTTCAGGAACATTAAAAGATTGCGCCAAATTCGTCTTTCCGGAGAAACGTTTTTGCACTATTTACTTGATGCCCACAGAACGGCATAGACACACAGTTTCACAGTTTTTCTCGTGAATGCATTCAAGTGGCTAGAATACATGAACACTCTAGCCAATGGAATGAGTTTACACACATACAATTCTAAACGCCATGCGCACTTAAACGTGCGTTATTATGCACCACAACAAGCATTTTTTTTAAGCTGGATTTTTCCGTCATATTCTAGCAGAAAGATCCAGCGTACATAGGAGTATTTTAATACGCCTGTGTGCATGAGGCCTTAGATATAACACTGCACATATACAGCTTTTAGGCTGTAGGCACAGGAGAGCCTAGGCACACTCACATACCAGGAAGTGCTCTTCCATGTTTTTAAGGAATTTAAAGAAAATGTTATGCAGGGTATTGCTTAGGTACAATTACAATTTCTAGATGTTCCCTATAACATAACAAATCTTTACGTTTTAGGCTCAGGTCCACTTTAAATCAAAATGCAACTTAGCCTGAACAGTGGTGACAGTACAACTGATTACACAACTTGGGAAGGACATTTGCTTGCTCCAAAAAGGAACTAGAAGCTATTGACCTGGAATGTCATTCTTGAGAGCGCAACATGATCCTTGCGTTATTCAGGATCACACAAATGCATGTCTCATGAAAAAATGATGACCGCGCACTGCGGAGCCATGTGCATTAACCCCAACACTCCCGCCTCCAGCTGCCTCGCTGCAAGCTGCCTGCAGTGGCTTGTTAGTGTAATGTGTCATCCTGGAGGGGAACACGACTAATCTACATTTTAATGTGTGCGCCTCGCCTGACAGCTACTCAGGATCAGGGCGGCTCTGGGGTACTTCTTTATCATATGGGAGACATTATTAATGAGCCATTTGGTGCAGAAGGGCTATAATTCATTTATCATCTTTTTATTTACTGATTTTATCACAAAGCAAAGGAGCAGAAAGATTTTGGTGAAGTGGAATCTGCATTTTGTTTATTGAGCTGCTTTTGCTTTAGCAATTTAGTTTTTTCTTTGTTTTCTTTATATAATTAATGATTTTAGGGGGGAGTGTATTTAGGGTAGTTTGGTTTATTTCATGTAGTGTACTTGATATTTTTGTTTTGTTTGAAATAATTTGTATTATGGAAAATAAACGTCAGGATAGGTTTCAGAGAGGCGGCTAGTGCTCACTATTTTTTTTTTGAGGGGGGGGCAAACCTGCCCCCCTCTCTCATACAAATGCCACGCCCCCAACACCCCCCCCCCCCCGCCCACCGCAAGACTAATGAGAAGGCAGTAATCTGTCCGACCTTACCTTAGGAGGCTGCTCCTCGCTCAAGGTTCCCGGCCGAACAGGATGTGGGTCCTGAGACCCGATTGGATGGCAGTCCTATGACTCCCGCTTCCTGATTGTCCAGGAGGAGAAGCAGGAAGACATTAGGGAATATTAATTTGCTAATGTCACACAAAAGGGTGGGCTCAGGGCACAGTACTTTTTATGGTTTTACACAGAGAAGCCCAGATCCTCCTCTACTCTGGCGCTTCTGGCCCCTCCCTCCAGTCGAGTGCCCCCACAGCAAGCAGCTTGCTATGGGAGCACCCGCCCCTTCTCTCTCCTCATTAGCTCACTGACTTTGATTAACAGCAGTGGGAGCCAATGGCGTGCCCAGTGCTGTCTCAGCCAGTGAGGAGGGAGAGTCCCCGGACTTCTTGGCTCTTGTGTAACATCGCTGGATTGAGATGGAGTTCAGGTAACTATTAGGAGGACTGAGGGGGGATTCTGCACACAAAAGGTTTTTTTTTTATCTTAATGCATAGAATGCATTAAGATCTGCCTTTAGAACCATTTTAACAAACTATAGATCACCAATGTTCTTTACTTTGTCATGTGTGTTCATAAAAGTGTTTTTCTTCCATGTGTGCTGTATATGTACCTTTTAAAAAGAGAATAAAGAATCAAAAAAATACCTGTAATAAATAAGAGTCTAAAGTGGTAAGGTTTGGGGAAGAAAGATATCCTATGAAGAATTGATAGGTTGGGTAGGTCAGGGACATAGTTAAGAGTTTGTTAGAGTGAGGGCCTAATGGAGAGGGAAATCCATATTCCACACACTCCACACCTAAGGGGCACCAGCCCGATATATATTAGAACGAAAAAAGTATTGTATTTTCTACAATACCTTTTTAGGTCAGGGACAGAGGCATGTGCACAGGGTGTGCCAGGTGTGCCCGGGCACACCCCAATTACGCTGTGCTGTGCAGATTCCCCCTGCTGCTTGGCTGCAGAGAAAGGGACTGGGGAATCTCTGTCCTCAGTCCCTTTCTCTGTCTCAAAAGTGAGACTTTAGGGGTCTGTATAGACCACTGTTAGTTTACCAAAGCCCCCCAATGGGGCTCCTAAAAAACTGTAAAAAAAAAAAAAAAAAAAATATATATATATATATATATATATATATATATATATATATATATATATATATATATCTATATCATTTGGGTTGTTTATTCAAAGAAATGTGTGAGATGTAAACAAAAACAAACATTTATATTCACCTAGATGGATACACCATCGGTTTGATGCTGCATCTGGCTCCCCCCTGCCATGAAGTCCGAGAACAGAGTGATCAAAGACTGCTGATCTCTCAGTTCTAAGGTCCCCTCTGAGCACAGAGCTATGAGTATCAGTCACTGGAGCACTGGACTATGAAGGGGGCAGGAGCAGCTTGTTTAGGCTCTCAGCAGCCTGCTGAAAGGCCGAGCTAGCTACCGGTCAGGCATCAGGGTGGATACCGACATTAAAGTCGGATCCCTCCCAGTGGAGGCTGGTGGTATATTTTTTTGGGGGGGCGCCAAACAATCCAAAATCCAAAAGAGCTTTGGCCCTACTTGTCCTTTAATTTACATATGTTTATAGCCACTTTTGTCCTCTAACGGTCAGATTTTCCGACGGAAAATGTGTGATAGGACCTTGTTGTCGGAAATTCCGACCGTGTGTAGGCTCCATCACACATTTTCCATCAGATTTTCCGACACACAAAGTTTGAAAGCGGGCTATAAAATTTTCCGACAACAAAATCCGTTGTCGGAAATTCCGATCGTGTGTACACAAATCCGATGCATAAAGTGCCACGCATGCTCAGAATAAATAAAGAGATGAAAGCTATTGGCTACTGCCCCGTTTATAGTCCCGACGTACGTGTTTTACGTCACTGTGTTCAGAATGATTGGATTTTCCGACAACTTTGTGTGACTGTGTGTATGCAAGACGAGTTTGAACCAACATCCGTCGGAAAAAATCCATGGATTTTGTTGTCGGAATGTCCGATCAATGTCCGACCGTGTGTACGGGGCATAAGAACTAGCCTATCCTATACATATACATACCCATGTGTGTTTGAGCTTTGGGGTGCACACCCTAATGCAGTAGGCTGCGCACACCTATGGTCAGGGATATGAGTTGAGGAAAGGTAGAAGGGTCAAGGTCGTGGAAGAAATGAGAAGGCACACACCAGGAGATTCTGGTACCAATGTACCAGCTTGGACCAATGTAACAATGTATAAACCACACCTGTAAGATCCCTGTGGAAGCTGAAAATCCATGTGGTGAGCACCGCTACTCCAGTGATCGCCACCAGTTTTCAAGTCCCATACCGAGTGGCTTCCCTGCAGTTTCGAACACAGGAGGTCGCCGCCTTTGTATGAGTACCATTCAAAGAGCTCTTTGCATTTTCTCAATGAATGCAAGGTGTTCTTTAATTGGACGAGGTGGAAATCATGGCATCACCACCCCGCCTCTCCACCTCATCCAACCAGAGAAAATACAATGTTTCCTGAATGGCACCTAGGCAGTAGCACCTCCTGTGTTCACAATGCATCAAACTCGGAAGCTAATGGAGATCACTCGAGTAGTGATACCTACTGCAGTGATTTCCAGCTTCCAGGGAGGTCCCATAGATATAGTATATGCATCATGATATATGCAAGTGATACAAAAGGTAGTAGCTGTGTGGAAATAAGTTGCTTGAGAAAGTAAAATTTCAGATGTTAGGTAGAGGCAGATAGACCTTCCTGAAGAGATGAGTTTTCTGGGAGCTCCTAATGGCAGACAGAGTAGGAGATAGCCATACAATTTGGGGTAGGGGAGTTCAAGAGGATGGGAGAAGCACACATATACAGATGCAGTATAACAAATCTGTGTATCAAACAATCATCCCGTGCCTTTGTGGTTTGCTTTGGTTTTTTTTAATGAAACATATATTTGCTTCCCCTTTTTTTGCTTTAGGTCACAGACTTAATTGTTACATGACTAAAGTAGCAACAGGGACCCCTGGTGGTGGCTACAAGAAGTAGAAAATGCTAATCCGCTAGTTAAAAGGACACTATTATTACTTTGAATTAAATACATTCAGCATATCATTAAAGACAATGACCAGGTAGAAAAATTGCTTACAACCAAGTCATCGCAACTAAATATTTACAGGTCAAAAATTGTACATATGTGATTATTCTATAGACCTATCAGTGGATTGTCAGATATTGTAATGTGTTCTTTTCATATACAGGGCTTTGAATAAAAATATTAGTAACAAGTCAATGAATATTCCAACATTCCAAAGTCTTCTTGGTGAATTGTGCAGCTAGATTTCATTTGATTCATTTGAGTTGTTTTAGTCAAAGAAATGTGTAAGATTTAAAAAAAAAAAAAACATTTATATTTACCTAGATGTATACAGCATGGGTTTGATGCAGCATCTGGCTCCCCCCTGCCATGAAGTCCGAGAACAGAGTGATCAAAGACTGCTGATCTCTCAGTTCAAAGGTCCCCTCTGAGCACAGAGCAATGAGTATCAGTCACTGGAGCACTGGACTATGAAGGTGGCGGGAGCAGCTTGTTTAGGCTCTCAGCAGCCTGCTGAAAGGCCAAGCTAGCTACCAGTCAGGCATCAGGGTGGATACCGACATTAAAGTCGGATCCCTTCCAGTGGTGGATGGTAGTATATTTTTTGGGGGGGTCGGCAAACAATCCAAAAGAGCTTTGGCCCTACTTCTCCTTTAATTTACATATGTTTATAGCCACTTTTGTACTCTAAGAACTAGCTTATCCTTGATGGCCACTAAACAGCGAAACAATAGACCTGGATAATAAAATGGTTGAAGGGGGCTTTATGACAAGGATAGGGAATTAACCAGGAAAGGGCTACTGTGTAGTAGGGTGGAGAATGGGGGGGAGGGGCTTTAACTTAAAGTGATACTTTTTAAAATAAAAATAACAAACATGCCTATACTTACCTGCTCTGTGCAATGGTTTTGCACAGAGCGGCCTCAATCCTCTTTTTCTGGGGTCCCCGCCGGTGCTCCAGGGCCCTCCTTTTCATCGGGTGCCCCCACGGAAAGCTTATTTTCATGGGGGCATCGGTGCGGGATCGCTTTCGAGTCCTGCTGCTGCGTCTAGTGACACAGACAGTGGTACTCAGCCCTGCCCCCCTGTCACAGCTTTTGATTGACAGCAGTGGGAGCTAATGGCTCCTGCTGCTATCACTCTGTCCTAAAAGAGGAGCGACACCAGCTGGGGCCGCTGCACTAGTGCACATTGCTGGATCAGATCGGGGCTCAGGTGAGAAAAAGGGGGGGGGGTCTGGGGGGGGAGCTGCAGCACAGAAGGGTTTTCACTTTAATGCATACAATGCATTAAGGTGAAAAACCTTAAGGCTTTACAACCACTTTAAGGCTGCCATATGTGGCTGAAATATTGGCCAATGCCTGCTAAATCTGCCAAAATCTGAGTCGTGGTTACTCCTGTTAACACCTCTTGGCTTGACAAGAGTCAACTGTTCATTTGGCTAGTATCAAAGGAGCTGGGTGGAAAATTGTTGGCTAAACAATGACTGCATCCAATCAAATGTGACTCTTTCACACAGGTGCCGGCTGTCAGAATACAACAGCCAGCGGATGAGATTTGTCCATCCATGCTGTTTACCATGGATGGAGGAATCTGTTAGATTTCTTTCTTCAGCCCGCAGTCTGAAAAAAAAGAAATGTATGCGTGTGTAGCAAGGTCTTTTACCTCTTTTGGTCTAATGAGAGCCTCCAAGGCCAAAGATAGCTGACATCCTTTAACCGGTTCAATACAGGGCAATTTCACCCCCTTCCTTCCCGGCCAAATTTTAGTTTTCAGCGCTGTCGCACTTTAAACATCAATTGCGCAGTCGTGCGACGTTGTACCCAAAAAAAATTGACGTCCTTTTTTCACCACAAATAGAGCTTTCTTTTAGTGGTTTTTGATCGCCTCTGCGGTTTTTATTTTTTGCGCTATAAACAAAAGAAGAGCGACAATTTTGAAAAAAACACAATATTTTTTACTTTTTGCTATAAAAAATATCCCAATTTTTCTTTTAAAAAACAAATTTTTTCCTCAGTTTCGGCCGATACGTATTCTTCTACATATTTTTGGTTAAAAAAAAAATCGCAATAAGCGTATATTGATTGGTTTGCGCAAAAGTTATAGCGTCTACAAAATAGGGGATAGATTTATGGCATTTTTAAAAAAAAAAAAGTATTTATTTTTTTAGCGGCGATCGCGATTTTTTTTTCGTGACTGCGACATTATGGCGGACACATCGGACACTTTTGACACATTTTTGGGACCATTCACATTTATACAGCGATCAGTGCTATACAATTGCATTGATTACTGTGTAAATGTGACAGGCAGTGAAGGGGTTAACCACTAGGGGGCGGGGAGGGGTTAATATGTTTCCTAGGGAGTGATTACTAACTGAAGGGGGAGGGGACGCTCAAGGGGAGGAGACCGATCAGTGTTCCTCCGTTCTGGGAACACAGATCGCTCTCCTCAGAGCTGACAGGCTGTGGATCTGTGTGTTTACACACACAGATCCACATGCCGGCCCGGTTAACGGGCAATCGCGGGTGCCCGGCGGACATCGCGGCCGCCGGGCACACGCACCGGGTCCCGAGCAACGCAGCTGCAGTCCAAACCCTGCGCTGCCCTCTTACTTCTGGATACGCCCTCACACAGCCTGGCAGCCAGATGCCCCCGGGATAGGCCAAATCTCTGGCCCAGCAACCCGGGGCAGGTGACATACGTCCACCCAGACGGCAGTCCGGATGGCACAGATCACCTGACCTCACCCAAATATATAGGCTCTCCCAGAAGGCCAAGGGAATAAAGAAAATCCCTGCCCATTGGCTAGGACACCCACATACCCATAACCTGACCTTGGGTTGCCCTAGTGGTAGAAGAGAAAAGTACAACAAGGTCAAACTTAGGGAGAAATCAATGGATCTCTAACAAATTAACTATGGTAGCTACCCCTAACAAGGAATTTGATGAAGAGCTCCCTGACTAAACTCCAGGGCGCTACATCCTCCCCCTGCCCAACAAACTACGTCTCGGAGTATACAGAAAAAAATTATTTGAGCTCCCAAGCCTGAGAGCGAATGCCCTGGCAAAAACTGGGATAGGTGGGGAAACAGGGAAAGGGTTAACAGTATAACAGTAGAATAACATTTATGTGGCGTGCCACATGAATAAACATTGGTATCACAAGAAAACAGTTAGTCACGTATGACATTCAAGCATCAAAAATAGTTATGTACATTTTAAGGCAAGTAAGCAATAATGCTATCACCTATCTATCTAACATATACAGTCATAGCAAATATATAAGGGTTAGGGTTGTTGTCCGGCTAGATCCCTGCCTCTCCTTAGCCAAGGAAGACGCACCAATACAGCAGCACCTGAAAGAGAGAAATCAGAACAATGCAAAATGCATTATACTCTATAAGAACTTAGTGCTATATATATATATATATATATATATATATATATATATATATATATATATATATATATATATATACATATACATATACATATATATATATATACACACAGTGATTTGAACTGCTCCTCAGCCGAAGGCAGCATGTAAATGTAAAACCATCCTATACATGTCTACATTATTTATATTTTTGAAACCAGGCCCCATTCTCTGTAAGAATCCCACCTCCTTCCATAATCAGTATAAAACTACAAACTTTCAGCAATACTTTGAGTGACAGTCCTGATATAGGTGTGTGAGTCCATTATTTGAAGAACTAGGCAATGATTTTTCTATCACAGCCTATTCTAACTAACTACATGTTCAATGTCCATGACCAGTTATCGTCCATCTGACTTCCCAGCTATTCCCTTTTCTTCTCCAAAAGGAACTCTGGGCATAAGGCAGAACTGCATTTCAAATAACAAGCAGTCAAGCTAAATTGCAAGAGACCACACTTCAGGACACAGGTCCCCTTGCAGGAATATCTTTCAGTCTGCCCACATGGCAGCCAAAGACAGAACTTTTTTCATTCTTTTGCAATCAACAACCTGCTGAAGTTCACAGATCGCTCTTCAGGGTGAAACACCCCAACAACTTTAATCTTTTAACCAACGTGGCCCAAGTGATTGTTCCCTGTAGAATTCAGTCCAGCACAGTCCTGGCGTTACAGCTTTATGGGATTTTCCCATTAGTAACATTTTAAATGGGTGTGCAAGTTAACTATTACCAGAGCGACCTTGACATCACAAAACCCATATTTGTAATCCACAAGGTATCATACTGAAAAGATTTCACCAGTAATATCTGGTATCGGACAGTGTTACATCCTCTCCTTTGGCATTCACAGTGATAACGTGGTATTTAACATCTCGCTTGTCTTACCCATGGAGAATAACACTGTCTAGATTGATATTGCGGCCGTAGCCCCAGGTATCCAGCACTGAAAGGTATCTCCCTGACAATTTAGGAGATAATTTTAGAAGTCCACCTTGAGTGGTATTTGGAGGAATTCCCAGACGGCCTCATCCACCCACTGTATTTCATTCTCCAAGATCTCCTCTTCTAAATGAGGAGGAATGTAGGGGTATAAATACCCGTAATTTTCTGCTTGTGATCTGTTTTGGAGCTCAGCATAGGCGTATTAGGCCGGGATGTGGGAGCCCATGGATTCTTTTGATCCTCCTCAAAGGACCTGGCAATGCTGATCAGCGTAGCTGTACTGGCTGACAGCAGTAATAGTAGCAGGTGTCTCATCTCCCTGCACATTTCTGATTAACTCTTCGTCACTCTCTCCCCACTTCCCGGAATAAGACAGGGTGTCCGAAAAGAGTTCCGATTACTAATCGGACAAATCGTCCAAATTAGAGATAATCGAACACTCTTCGGCTGGAAGATAATTTCTCCTAACTTTTACCTTGGCTGGCACCTCTATATCAACTCCCTTCACGGCCACTGACATAACTTCCCCCACAGGCACACCACGCTCACTGTTTGCTGACTTACCTGGCCCCAGTACTTTTCTCTCGGGTAACCCAGTCATCAACTCGAACAACCTGGCCCAACCTCGGCCCTTTAAAGAGGTCGGTGTGCTGGGTCCTGGGGTAATCGCTGTGGTAGAGGTAGCAGCTTCCGTCACAACTTGGGTGACAACCGACAGGCTTTGGACATCACTCTCCGAAGGGACAGCAACTTTCATGTCCCAAACCACTTGTAGGATTCTCGGAGGTAGAGTTAGGGAGGCAACCTCGAACAGATGCTCCCCACAGCATCCACAGATGATCCACGGCCTCAACTGCATAGTCAAGCCAGTACATTTTCCACAGATCAACCCCAGAGACTCATAGCCTCCGGCTGTGTACAAGGCAAGCTGACCATTTGGTACATACCGCACCCCGGTATCGGTCACAACAGATTTTCCGCCGCTCGGATCAATGTAGACACCTGGAGCGTACTTTCTCCAATCTGCCATTTCACTCACGAACTGCGCCATCTCCTTCAATAACCCACAATCAAACACACGTGGCAGCGCTTCATTATCCTCCTCTGCAGAGCGGGAGCTCCTCCCCCTGTCAACAGATTGGTGCAAATGTTTCTTGGGAACTGTGGTGCCCGTCTCCTTGTTGCTGCAGTGTGCCAAAACTGCAATGGAGTCCATTTTTGGGGCCTGTTTTAAAAAACACCAGCCACCACTGTAATATATATATATATATATATATATATATATATATATATATATATATATATATATATATATATACACAGTGGGGCAAAAAAGTATTTAGTCAGCCACTAATTGTGCAAGTTCTCCCATTTAAAAAGATGAGAGAGGCCTGTAATTGTCATCATAGGTATACCTCAACTATGAGAGACAAAATGTGGAAACAAATTCAGACAATCACATTGTCTGATTTGGAAAAAATGTATTTGCAAATTATGGTGGAAAATAAGTATTTTGAAAATATCAAAAGTTCATCTCAATACTTTGTTATATATCCTTTGTTGGCAATGACAGAGGTCAATCGTTTTCTGTAAGTCTTCAAATCCAGATAATCACATTGTCTGATTTTTGAAAGAATTTATTTGCAAATTATGGTGGAAAATAAGTATTTGGTCACCTACAAACAAGCAAGATTTCTGGCTCTCACAGACCTGTATCTTCTACTTTAAGAGTCTCCTCTGTCCTCCACTCATTACCTGTATTAATGGCACCTGTTTGAACTTGTTATCAGTATAAAAGACACCTGTCCACAACCTCAAACAGTCACACTCCAAACTGTACTATGGTGAAGACCAAAGAGCTGTCGAAGGACACAGAAACAAAATTGTAGACCTGCACCAGGCTGGGAAGACTGAATCTGCAATAGGGCAAGCAGCTTGGTGTGAAGAAATCAACTGTGGGAGCAATAATTAGAAAATGGAAGACATACAAGACCACTTATAATCTCCCTCGATCTGGGGCTCCACGCAAGATCTCACCCCGTGGGGTCAAAATGATCACAAGAACAGTGAGCAAAAATCCCAGAACCACACAGGGAGACCTAGTGAATGACCTGCAGAGAGCTGGGACCAACGTAACAAAGGCTACCATCAGTAACACACTACGCCGCCAGGGACTCAGATCCTGCAGTGCCAGACATGTCCCCCTGCTTAAGCCAGTACATGTCCAGGCCCATCTGAGGTTTGCTAGAGAGCATTTGGATGATCCAGAAGAGGATTGGGAGAATGTCATATGGTCAGATGAAACCAAAGTAGAACTGTTTGGTAGAAACACAACTTGTCGTGTTTGGAGGAGAGAGAATGCTGAGTTGCAACCAAAGAACACCATACCTACTGTGAAGCATGGGGGTGGCAACATCATGCTTTGGGGCTGTTTCTCTGCAAAGGGAACAGGACGACTGATCCGTGTACATGAAAGAATGAATGGGGCCATGTATCGTGAGATTTTGAGTGCAAACCTCCTCCCATCAGCAAGGGCATTGAAGAACAAACGTGGCTGGTTCTTTCAGCATGACAATGATCCCAAACACACCGCCCGGGCAACGAAGGAGTGACTTCGTAAGAAGCATTTCAAGGTCCTGGAGTGGCCTAGCCAGTCTCCAGATCTCAACCCCATAGAAAACTTTTGGAGGGAGTTGAAAGTCTGTGTTGCCCAGTGACAGCCCCAAAACATCACTGCTCTAGAAGAGATCTGCATGGAGGAATGGGACAACATACCAGCAACAGTGTGTGACAACCTTGTGAAGACTTACAGAAAATGTTTGACCTCTGTCATTGCCAACAAAGGATATATAACGAAGTATTGAGAAGAACTTTTGATATACTTATTTTCCACCATACTTTGCAAATAAATTCTTTCCAAATCAGACAATGTGATTGTCTGGATTTGTTTCCACATTTTATCTCTCATAGTTGAGGTATACCTATGATGACAATTACAGGCCTCTCTCATCTTTTTAAGCGGGAGAACTTGCACAATTGTTGGTGGCTGACTAAATACTTTTTTGCCAAACTGTCTATATATAAATATATATATATATATATATATATATATATATATATATATATATATATATATATATATATATATATATATATATATATATATATATATATATGTATATATACACATACACACACACTGCATGTCTTCATAGGCTGACTAGTTGTCAGAATTATTGCAATAAGTGGTCATTTGACCTCACCATAAAGTGTAAACAAATGATCAAAAATTTCAGGAAACTCAGTAATACAAAATGTACACTATATCTATTTACGCTCACGCCACTTACAAAACCATGTTTAATGTCAGGACAGCATTATGTAAGTATTCCTCTAGTTTGCCATGACATAATTAAGAGGAGGACTGGCCACATACTGGAAGATAACATTTTATTGATCTTCATACACTGGCCAGAGGTAAAAAAAAACCTGTACTTTTCTTAACAGTATAAACAAGATATTATATGAGCAGTTTGGACACAATGATTGCTTTATGACATCTTTGTTAGTTTTTCTGACTTGCAGAACTGGAAAAGCAAACAGTTCAGCATAACAATTTCCTCACTTTTAGACGTAACTGTTTCTCAATCCGGACCAGACGTCGTAAAGTTTAATATGACAGGGCTGCATATGATATGTTATGTGCGGACAGCAGGTGATGTCAGGGTAAGACAATTATAAAAGCAGCCCAATGCCCAAACAGATGTAGTAACAGGTGTAACTCTTGTAAGATAATATTTGTATGACTTTAAATACTCACCACCAAGATGCAATTTCGGATTTTTTTTTAGAAATATAAACAAATAAAAAAATAGTAACTAAAATGATTTAAATAGTAAAAATGTGCATTAAAGTGCATGTTAACCAACCATTCAAATAAGGGGCGCACACCTAAGAGGTTCAAGCCCAGCCAAGGGTTACTGCAATGTTAATCCAATTACTAAAATCACGTACAAGCTTTAGAAAGTAATGTAATTTCAAAAGTGATTTTCAAACTTCTTTAAATCAGCAACTTTTATTTAAAATGATCCATGTGGATCTTGCCATTAAGGTCTTCGTTCAAACCCTTTTTGTTACAGGGTGACAACACCCATCCCTGTCTTTCAACTGAGCTCCTATGTTGTCACCCTGTCACAGCTTCCAATGGAGACTACAAGTGGCTACTTCAACACACATTACATACAGTGCTTTGCAAATGTATTCACCCCCCTTGGCATTTTTTGTGTTTTCTTGCCTCACAACCTGGAATTAACATGGATTGTTTGAGCATTTGCATCATTTAATTTACAGAACATGCCCACAACTTTGAAGATGTTTTTTTTTTTTTTTGTGAAGCAAACAAATAGGACAAAAAAACAGAAAAAGTAAATGTGCATAACTATTCACAGTCCTAAAGTCAATACTTTTTAGAGCCACCTTTTACGGCTATCACAGCTCCAAGTCGCTTTGGAGTCTCTATGAGCTTGCCACATCTTACCACTGGGATTTTTGCCCATTCCTCCTTGCAAAACTACTCCAGCTCCTTCAAGTTGGATGGTTTGCACTTGTGAACAGCAATCTTTAAGTCTGACCACAGATTTTCTTTTGGATTGAGGTCTGGGCTTTGACTGGGCCATTCCAACACATTTACATGTTTCCCCTTAACCACTTCAGCCCCGGAAGGATTTACCCCCTTCCTCACCAGAGCACTTTTTACAATTTGGCACTGCGTCGCTTTAACTGCTAATTGCGCGGTCATGCAATGCTGTACCCAACCGAAATTTGCGTCATTTTCTTCCCACAAATAGAGCTTTCTTTTTATGGTATTTGCTCACCTCTGCGGTTTTTATTTTTTGCGCTATTAACGAAAAAAGACCGAAAATTTTGAAAAAAAATATTTTCTACTTTTTGTTATAAAAAAAATCCAATAAACTCAATTTTAGTCATACATTTAGGCCAAAATGTATTCGGCCACATGTCTTTGGTAAAAAAAAATATCAATAAGCGTATATTTATTGGTTTGCGCAAAAGTTATAGCGTCTACAAACTAGGGTGCATTTTCTGGAATTTACACAGCTTTTAGTTTATGACTGCCTATGTCATTTCTTGAGGTGCTAAAATGGCAGGGCAGTACAAAACCCCCCAAATGACCCCATTTTGGAAAGTAGACACCCCAAGGAAATTGCTGAGAGGCATGTTGAGCCCACTGAGTATGAATTTTTTTTGTCCCAAGTGATTGAATAATGACAAAAAAAAACTTACAAAAAGTTGTCACTAAATGATATATTGCTCACACAGGCCATGGGAATATGTGAAATTACACCCCAAAATACATTCTGCTGCTTCTCCTGAGTATGGGGATACCACACGTGTGGGACTTTTTGGGAGCCTAGCTGCGTACGGGGCCCCGAAAACCAATCACCGCCTTCATGAATTTCTAAGGGCGTAAATTTTTGATTTCACGCCTCACTATCTATCACAGTTTTGAAGGCCATAAAATGCCAAGTTGGCAAAACCGACCCAAATAACCCCATTTTGGAAAGTAGACACCCCGAGCTATTTGCTGAGAGGCATGTTGAGTCCATGGAATATTTTATATTTTGACACAAGTTGTGGGAAAGTGACAATTTTTTTTTTTTTTGCACAAAGTTGTCACTAAATGATATATTGCTCACACAGGCCATGGGCATATGTGGAATTGCACCCCAAAATACATTTAGCTGCTTCTCCTGAGTATGGGGATACCACATGTGTGGGACTTTTTGGGAGCCTAGCCGCGTACGGGGGCCCCGAAAACCAATCACCGCCTTCAGGATTTCTAAGGGTGTAAATTTTTGATTTCACTCTTCACTGCCTATCACAGTTTCGGAGGCCATGGAATGCCCAGGTGGCACAAACCCCCCCCCAAATGACCCCATTTTGGAAAGTAGACACCCCAAGCTATTTGCTGAGAGGCATGGTGAGTATTTTGCAGCTCTCATTTGTTTTTGAAAATGAAGAAAGACAAGAAAAAAATGTTTTTTTTCTTTTCTCAATTTTCAAAACTTTGTGACAAAAAGTGAGGTCTGCAAAATACTCACTATACCTCTCAGCAAAAAGCTTGGGGTGTCTACTTTCCAAAATGGGGTCATTTGGGGGGGGGGGGGGGTTGTGCCACCTGGGCATTCCATGGCCTCCGAAACTGTGGTAGGCAGTGAAGAGTGAAATAAAAAATTTAGAAAGCCTGCAGGCGGAGCTTGGTTTTCGGGGTCCCGTACACGGCTAGGCTCCCAAAAAGTCTCACACATGTGGTATCCCTGTACTAAGGAGAAGCAACAGAATGTATTTTGGGGTGTAATTTCACATATTCCCATGGCATGTTTGAGCAATATATCATTTAGTGACAACTTTGTGCAAAAAAAAAAAAAAAAAAATTGTCTATTTTCCGCAACTTGTGTCACAATATAAAATATTCCATGGACTCGACATGCCTCTCAGCACATAGCTTGGGTGTCTACTTTCCAAAATGGGGTAATTTGGGGGGGGTTTTTAACTGTCCTGGCATTTTATGCACAACATTTAGAAGCTTATGTCACACATCACCCACTCTTCTAACCACTTGAAGACAAAGCCCTTTCTGACACTTATTGTTTACATGAAAAAATTATTTTTTTTTGCAAGAAAATGACTTTGAACCCCCAAACATTATATATATTTTTTAAAGCAAATGCCCTACAGATTAAAATGGTGGGTGTTTCATGTTTTTTTTTCACACAGTATATGCGCAGCGATTTTTCAAATGCATTTTTTCGGGAAAAAACACACTTTTTAAAATTTGAATGCACTAAAACACACTATATTGCCCAAATGTTTGATGAAATAAAAAAGATGATCTTAGGCCGAGTACATGGATACCAAACATGACATGCTTTAAAATAACGCACAAAGGTGCAGTGGCTACAAAATGAATACATTTTTAAAAGCCTTTAAAAGCCTTTACAGGTTACCACTTTAGATTTACAGAGGAGGTCTACTGCTAAAATGACTGCCCTCAATCTGACCTTCGCGGTGATACCTCACATGCATGGTGCAATTGCTGTTTACATTTGACGCCAGACCGACGCTTGCGTTCGCCTTAGCGCGAGAGCAGGGGGGACAGGGGTGCTTTTTTTTTTTTTTTTTTTTTCTTTACTATTTTTTTGCTTTTTTATCTGATTTTAAAAACTGTTCCTTTCATTTTTTTTTAATCATTATTATTGTTATCTCAGGGAATGTAAATATCCCCTATGATAGCAATAGGTAGTGACAGGTACTCTTTTTTGAAAAAATTGGGGTCTATTAGACCCTAGATCTCTCCTCTGCCCTCAAAGCATCTGACCACACCAAGATCGGTGTGATAAAATGCTTTCCCAATTTCCCAATGGCGCTGTTTACATCCGGTGAAATCTAAGTCATAAAATGCTTGTAGCTTCCGGTTTCTTAGGCCATAGAGATGTTTGGAGCCACTCTGGTCTCTGATCAGCTCTATGGTCAGCTGGCTGAATCACCAGCTGAATTCTCAGGCTCCCTGTTGAAACAGGAGAGCCAGAGAAAAACACGGAAGATGTGGGGGGGGGGGGGCATTCCCTCCCACTGCTTGTAAAAGCAGTCTAGAGGCTAATTAGCCTCTAGGATTGCTTTTACATGAAAGCCGACCGCTGGCTGAAAAGAATGATACCAAAATGATACCTAAACCTGCAGCCATCATTCTGGTATAACCACTCAAAGTCGTGAATGGCGTACCTGAAGACAAAAAAAATGGTTAATGATAAAACACAGTAAACGGTAAAGTATAAAAAATTGCATACCTGAAAAGCAAACATGATAAAACATAATAACAATAAAACATTGCAGAATAGAATACAGTAAAAAAGAGCAGAACAATAGAGAGAGAATAGAGAGAGAGAACAAAAACGACAACTATTTTTTTATTTTATATATATTTTTTTTTTTTCCACTTTTTTTGTAACTTACTTTTATAACTGTAACCGGATCCAGGTTCGGGTCTCTCAAAATGCGATGGCATCTTGGGAGACCCTGTGAAAGTGTGCCTAGTCTGTGCAATGCTGTACCCTACGCTAATGCCCCTTACACACGGTCGGATTTTCCGACGAAAAATGTGTGATAGGACCTTGTTGTCGGAAATTCCGACCGTGTGTGGGCTGCATCACACATTTTCCATTGGATTTTCCGACACACAAAGTTTGAGAGCAGGCTATAAAATTTTCCGACAACAAAATCCGTTGTCGGAATTTCCGATCGTGTGTACACAAATCCGACACACAAAGTGCCACGCATGCTCAGAATAAATAAAGAGATGAAAGCTATTGGCTACTGTCCCATTTATAGTCCTGACGTACGTGTTTTACGTCACCGCGTTCAGAACGATCTGATTTTCCGACAACTTTGTGTGACCGTGTGTATGGAAGACAAGTTTGAGCCAACATCCGTCTGAAAAAATCCTAGGATTTTGTTGTCGGAATGTCCAATCAATGTCCGACCGTGTGTACAGGGCATAATACTCAACTAGTGAATGGTAGCGTTCAAAACATTCACCAATGCAAAGACCAGGATTGTCAGGGCAGGAGGGAAAAAAATAGCGGGTGTCACGCCTATATCCATGCTTGCTGCAGAAACGACATCTTTTTTGGGGGGGTTCGCTGGGTAGGGGTACTCGGGAGGACATAAAGAAAATGCCTCTCATGCAGCCGACTGCATTTGGTTGGGGATGTGAATGGGGGAAGTACGGGTGCTGCAGAAGTGGTGGGTTCCCAATTAGGATTGGCGAATGCAGCAGGAAGGGCATTATGGGCACGACGGGCCTGTTTATCTTCTTCTTGGTGGCAGCGGGACACTACTTGTGCTTGCCACTTCACCAGCTTGAACTGCACTTATGGGACTCTCCACGTCACCAAGTGTTACTGCAGTGCTGGTTTGACTACGACCGGGGTGTACTAGGCCGCTGGTGCGTGCCAGTTCACCAAAACGCTACCAAAAAAACTGTTAGCGATCACAAGGATCAGGCCTGACTCTGCGAACGCTGCAGTTATGCGTTTAGTGTTTTGTAAGTGACAGTGATCGATCGATACTGCACTTGGGTTGGCTGGGGTGGGCTGGGCTGGGCCAGGCGGAGGGGCAAAACGCAGGTGCTAGCAGGTATCTGGGCTGATCCCGCTAACACTGCATTTTTGGGAACCCTAAAGTGCTGGGGACGCTAGTATAGATCTGATCGGATCAAATATTGATCCATTCAGATACTATACCACTAAGGGAGGTGTACGGTGCATGCGTGGGTGTTAGTGGTACTGGCGCTAACCTGACGCTGCCTGGGGCTGGTGCTTACCAGTTCACCAAAACGCTACCAAAAAAACTGTTAGCGATCGCAGGGATCAGGCCTGACTCTGCGAACGCTGCAGTTATGCGTTTAGTGTTTTGTAAGTGACAGTGTTCGATCGATACTGCACTTGGGTGGGCTGGGCTGGGCTGGGCCGGGCGGAGGGGCAAAACGCAGGTGCTAGCAGGTATCTGGGCTGATCCCGCTAACACTGCGTTTTTGGGAACCCTAAACTGCTGGGGACGCTAGTATAGATCTGATCGGATCAGATATTCATCTGTTCAGATACTATACCACTAAGGGAGGCGTATGCTGCGTGCGTAGGTGTTAGCGGTACTGGCGCTAACCTGACGTTGCCTGGGGTGACGCATATCACCGCCGGGCGATCAGGGGGCTAAACCTTTATTCGGTAATAAACGGCGGGTGCTCTGACACTATAAAAAATAAACTAACCAGCGTCACCCGTAACAGTTATACAGTGATCACTGGTGAAAGGGTTAACTAGGGGGCAATCAAGGATTTAAAACCTTTATTAGATAGTATATGGGGGTCCCTGACGCTATAAAACGCTGACGGCGAACCTAAATATTTACCTCCCTAACTAGCGTCACCAGTGACACTAATACAGCGATCAGAAAAACGACCGCTTAGTGATACTGGTGACGGGGGGTGATCAAGGGGTTAAAACTTTATTAGGGGGGGTTAGGGGGGGTACCCTAGACCTAAAGGGGGCTAACACTAACTGCCCTACCACACTAACTGTCACAAACTGACACCAATGCAGTAATCAGAAAAAAAAACTGCTTGGTGTCAGTGTGACAGGGGGGGGGGTTGATCGGGGGGGATCGGGGGTGTATTGTGTGCCTGGAATGTTCTACTGTGTGTGTGTGTGTTTGTGCACTCACATCGATGTCTTCTCTCCTTGGCGCCGGAACGGAAAATACCGAGCCGAGGAGAGATGACATAATTTCCTCTGCTGCTGTTTACCATACAGCAGCAGAGTAATGATCCCATTGGCTGGGAATGATCGGGAGGGGGGGGCCACGAATGGATGGCCTCCCCCTCACCTCCGATCGCCGGGGGACAAATGCCGACCGCCTCGGGCACCGGGGGGGGGTCCAATCGGACCCCTCGCCCGCGAGAGGCAGATCAGGTACAGGTACGTGATTCTGCCTGCCCGTGCCATTCTGCCGACGTACATCGTCGTGAGGCGGTCGGCAAGTGGTTAAACCACTCAAGTGTTGCTTTATCAGTGTGTTTGGGGTCATTGTCCTGCTGGAAGGTGAAACTCTGTCCTAGTCCCAAATCACACACAGAGTGGTACAGGTTTTGCTCAAGAATATCCCTGTATTTAGCACCATCCATCTTTCCCTCAACTCAGACCAGTTTCCCAGTCCTGACTGCTGAAAAACATCCCCACAGCATGATGCTGCCACCAGGTGTTCTTTGGGTGATGTGTTGGGTTTTCCAGACATAGCGTTTTCTTTGATGGCCAAAAAGTTCAATTTTAGTCTCATCAGACCAGAGCACCTTCCTCCATACATTTTGGGAGTCTCCCACATACCTTTTCGCAAACTCAAAACGTGTCATTTTGTTTTTTGCTGAAAGTAATGGCTTTCTTCTGGCCACTCTGCCATAAAGCCCAACTCTATGGAGCGTACAGCTTATTGTCGTCCTATGTACAGATACTCCAGTCTCTGCTGGGGAACTCTGCAGCTCCTCCAGGGTTACCTTAGGTCTCTGTGCTGCCTCTGTGATTAATGCCCTCCTTGCCCGGTCCGTGAATTTTTGTGTGCGGCCATCTCTTGGAAGATTTGCTGTTGTGCCACGTTCTTTCCATTTGGTTATGATAGATTTGATGGTGCTTCTAGAGATCATCAAAGATTTGGATATTTTTTTATAACCTAACCCTGACTTGTACTTCTCAACAACATTGTCCCTTACTTGTTTGGAGAGTTCCTTGGTCTTCATGGCAGTGTTTGGTTAGTGGTGCCTCTTGCTTAGGTGTTGCAGCCCCTGGGGCCTTTCAAAAAGGTGTGTATATGTAATGTCAGATAATGTCACACTTAGATTGCACACAGGTGAACATCATTTCACTAATTATGTGACTTCTGAAGGTAATTGGATGCACCAGAGCTTTTTATGGGTTTCATAACAAAGGGGGTGAAGACATACGCACCTGCCAATTATCAGTTTTTTATTTCTGAAAAATAGTTTTATATATATATAGTTTTCTAATTTTACTTCACCAACGTTGACTATTGTGTTCTGATCCATCACATATAATTAAGATTAAAAAAACACTGAACTAAAAGCTATAATGTAACAAAATAGGTCAAAAGCCAAGGGGGTGAATACTTTTGTAAGGCACTGTAAGCCAGACCACAGGAACAGACCTGGACATGTGAACCAACTCACCTTGCGGGCTTAATGGATGCAACCCCCACCTATTCATGTGAAGTGTCCATGGGATAATTACCTCCAGTTTGGATGACTGTGAAGTTATCTAGTGACTCTCTATTATGATATATGTTGCAGGCTTTCTTATCTATTGACTATACAACTGTAGCCTAAATTGTTCTCAATCTTCCAAATCAAGTGGATGGATAGTATGTTAACTGCTAGTGGGTCTACACAAGTTGGGAATCTGTTGCAGTTTATTTCACATTGAGGAGGGTTCCCCTCTATGCTCCAGCGCCCGCCCAGGGAGCCACTGCGCTGGTGCTATTCTGTGTTGAGACGAGTGCTGTGTGGTTTTCATGAACCCTGATGAAGCAAAAGTTGGCGAAACGCGTCAGTACGTGAAGACCTTTTTGCATCAGCATTACATTATCCATTATCGTTTTAATGTAGTGAGACATACATGTTTATATGAACTCTTTTTATTTTTGCTACTAATAAATTGTATGGTTTCATAACATTTTTTACTCCTTGTCTTGGCCTGTACAGTCCGATATCTCTTTGCCCATTCTCCATATATCTTACATAAGTATGGTCAACTGTTGCCACCATCAAGTAACCCTCCCTAAGGCTCCATTCACACTAGTGCGTTTTTTGATGCATTTTGCATTTTGCAGAAATGCATGGGAATTTTTTAACATGGGTTCCTATGGAACATGTTCACATCAATGCCTTTTTGTTTCTCTGCATTTTTGGAAAGGGTCAGGGACTTTTTTTCATGCAAAATGCAGCGTTTTGCATGTAATAGAATTCAATGGACAAGCATCAAAAACGCAAGTGCACCGTTTTTGCAGCGTTTTTGATGCGTTTTTGGTGCGTTTTTGATGCGTTTTTGCAGTTTTTTTTAAAAAAAAATTTTAAGACTGTAAAAAAAAACTGTAAAAAAAAAAAAGAAAAAAAACGCAAAACGCAAATTGCGGCAAAAACGCAGCAAAAACGCAGCAAAAACGCTGCTCAAAAACATGGCAAGCATGAAAAAAAAACCTCCAAAAACGCTCAAAAGCAACATGCATAGGTGTGAATCGAGCCTAAGAAAGTACTTGTGGACAGAAAATGACGCAAAGAGAAGTCAGCATTGCGCTCTGCATCACTATACTGTGAATGAAGGGCGCCATGGTGACCCCTCAGCTGGTAGGCCCATGACACCCTGCCAGTACCTTTTTAGGTATTCCAGGCTTGTAATTATTCAAACCAGGGCACTAAGGACACCTTATGGAGAAAAAGAAGTACTGCGAGGGTAGGGGGCTGGATTAAGGTAAGTACTGCAGCATGGGCTGCTTTTTTTTATTATTTAAACAAAATGCCCAGTGTAGTAGCTTTAACTAAAAATCTATTTGGATTTGACAGATTAATAAACAATAGCGGGACACAGATCTTTTACTTTTACTGCTTGCTTTCATCTCTAGATGTAAAATAAAAAAACAAACCACATCAATTTAAACATGAATGACATGTCATTATCATGAAACCACTGGCATACTCTACAAGCCACAAAAGAAAACAAATCCACACACATACAGGCTCAATTCAACAAGCTATAATGATTGCAATTTTCAGAAATAGATGCTAAACATAAACTTTGAAATTTTTGTCTGTAGTTACCTTAGCAAAATGTGCTGAAAAATGCGCTTGGCTTATTATGCTGGAAGACATGCTTCGTTTTCTTGCCATGTGTATTTCTTTTTTATGTACTGTATATATATATATACAGTATCTCACAAAAGTGAGTACACCCCTCACATTTTTGTAAATATTTTATTATAAATTTTCATGTGACAAAACTGAAGAAATGACACTTTGCTACAATGTAAAGTAGTGAGTGTACAGCTTGTATAACAGTGTAAATTTTCTGTCCCCTCAAAATAACTCAACACACAGCCATTAATTTCTAAACTGCTGGCAACAAAAGTGAGTACACCCCTAAGTGAAAATGTCCAAATTGGGCCCAAAGTGTCAATATTTGTGTGGCCACCATTATTTTCCCGCACTGCCTTAACCCTCTTGGGCATGGAGTTCACCAGAGCTTCACAGGTTGCCACTGGAGTCCTCTTCCACTCCTCCATGTTGATATCACGGAGATGGTGGATGTTAGAGACATTGCGCTACTCCACCTTACGTTTGAGGATGCCCCACAGATGCTCAATAGGGTTTAGGTCTGGAGACATGCTTGGCCAGTTCATCACCTTTACTCTCAGCTTCTTTAGCAAGGCAGTGGTCATCTTGGAGGTGTGTTTGGGGTCGTTATCATGTTGGAATACTGCCCTGTGGCCCAGTCTCCAAAGTTAAGAGATCTTCCTCTGCTTCAGTGTGTCACAGTACATGTTGGCATTCATGGTTCCCTCAATGAACTGTAGCTCCCCAGTGCCGGCAGCACTCATGCAGCCCAAGACCATGACACTCCCACCACCATGCTTGACTGTAGGTAAGACACACTTGTCTTTGTACTCCTCACCTGGTTGCTGCCACACACGCTTGACAACATCTGAACCAAATACGTTTATCTTGGTCTCATCAGACCACAGGACATGGTTCAAGTAATCCATGTTCTTAGTCTGCTTGTCTTCAGCAAACTGTTTGCAGGCTTTCTTGTGTATCATCTTTAGAAGAGGCTTCCTTCTGGGACGACAGCCATGCAGACCAATTTGATGCAGTGTGCGACATATGGTCTGAGCACTGACAGGCTGACCCCCCATCCCACCCCTTCAACCTCTGCAGCAATGCTGGTAGCACTTATACGTCTATTTCCCAAAGACAACCTCTGGATATGACGGTGAGCACGTGCACTCAACTTCTTTGGTCGACCATGGCGAGGCCTGGCAGCTCCTCAGAGAGTTATTTGCCATGAGATGCCATGTTGAACTTCCAGTGACCAGTATGAGAGAGTGAGAGTGATAACACCAAATTTAACACACCTGCTCCCCATTCACACCTGAGACCTTGTAACACTAACAAGCCGCATGACACCGGGGAGGGAAAATGGCTAATTGGGCCCAATTTGGCTATTTTCACTTAGGGGTGTACTCACTTTTGATGCCAGCGATTTAGACATTAATGGCTGTGTGTTGAGTTATTTTGAGTGCAAATTTACACTTTAATACAAGCTGTATACTCACTGCTTTACATTGTAGCAAAGTGTAATTTCTTCAGTGTTGTCACATGAAAAGACATAATAAAATATTTACAAAAATGTGAGGGGTGTACTCACTTTTGTGAGATACTATATATATATATATATATATATATATATATATATATATATATATATATATATATATACATACAGCGGGTAAAATAAGTATTAAACACGTCACCATTTTTCTAGGTAAATATATTTCTATAGGTGCTATTGACATGAAATGTTCACCACATGTCGGCAACAACCCACGCAATCCATACATACAAAGAAACCAAAACAAATAAGCTCAGAAATGAAGTTACGTGTAATAAAATTGAATGACACAGGGAAAAAGTAACACTCTAACTGAAAGTTATTTAATACTTGATACAAAATCCTTTGTTGGTAATGACAGCTTCAAGATGCCTCCTGTATGGAGAAACTAGTTGCATGCATTGCTCAGGTGAGATTTTGGCCCATTCTTCCACACAGTCTTTGTTCCGTGGGCCTCTTCTATCTTTAGTTCTTTCCATAGGTTTTGTATTGGATTCAGGTAATTGGATGGGTCATTCTAGTAGCTTTATTTTCTTTCTTTGAAACCAATTGATAGTTTCCTTGGTTTTGTGTTTGGGATCATTGTCTTGCTGAAATGTCCACCCTCGTTTCATCTTCATTATTTTGGTAGATGGCAGCAGATATTTATCAAGAATGTCTTGGTATATTTTTTCATTCATCCTTCCTTCAATGACATGAAGTTTGCCAGTACCGTATGCTGAAAAACAGCCTCACACCATGATGTTCCCACCTCCAAACTTCACTGTTGGTATGGGGTGTTTTTGGGGTGATGTTCAATGTCAGTTGACCTCCAAACATGGTGTGTATTATGGCATCCAAAGAGTTAAATTTTGGTCTCATCTAATCAGTCTATATTCTCCCAATATTTCACAGGCTTGTCTAAATGTTGTGCAGCAAACTTTAAACAAGCTTCAACATGCTTTTTCTTCAGAAATGGAGTCTTGTGTGGTGAGCGTGCATATAGGGCATGGCAGTTGAGTGCATTAACCATTGTTTTCTTTGAAACAATTGTACCTGGTAATTTCAGGTCTTTCTGAAGTTCTCCATAAGTGGTCCTTGGCTCTTGAACAACTCTTCTGATATCTCTTTTTACTCCTCTGGCAGAAGTCCTACGAGGAGCACCTGGTCATGGCCTGTTTTTGGTGACTTCAGGATTATGGCTCCAACAGTGCTCACTGGAACATTCAGAAGTTTTAAAATCCTTCTGTAACCAATGCCATATGTATGTTTTGCAACAATAAGGTTGCGAAGATCTTGAGAGAGCTCTTTGCTTTTATCCATTATGGGATGTTTCTTGTGTGACACCTTGGTAATGAGACACCTTTTTAAAGACCATTAGTTGAGACTGAACCAGCTGATATTGATTTGCACTGAAAGCAGGATTGCCTTCTAATTACTGATAGATTTTAGCAGGTGTCTTGGCTTTCCATTCCTTTTTGCACCTCAATGTTTCCGTGTGTTCAATACATTTTCCCTGTGTCATTCCATTTTATTACACGTAACTTCATTTTTTAACTTATTTGTTTTGGTTTCTTTGTTAGTATGAATTGCATGGGTTGTTACTGACATGTGATAAAAATGTGGTAAAAATGTCATGTTAATAGCACCTTTAGAAATATATTTACCTAGAAAAATGGTGACGTGTTCGATACTTGTTTTACCGGATATGTGTATATATATATATATATATACATACATACACTGTAGAGAGGTGACCGTATGTCACTGTGTTTTTTAGCAGTTTCATACAGATTTTTAGATCAGCAGGCGGCAGGCATGACAGCTTTTCTTTGATTTCTCAGCACTGAGCCGAATCCTTTGGCACTGGGCTTTGGGTTCTCCAGCCCAGATCTTTGGGCACCCGGGACTTACTTTATTTCTCGGGACGTCCCATGGAATCCGGGACGGTTGGAAGGTATGATTGTACGTTCGGATCCCTAACGAAGGGGCCCCGCGAGGCCCGAAACGTTGCTGTTTTACGCTGTGATGTAATTGTTTAATAAAGCTTTTGGACTTTTTGGAGATTCTTGGTGTGCTGGCAACATATCTTTGGTTCTAATTTATAAATGGACACAGGATTGTGGCTTATAGGATTGTTATTACCATCAGAACTAAGAAGGAATGCTAAGTGACATTCATGAGAGTTGGTGACTCAACAGATTACAATATTCTGCAAATCAATTACCCTGCGCATAACCTAAAGACCAGGAAAACTTTGATAATTGCTTTTTACTTTTAATCCCTTTTATTTCACTTTCGCGTACTGTTTATCTTGTAATATCTTTTCTGTAAATATTTGCTTACATCGCTGTTCTTTTCATTTAGGTCTCATGCATCCAGGCAGAAAAAAAGCCTCTGTTAGAGGCACCTGACATTTTTTTACACCTCTGAAAGCAACTCTAGGTTATCCAATGTTCATATGCACGTTGTGTCGCTTACAGGTGTATTTTAGAGCAGGTGTATTTTAGAGCAGTGGTCAGGAGCGTAAAAAGAAATGCCCCAAACCTGCATTCAGAGTGGAGTTTCTCTGTGTAATTTAAGCACGTAAGTACGCAAACGCGCCTAAACACGTGCATATGAGTGTAAATTTGTTCTAGTGGCTAGAATAAATTAGTATTCTAGTCAACAAAAAGGGTTTATGCATCTAAACGCAATACACGCTTAGTCGCTTGTGCATATGTGTGTAAATGTGCGTGAAAACACAACATTACAGGCATTTTTACTGCCAACTTCTGGCAGCACATTTGGAGCATTTATTCATAAACTAATTGTGCATGTAGCTGAAAACGATAATTTAAAAATTGTTAAACCTCTAAATGCTCTAATTACCGATCAGTCCTTAAAGAATCCTTGCCTCTATGAAGAAAACAACTATATTTTAAACACTGCTACATTCCTATCTGGTGTGTTAGGGAGCATCACAGACATTTCCTAAAGGTCAGCTCAATGGCTAAGTAGTTAGCCCTTCCGCCTGGCAACAGGAGGTCGTTTGTTGGAATCCCAACCATGACACTACCTGCCTGCATGTTCTCCCTGTGCCTGTGTGGGTTTCCCCTGGGTACTCCGGTTTCCTCCCACACTCCAAAGACATGCTGGAAGGTTAATTGGCTCCTGTCTAAATTTGCCCTAGTATGTATGAATGTGAGTTACCCTACGTTCATAGGTATGCATTTTTTAGTGCGTTTTGCAGAAACGCACTACAGTCCACTTAACATGGTTTCCTACAGTACTAGTTCACAACTATGCGTTTTGTGGCTGGTGCGTTTTTGGAAAGGGTCGGGGACTTTTTTTCCGCCATTTGCGGCTAAAAGACTTCAATGGAGCTGCATCAGAAATGCAAGTGGTGCATTTTTGATGTGATTTTTAATGTGTTTTGCGGTTCTTATTTTACCACTGTATATAACTGGTTGCTAAGCAGGGGGCCGGGAAGCCTTAGCAACCGAAGAGTCGGGTTCCCTACTGAAAGCTGAGCTTGAAAAAAAAAAATCAAAAAATTGCCGGAAAAAAATTTGCAAAAAAAAACGGAATAGGGTTCCCCACAGGTCCATACCAGGCCCTTCAGGTGTAGTATGGATTCAGAGGGGACCCCCACGCCAGCATTTTAAAAAAAAAGGCATGGGATTCCTCCCAAAATCCACACCAGACCCTTATCCGAGCATGCTGCCCGGCAGGTCAGGAAAGGGAGGGGACGAGTGCCCCCCATAAACCATGCCAGGCCGCATTACCTCAACATGGGGGGTGGGTGCTTTGCGCCCCCCACCCCAAAGCAGTTTGCCCCCATGTTGATGAGGACAAGGGCCTCTTCCCAACAACCCTAGCTGGTGGTTGTAGGTGTCCGCGGGCGGGGGGCTTATCGGAATCTGGAAGCCACCCCTTTAACCACTTCAGCCCTGGACCATTTGGCTGGTCAAAGACCAGAGGACTTACAATTTGGCACTGCGCTGCTTTAACTGGTAATTAATTGCGCGGTCATGCAATGTTGTACCTAACGAAATTTGCATCCTTTTTTTCCCACAAATAGAGCTTTCTTTTGATGGTATTTGATTGCCTCTGCGATTTTTATTTTTTGCGATATAAACGGAAAAAAAACGAAAATTTTGAAAAAAATTATATTTTACTTTTTGTTATCAGAAAAATCCAATAAACTCAATTTTAGTCATACATTTAGGCCAAAATGTATTCAGCCACATGTCTTTGGTAAAACAAATGTCAATAAGCGTATATTTATTGGTTTGCGCAAAAGTTATAGCGTCTACAAACTATGGTAAATTACTCCATTTTGGAAAGTAGACACCCTAAAGAAATTGCTAAGAGGCATGTTGAGCTCATTGAATATTTTATTTTTTGCCCCAAGTGATTGAACAATGACAAAAAAAATTTTTTTTACAAAAAGTTGTCACTAAATGATATATTGCTCAAACATGCCATGGGATTATGTGAAATTACACCCCAAACTACATTCTGTTGCTTCTCCTGAGTACGGGGATACCACGTGTGTGAGACTTTTTGGGAGCCTAGCCGCATACGGGACCCGAAAACCAAGCACCGCCTTTAGGCTTTCTAAGGGCGTAAATTTTTGATTTCACTCTTCACTGCCTATCACAGTTTTGAAGGCCATAAAATGCCAAGATGGCACAAAACCCAGCCAAATGACCCCATTTTGGAAAGTAGACACCACAAGAGATTTGCTGAGAGGCATGTTAAGTCCATGGAATATTTTATATTTTGCCACAGGTTGCGGGAAAATTACAAACTTTTTTTTTTTTTGCACAAAGTTGTCACTAAATGATATATTACTCAAACATGCCATGGGCATATGTGGAATTACACCCCAGAATGCATTCTAGCACAAAAGATAGCACAACCCCCCCCCCCCAAGTGACCCTATTTTGGAAAGTAGACACCCCAAGCCAAGGCATGGTGAGAATTTTGCAGCTCTCATTTGTTTTTGAAAATGAAGAAAGAAAAGAAAAATGTATTTTTTTTTTTTCAATTTTCAAAACTTTGTGACAAAAAGCGAGATCTGCAAAATACTCACCATACCTCTGAGCAAATAGCTTGAAGTGTCTACTTTCCAAAATGGGGTCATTTGGGGGGGGGGAGGGGGGGGGTTTGTGCCATCTGGGCATTCCATGGCCTCCGAAACTGTGATAGGCAGTGAGGAGTGAAATCAAAAATTTACACCCTTAGAAAGCCTAAAGGCGGTGCTTGGATTTCGGGGTCCCGTACACGGCTAAGCTCCCAAAAAGTCTCACACATGTGGTATCCCTGTGCTTAGGAGAAGCAACAGAATGTATTTTGGGGTGTAATTTCACATATGCCCATGGCATGTGTGAGCAATATATCATTTAGTGCTTTCCCAATTTCCCAATAGCGCTGTTCATATCCGGTGAAATCTAAGTTATGAAATGCTCGTAGCTTCCAGTTTCTTAGGCCATAGAGATGATTGGAGCCGTTCTGGTCTCTGATCAGCTCTATGGTCAGCTGGCGGAACCACCGGCTGCATTCTCAGGTTCCCTGTTGTGACAGGAGAACCAGAGAAAACCATGGAAGACGGTGGGAGGGGGGGACATTCCTTCCCACTGCTTGTAAAAGCAGTCTAGAGGCTAATTAGCTGCTAGGATTGCTTTTACATGAAAGCTGACCGCTGGCTGAAAAGAATGATACCTAAACCCACAGGCATCATTTTGGTATAACCACTCAAATTCCAGCAACATACCAGTACGTTGCTGGTCCTTGTTGGGCATATATTGTAATCTTTTTTTTCATGCTGCCTGTGGGCTGAACGAATAAAAGAGATTGATTGGTGTGTATTCCTACCATTAGAATACCTCCCTTCATCCACCCACTTCTAATGATGGGCATACATGTACCATTTTGTGGTGGTGAAATCACCTCCTACAGCGCTGGAGTCACGGCTTTATGTATTGTGGGAGCAAACGCTGTTGCTGTCAACATAAATGAATCCGCACTGCAGCCGTATGGCGTACCTGCTAAGCAATTGATGGTTAATAATAAAACAAAGTAACATTACAGTATAACAGTAAGACTTACCATACCTGCAAAGCAAATACAAAAAAAAAAAAACATAGTAAAAAATAAAACATTTTTTAACGCAACCTGTGCCTAAAATATATATATCCCGAAGCATGGGGGCATATGCCCCAAAAGTTAGCAGCAAATCGCTCCTCCACCCCTGCTGCCACCATGCTTCGGCATATATGCTCTTTTTTTTTAACTGTGGTGGTGAAATCACCTCCGACAGCGCCGGAGTCACGGCTTTATGTATCGTGGGAGCAAACGCTGTTGCTGTCAAAATAAATAAATCCACGCTGCAGCTGAATGGCGTACCTGAAAACAAAAAAATGGTTAACAATAAAACACAATAAAACATTGCAGAACAGAATACAGTAAAAAAGAGCAGAACAATACAGAGAGAATAGAGAGAGAGAACAATAAAACGACAACTATTTTTTTTTTTTTATATTTTTTTGTGTTTTTTTATTGTTTACTTTTTTTTTTTTTACACTTTTATTTGTAACTGTTAGGCTGCTTTCACACTGGGGCGGTAGGGGGCGTCGGCAGTAAAACAGCGCTATTTTTAGCGCTGTTTTACCGCGGTATTCGGCCGCTAGCGGTGCGGTTTTAACCCCCCGCTGGCGGCCGAAAAAGGGTTAAAACCACTCGTATAGCGTGGCTATAGCCGCGGTATTGCCTCGCTGTCCCATTGATTTCAATGGGCAGGAGCGGTTTAGGAGCGGTGAACACACCGCTCCTTCACCGCTCCAAAGATACGGCTTGCAGGAGATTTTTTCTTCTCCTGCCAGCGCACCGCTTCAGTGGGCTTTCACACTGAACAAACAGCGGAGGCTGTTTTGGGGCGGTTTGCAGGCAGTATTTTTAGCGCAAGAACGCCTACAAACCGCCCCAGTGTGAAAGGGGTCTAACTGTAACAGTTCAGTTCCAGGTTCGGGTCTCTCAAAATGCGATGGCATCTTGGGAGACCCTATGAAAGTGTGTCTAGTCTGTACAATGCTACGCTAATACTCAACTAGTGTATGGTAGTGTTCAAAACATTCACCAATGCAAAGACCAGGATTGTCAGGACAGGAGGGACAATAATACCAGGTGTCACGCCTATATCTGCGCTTTCTACAGACACAACATTTTCTTTGGGGGGCTCGTTGGGTAGGGGTACTCGGGAGGACATACAGAAAATGCCTCGCATGCAGCCAGCTTACTGCATTTGGATTGGGAAGGTGACGTAGAGCACCGTCTGGAAACAGAAGGGCTCTGACGATCTCTTCCTGGAATTTAAGGATGTATCCAGTTCATCCTGAAGCTCTGTATAGCACATGAGCATTCAGCAAAGCCAATTGAAATAAGTATACAGACACTTGTACCAACGTCTGGCCTTACGGGCAATTAGGTACGGCGCCAACAACTGGTCGTTGAGGTCCATCCCTCCCATATTTAGGTTTTATTCGAGGACACAGAGGGATTTCTCCACAAGACAAGTCGCCGCAGTATTTTGGACTGTCGTGTCTGCATGAAGGGAGGTAAGAACGAAAACATTCTTATTATCCCTCCACTTCATAGCGAGCAAGTTATTACACTTCAAGTAGGCTCTCTCCCCCAGCCTAAAACACTCGTGTAATAATTGTCCACATACAAATGGTACCTCTTTCCGAATAAGGGTGACACCAAGTCCCACACAATCTTGCCAGCGCTTCCTATGTAGTCAGGGCAGTTTGTTGGCCCTACGTGACCATCTCTTCCCTCGTAAACCCTAAAACTTCATGTATAGCCTGTGGCCCTGACACAGAGCTTATACATCTTGACCCCGTATCTGGCACGCTTGCTGGGAAGATACTGTTTGAATGACAAGCGGCCATAAAACGTAATCAGGGACTCATCAACACAGACAACTTGATGGGGAGTAAACAAGTCTGCAAAAAGTTGGTTGAAGTGGTTTAAGAGGGGCCGAATTTTGTAGAGCCGATCATATCCAGGGTCTCCACGAGGACGACAGAGTTCATTGTTGTTGAAGTGCATGAACCGCAAAATCTGCTCATATTGTGCCCTGGCCATGGAAGCAAAGAACACAGGCATATGGTAAATTGGGTCAGTGGACCAATATGACCTCAACGTACTCATTTTAACTATGCCCATGTCGAGGGATAGGCCCAGAAAGGTCTTAAATTCGGAAACCGTAATTGGTTTCCAATCTCTGGCAAGGGAGGACTGGGGATTAGCGGTGATGTATTGACCAGCATACAAATTGCTTTGGTCCACAATAGATCTATAGAGCTCTTCAGTGAAAAACAGCAAATAAAAATCAAGTGACATAAAATCAACTGTTTCCACCTGAATGCCAGGTTGGCCAGTGAATGGGGGGAAGTACGGGTGCTGCATAAGTGGTGGGCTCCCAATTAGGATTGCCGAATTCTACAGGAAGGACACTATGGGCACGACAGGCTGTCTTTGTCTTCTTCTTGGTGGCAGCGGGACACTTCTTGTGCTTGACACCTCGCCAGCTTGAACTGCACTTATGGGACTCGGCACGTCACCACGAATTACTTCAGTGCTGAATGTACGACCAGGGTGTACTAGGCCGCTGGTGCTTGCCAGTTCACCAGAAGGAATAGCAGCGCAAGTACTTCTCTGCTCCATACGAGAGCCCTGCGGTTCTTGTACCTCAACAGCAGAAGATCGGGGTCTGGTACGCCTGACCTTGGCAGGGACAACAACTCAGTCGTCAGAGCTATCTGTCATGGAGCCGCTGTCATCTACAGGATCGTATTCTGAGCCTGAATCTGACAGACGAGTGACTTCCTCTTCACTATCTGTCATACTTAGAAACGTGTAGGCCTCTTCACTACTGTACCTTCGATTTGCCATTTTGGGCTCTAAATTTACTGGTACAGTAGTGAGACTCACAGGTAAAAAAGCTCCTAGACTGTCAGCAAATGTAACAAATTCTACCAAAAAAACTGTTATGCCCCGTACACACGGTCGGACTTTCCGACAGAAAATGTGTGATAGGACCCTGTTGTCGGAAATTCCGACCGTGTGTGGGCTCCATCACACATTTTCCATCGGAATTTCCGACACACAAAGTTTGAGAGCTTGCTATAAAATTTTCCGACAACAAAATCCGTTGTCGGAAATTCCGATCGTGTGTACACAAATCCGATGCACAAAGTGCCATGCATGCTCAGAATAAATTAAGAGACAAAAGCTATTGGCTACTGCCCCGTTTATAGTCCCGACGTACGTTGCCGCGTTCAGAACGATCAGATTTTCCGACAACTTTGTGTGACCGTGTGTATGCAAGACAATTCCAACATCCGTCGGAAAAAATTTATGGATTTTGTTGTCGGAATGTCCGATCAATGTCCGACCGTGTGTACAGGGCATTAGCGATCGCAGGGATCAGGCCTGACTCTGCGAACGCTGCAGTTATGTGTGTTTAGTGTTTTGTAAGTGACAGTGATCGATTGATACTGCACTTGGGTGGGCTGGGCTTGGCTGGGCGGAGGGGCAAAACGCAGGTGCTAGCAGGTATCTGACCTGATCCCGCTAACACTGTGTTTTTGGGAACCCTAAACTCCTGGGGACGCTAGTATAGATCTGATCGTATCAGATATTGATCCGTTCAGATACTATACCACTGAGGGAGGTGTACAGTGCGTGCGTGGGTGTTAGCTGGACTGGCGCTAATCTGACGCTGCCTGGGGCGACGTAGACCTTATCTGACACTAAAACCTAACTTATATCACCCGCCGGGCGATCAGGGGGTTAAACCTTTATTGGGTAATAAACTGCGGGTATAAAAAACAAACTAACTAACCAGCGTCCCTTGTAACAGTTATACGGTGATCACTGGTGAAAGGGTTAACTAGGGGGCAATCAGGGGGTTAAAACCTTCATTAGGTAGTATATGGGGGTACCTGACGCTATAAAAAGCTGACGGTGAACCTAAATGCTTACCCGGCTAACTAGCGTCACCTGCTACAGTAAGGGCCCTTTCACACTGAGGCGGTTTGCAGGCGATATTGTGCTAATAATAGCGCCTGAAACCGACCTAAAAGTGCCGCTGCTTTGTCTCCAGTGTGAAAGCCCCGAGGGCTTTCACACTAGAGCGGTGCGCTAGCAGGACGGAAAAAGAAGTCCTGCTAGCAGCATCTTCGGAGCGGAGTGTAAACCGCTCCTTCACCGCTCCTGCCCATTGAAATAATGGGACGGCTCGGCGAGCACTTTGCGGAGGTTTTTAACCCTTTCTCGGCCACTAGCGGGGGGTAAAACCGCCCCGCTAGCGGCCGAATACCGACGGTAAAGCACCACTTACAATAGCGGCGCTTTACCGCCGATGCCGCCCCAGTGTGAAAGGGGCCTTATAGCAGCTTCTTCCAGGTCCAGTAGAAAACGGCTTCCCTTCTGCATAGTAACCACAGGCGGTTGCACGTCATCATTTAGGGGAAACCCTCATATTTTTTTCAATAAATACTAGGCGTTCTCTGATTGGACATGGTGGAGAGTCAGGGCAGTGATTTCACAAACGCCACTTGATCAAATCAGAGAATCCTTTCATTGAGCACCCCCCGTGGTAACTATAAAGAAAGGCAAATGTTTTCGATCTGGAAGATTACCACTATCACTGTAGTAGCGGTAACTACTACAGCAATTTGCAGCTTACACAGGGATCGGTCAGGTATGAGATATGCATACTTTCATTGGCCCAAGCTAGGGCAATGTAACTAGTCTTCAGCCACATGGTGGCAGCTACTGTTTGTGTGTGTAAATCGTTACCTTGCAGAGTTTATCTGCCCCAGTGATGTCCCTCTCAATGGGCTTGAGCTTAGATTGCTGTTCATTAAGCTCAGAAAGTTTCTTTCTTTCTTTCTTTCTTTCTTTCTTTCTTTCTTTCTTTCTTTCTTTCTTTCTTTCTTTCTCTCTTTCTTTCTCTCTTTCTTTCTCTCTTTCTTTCTCTCTTTCTTTCTCTCTTTCTTTCTCTCTTCTTCTATAATATATTGTAACTTACCAATAATTAGATGTGGTTGAGTGTGTACTCTTGGGTAGGCAACTCAGTGACCATTTCCCCTCCAGTACTGTTATTATTGTTTATGCTATTAAATATGTCACCATGTCATTATGCTTCTGTTACAGATGGTACTTTATATTATTACTCCTGAAGAAGCAGTTGTTTCCGCGAAACATGTAGAAGATTTATTGAGGATTGATTACATCTTGTGGCCTCAGTTGATGTCTGAGGATATTACATTACCAGCATAAATTGATCTTACCAGTACAATAACACATGATTTGATTTTTAATATTTTGTATCATCAAAATTTAATTTTTTACTACATTATTGTAAATGTTCGGGTACCAAAACATACTGGGGAGTGCCCCCAGTTCTCTAAAACCACTATTGCAAGGATGATGGTACCCCCATACCCTTCAGCCCACCTGATCTGTAAGAGGCCCACACTTTACTCAGATGTGGTGGCTGTATTGGTTTTCTTTTCTTTTAGATTTTTTTTCTCTGTTCTCACCTGGTGAACTGGCCAGTAACACTCCTCCTGTATTAGAGTGCCCACACTCTGGGTGAAGGAGCAACAGAGGCATCATTGGACAGTAGCATTGTCAGTTTGGAAGGGGGGGAGGGGTAGATGGATTAGCAGATTTAAAGCGATACTAAAGATACTAAAGCCTTGTTGTTTTTTTTAAACCATTTTCGGACCGGCTCACGCCGATATACGTCGACACTTTGAAGAGGGATATCGTTGTTATGGCAGCAGATAGCCGTCAGTAGCGGTGGAGGCGATCGGGTCCTCTCCCTGGCTTAGTATGGAAACGAGTGAGGGGAAGATAGCCCCCACCCGTCTCCATATCATTGCAGGGCGGAAGCGACATCAAAACGTCATTTCTGCCCATAGCTCTTAAAGTAACTTTTTTTTTTTAATGACATTTCATTTTTTAATTTTTTTTTTTTATTGCATTTTAGTGTAAATATGAGATCTGAGATCTTTTTGACCCCAGATCTCATATTTAAGAGGTCCTGTAATGCTTTTTTTATATTACAAGGGATGTTTACATTCCTTGTAATAGGAATAAAAGTGACACATTTTTTTTTTAAAGAACAGTGTAAAAATAAAAAAAAGGTAAAATAAATAAGAAAAAAAAAATTAAAAAGCGCCCTGTCCCGCCGAGTTCGCGTGCAGAAGCGAACGCATATGTGAGTAGCGCCCGCATATGAAAATGGTGTTCGAACCACACATGTGAGGTATCGCCGCGATCGGTAGAGCGAGCACAATAATTCTAGCCCAAGACCTCCTCTGTAACTCAAAACATGCAACCTGTAGAATTTTTTAAACGTAGCCTATGGAGATTTTTATGGGTAAAAGTTTGTCGCCATTCCACGAGCGGGCGCAATTTTAAAAGCGGGACATGTCGAGTATAACTTTACTCGGCGTAACATTATCTTTCACAATATAAAAACAAATTGGGCTAACTTTACTGTTGTCTTATTTTTAATTCAAAAAATGTATTTTTTCAAAAAAAAGTGCGCTTGCGCAAATACGGTGTGACAGAAAGTATTGCAACGATCGCCATTTTATTCTCTAGGGTGTTAGAAAAAAATATATAATGTTTGGGGGTTCTAAGTAATTTTCTAGCAAAAAAAAATGTTTTTAACTTGTAAACACCAAATCTCAGAAAGAGGCTCGGTCCTTAAGTGGTTAAATAACAAACCTGTTATACATACCTGCTCTGTGTAATGGCTTTGCACAGAGCAGCCCAGATCCTCCTCTTCTCGGGTCCCTCGCTGGCGCTCCTAGCTCCTCCCTACTGCCGAATGCCCCCACAGCAAGCAGCTTGCTCAGGGGACACCCAAGCAGGCATGCTCCTCAACCCGCGGCTCTGTCTATTCACACACAGATCTGCGGTTCGGCCCCGTCCCTTCTATCTCCTGATTGGCTCACTGGCTGTGATTGAGGAGTGCGAGTCCCTGGAGAGGCAAGGTTCTGGTAGACATTGCTAGATCGAGATGGGGCTCAGGTAAGTAACAGGGGGGTCTGGGGGGCTCCTGCACACAGAAGGTTTTCTACCTTCATGAATAGAATGCATGAAGATAAAAAACCTTGTGCCTTTACAACCACTTTAAATACACTAACAAGTTGAAGCCAAACTCCAGCTAATATTTTATACACAGTTACAGCAACAGTTTTGTTCCTTTTAGGATAAAGGTTTCACATAAATAAATAAAAGCTGATCATTGTAAGCACCCCTTGTAAATTGTAAATGGTTTGCTTAACCACTTCAGCCCCAGAAGAATTTACCCCCTTCCTGACCAAAGCACTTTTTGCGATACGGCACTGCGTCGCTTTAACTGACAATTCCGTGGTCGTGCGACGTTACACCCAAACAAAATTGACGTCCTTTTTTTCCCCACAAATAGAGCTTTCTATTGGTGGTATTTGATCACCTCTGAGATTTTTTTTTTTTTGCGCTATAAACAAAAAAAGAGCGACAATTTTGAAAAAAAAGCAATATTTTTTAACTTTTTGCTATAATAAATATCCCCAAAAATATATAAAAAAAACAAATTTTTTCCTCAGTTTAGGCCGATATGTATTCTTCTACGTATTTTTGGTAAAAAAAAAAATCGCAATAAGCGTATATTGATTGGTTTGCGCAAAAGTTATAGCATCTACAAAGTAGGGTATAGATTTATGGCATTTTTATTATTGATTTTTTTTTTATTAGCAATCTGCGATTTTTATCATGACTGTGACATTATGGCGGACACATCGGACACTTTTGACACTATTTTGGGACCACTGTCATTTATACAGCGATCAGTGCTATAAAAATGCACTGATTACTGTATAAATGACACTGGCAGGGAAGGGGTTAAACACTAGGGGGCGATCAAGGGGTTAAGTGTGTCCTAGGGAGTGATCCTAACTGTGGGGGGGATGTGCTGCCTAGGACATGACAGCGATCACTGCTCCCGATGACAGGGAGCAGTGGTTCTTTGTCATGTCACTAGGCAGAACGGGGAAATGCCTTGTTTACATAGGCATCTCCCCGTTCTGCTGCTCCGTGACACAATCGTGAGACACCGGCGGTCACTGAGTCCGCCGAACCCGCGGACACGGTCGTGGAGGACGCGGCAGGGTGCGCACGCCCACAATGCCACGTCTTAAAGGGGACCTACCTGTACGCCCATTTGCGCAACCGTGCCATTGTGCATTATGCGTCATGCACTGGTCGGCTAGCGGTTACATTTTCTAACTGCTACATCTGCAGGACAGCTTGTTCTGTTATTAAAAAAAAACAATAGACTTGCTGGCCAGATCACCAGGCCAAAATAAAGGAAAGAAAGCCAAGAAAAGATAACTAATGCAGCCACCACATCTAAGAATTGATAAGCTACAATATGATAAATGTTTGCTTTGGGTTTAATACTGGTTTAAAAACCACTTGCCAACCAGGCCATAGCCAAAAGACGGCTGATCACGGCCGTTTATCACGTGATCGTTCCGTCAAATGACGGAGCGAACACTTGTAAACAAATCGGCGTCACGTCATGACGCCGGTTCCTCCCTCCCCTCTGTGTACCGATCGGTACAGTGCGAGGGGAGAGGGGGAGAGATTGCAGCAGCGCTGTGGGCTAAATGTTTAGTGCCCACAGCGCTGCCCATGTCAATAATCTGCAATACTCTGCAACACTGTGCAATACTCTGCCAATACTCTGCAGCACTGTGCAATACTCTGCAGCACTGTGCAATACTCTGCCAATACTCTTCAGAACTCTGCCAATACTCTACCAGTACTCGTCAATACTCTACCAGTACTCGTCAATACTCTACCAATACTCGCCAATACTCTGCCATTACTCTGCCATTACTCTGCCAATACTCTGCAATAAATTTTAACAGAAACAAAGATTTTTTTTTTTCTTTTTATCGAATTTTCAGTCTTTTTTGATTTATAGCGCAAAAAATAAAAAACCCAGCGGTGATTAAATACCACCAAAAGAAAGCTCTATGTGTGTGAAAAAAAAGGACAAACATTTCATATGGGTACAGTGTTGTATGACTGAGTAATTGTCATTCAAAGTGTGAGAGCACCGAAAGTTGAAAATTGGTCTGGTTAGGAAGGGGGTTTAAGTGCCCAGTGGTCAAGCGGTTAAAAAAGTGTTTGGAAAAAAGTTTTCGAGCAGTCAGGCTTTATACTGGAGAATGGATATGCTGTGTGGCAGATTTAAAATACTGAAAACATTTTGAAATGTCATTACCATGCTATGACGTATATGTGATTATAGTGATTGGATGTAGATCTGCTTTAGACTTTGCCATATTTCCTCCGGGTGTAGAATCCTACAGTACAAGAAGGGTTAATCTGACGTTTAGGAATACATGACATGTTGGCAAGACTTTGGGGTGGAATTAGGATCGGTTACAGTGAGGGACAGATGGACAGAATCAATAGCACTAAAAGTCTCTCTCTACTATTGTCCAGGGACTGCAGTGTACTCTGGGCTGGAGGTGAGGATATTGAATGCAGCATCCAATCCTTTTCCAGATAATGCTGCAGAATCATTGCTTGAGACAGCAGTATCATTATGTGAAGGATATAAAGATCCCCACTAAATCTGCCTTCTGCCAGGCGATGTGCGTTTGGAATGAAATCCTTTTAGAGTAAAACTATACTATATTTCCTTGAGCAGTATTGTAATGTTTACTGTAAAGTACATTTTAATGCAACTTTCACATACTACTTTCGTGCTCTAGCATACTTCCGCTAAAGTAATAACATATGCAGAATTGTAGATACTCAACTCCCTTAGGAAACATACAAGCCAATTTTGGAAGCTTTCCATCGGCTTTCAATCATAGCAGTCTGTCACCTACTGTTGCAGTTGTTTCCTGGTGTCAACGAACCCAACAATCGAAATTCTGATGGAAATGAATCAAAATGAATGCAATGCCAGTTGAAAGATGATTTCCCAATTTCCATTAGTTTTCATCATTCTGTCGCTCAAAACCGCAAAGGGATCAAAATGTTATCTTACAAAATTGACGACTGTACGGTCAGCATAAAAAGGCAATGTAAGAAGAGTCCGTGCTTTGTTCATTCAGGATTAAACTGCATTGTGCAGTGCCTTGAAAAAGTATTCATACCCCCTTACATTTTTCACATTTTTTCATGTTACAACCAAAAACGTAAATGTATTTTATTGGGATTTTATGTGATAGACCAACACAAAGTGGCGCATAATTGTGAAGTGGAAGGAAAATGATAAATGGTTTTTAAAATTTTTTACAAAAAAATCTGAAAAGTGTGGCGTGCATTTGTATTCAGTCCCCCTGAGACAATACTGTAGAACCACCTTTCACTGCAATTACAGCTGCAAGTCTTTTTGGGGATGTCTCTACCAACTTTGCTCATCTAGAGAGTGACATTATTGCCCATTCTTCTTTGTAAAATAGCTCAAGCTCTGTCAGATTTGATGGAGAGCGTCTGTGAACAGCCATTTTCAATTCTGTACACAGATTCTCGGTTGAATTTAGGTCTGGACTTTGGGTCATTTAACATATGAAGATGCTTTGATCTAAACAATTCCATTGTAGCTCTGGCTGCATGTTTAGGGTCGTTGTCTTACTGGAAGGTGAACCTACGCCCCAGTCTCAAGTCTTTTGCAGACTCTAATGCCGCGTACACACGAGCGGAATTCCCGTCAGAAAGAGTCCGATGGGAGCTGTTCATCGTATGAAATGTAAGCTAGATTCATGTAATGTAAGGAGAGGACACTCAGCATCTGTTTACACATCTGGACTCAGGAACACTAGTATGGGACACAAGAACAAACTTTTAAAGGTGTCCCACACATGTCTTCAGCTTGGAACTCTGCCCAAAACAGACAATTGTACCCCACTTCCCAGCAATGTTTCATATTCCTATTTTCTGCACTGAAATATCTGTGTGCTAAGTATACCTTTTGTTTCATTTTCATAGGGGAAAAAAGACTCGGAGGACACCCCTCATCAGAGGAGACCAGGGACCCCCCACATCATGAAGAAGTGTAAATCAGCCCTCGACCCCCCGAGGATCTTGAGGAAGGAGAGGTGGAGGAAGTGGGTGAGCTTGACACCCAGACAGGTGAGTGTCTGACACCCCAGCTTCACGTAATATATGTATGCCTACATATTTATAATACATGTTTTTTAAACAATTTTTAGGTGATGTGCTGGTTGTTGAACCCCAAGCTGAAGCTTTCACAAGTGACAGTGCCCAAAGGCTGATCCACGACATAATGATGTGGAATGGGGAAATAGACAGTATAAGGAAGAAACTGAATGTTATGTAACAATAAATGAAGAACATGATAGATGTGTTGGGGAGAATCTAATTTTTCTGAAAATCAAAGACATTTTCCCATTTGTTGGATTTCAAACTATTTTCTTTTTTGACATTTTAAAAGCCAAATTTTGAAGATGCACACAGTGTGTCAACATGTGCTATCTGCCATCAGGGGATCTCAATGTACGCGTTTTGTGGGTGCAACCCCTTCCTCGTAACTCTAGTAGGTGAGAGGAAGGGGTTGCACCCCCAAAACACGTCCATTGATCCCCCATGATGGGAGATAGCACATGTTGACATTAGGCATGGGATCAGGAGGGAAATACCCATTTGGACTCACATTTTGTGTGCATCTTCAAAATTTGGCTTTTACAGGGGTGACATCACCCCATCTGATGAAGGCAATATCAAGATATTTTTTTGACACTCTAATGTCTGATATTGCCTTCAGTTGCTATACGTTGAATTTGTAAGTTCCAGAGTTGTGTAAAAGAAAAAACAATGTAGAAAAAAAAAAATTCTACAAAATTTTTGAACGCACAAGTGAATGTGCACAGAGTAAACATTTTTTGATAATCAACAATGTGTGGCTTCTTCTTTCAATGCTCAATACCAGTTTTGGAAGTAATTTTGTGTTTATAGTGACAATGGGGCTTATTTACTAAAGGAAAATCCACTTGGCACTACAAGTGCACTAGGAGAAAGAAAATGCAAGATTTTATCAGATCTAATTTGTTTATTTGTAAAAAAATATTTAGACATTGTCTGGCATTGCAATGGCCCCCCTACCCGTAAAATAAGTAACATATTTCTCCAGAACTGCACGGGCGCTTTGGGGTGCCAAGCCAGGATGGCCAGTATCCAGGCCCGTCAGAGGATTGGAAGTCCCGCCTCAGGCCCAACTGAGGCTATATAATTATGTGAATTTTTCCGTAAAAAGTTGTGCAATATGCAGCAGCATAGGATTATGTGGTTGAGTTTATACTCCGCCATGTGTATGGCTGTCAGAAATAGGCGGAACCGGCTGGCCATTATCCCGAAGGCATTCTCCACGACTCTTCTGGCTCTGGCCAGCCGGTAGTTAAAAACCCTACTCTCCGGGGTGAGGGTCCTCTGGGGGAATGGCTTCATCAGGTGCTCGTCCAGACCAAACATTTCATCAGCAAGGAAGACAAACGGGAGTCCATCAACGTTGTCCGCATCAGGTGGCAATCCCCGGCCACCACTTTAGAGCCGTTGGTAAAACTCCGTCTGGGCAAAGATTCCTCCATCCAACATCCGGCCATTCTTCCCCACGTCCACATAGAGGAACTCATATTGTGCACTAACACTATACTATGAAACCCCTTATAGTTAAAATAGTATGACCCCGAATGGGGTGGTGGCACAATGTGGACGTGCTTCCCATCTATAGCCCCTCCACAGTTGGGAAAGTCCCAACGGTCGGCAAAATGGGAGGCCACAGTCTGCCATTCCTGTGGCGTTGAAGGAAACTGTGGAGTCAAAACAGAAAAAAAAATATGAGTACTTTTGCACATAACATTGCAAGCAGATTAGACACAAACATTCTTGGCCAACATCAGTATAACTTTTATATCAAGGAGTATTTAAACACCAAAATATAAGGCCCACTTATCAGATTAATCCCCCCCTCTGATGGCCCATTGTAAAAATTTTAGGAGGGGGGGGGGTTTGAGATGAGTTTGGGCCCCACAAAAAAAGCCTCTGGCACTCTGCCTGAATTTCATGACAACAATAAAATTTGTAGACATTTTATGGGGGGGGGGGGGGTTAGGGTAAGGCACTACTATGGAACTGACAAAGTACATTGTTAAGTGACTAGGCTACAGGTGTATATGGGCCCAGGATAGCATGCTGGGGAGGTTAGTGAAGGCAAATATGCATGTAGGCCAAAAAAGGAGCATTCAAAGATTACAGCATGCATAAGGACAAAGAGGACTTTCACAACATATTACAATCATGGAATGATGAAAGAAATACAAAACATTAGCAAACATTAAATACAATAGAATGTGATTTTACAGGACAAAACTTACCTTAATATAGTCCTTCTGCAGGACCTGAATGATTACAGAACAGGTCTCTAGGATAATGATCCCCAGAGCCTGGGGGGAGATGCCTGTAGAGAACTTGAGGTCCTGTAGACTTCTCCCAGTTGCCAAGTACCGCAAGGTGGCGACTAGCCTCTGCTCCGGAGTGATGGCTTGCCGCATGCAGGTGTCCGGCTTCATAATATAAGGGGTCAGCAAAGCCAACAGACGGTGAAAAACGGTGTCCGTCATCCTGCGAAAGTTCCTGAAATCATCAGGATTCTTCTCCTGGATCTCACGAAGCAAAGGCATATGAGAGAATTGGTCACGCTGGAGTAACCAATTCTCGGTCCATGAACTCCTCCCCACCCTGTTCATGGACTGGGCTTGGGTCAAAGAATGCACCCCAACACTAAGCCTACACACAGCACGAACTCTACGACAAGTACGTACCCGGCACATGGCTTCAAAACGGTCGGCTGGTTAGAACGAACTAACAGAACGCACCGAAGAACAGCAAGGCCTGTAAGGAGTGAGCTGCAAAACAGAAACGAGCGGACAATAATGCACTGATAACCAGATACGAATGGACTACACGCACTGAAAAGCAGATACAAACCCAACAAGCACAAACTGAAGAGCAGTAATGGACTGAAAAGCATGAAAGCTGAATCGTCTCTCACCAAACTTCTACTAACACGAGATTAGCACCAAAGGGTGGCGGGATGGCTATTGCACTTACTTTTTCTAGTGTCGTCAAAAGTGGTGTATGTCACCTCGTTCTGGACGGTCGGACTTTGGTCGGACTTTGGTTTGACCGTGTGTAGGCAAGACCGTTTGAATGGAATTCCGTCGGAGTTCCGTCTGAGAAACGTTCGGAGTTTAGTTGGTCCGACGACAAAACTGGTCGTGTGTATGTGGCATAACAGATTTTCTTCTAAGATTGCCCTGTATTTTGCTCCATCCATGTTGCCATCAACTCTGACCAGCTTCCCTGTCCCTGCTGAAGAAAAGCTTCCCCACAACATCATGCTGCCACCACTATGTTTCATGGGTAGAATGGTGTGCTTAGGGTGATGTGCAGTGTTAGTTTTCCGCCACACATAGCGTTTTGCTTTTAGGTCAAAAGGTTCAATTTTGGTCCCATCTGACCAGAGCACCTTCTTCCACATGTTTGTTGTGTCCCCCCACATGGCTTCTCGCAAACTGCAAATGGGACTTCCTATGGCTTTCTTTCAACAATAGCTTTCTTCTTGCCATTCTTCCATAAAGGCCAGATTTGTGGAGAGCATGGCTAATAGTTGTCCTGTTGACAGATTCTCCCACCTGAGCTGTGGATCTCTGCAAATCCTCCAGAGTTACCATGGGCCTCTTGGCTGCTTCTCTGATTAATGCTTTCCTTGCCCGGCCTGTCAGTTTAGGTGGACGGCCCTGTCTTGATAGGTTTGCAGTTGTGCCATACTCTTTCCATTTTCAGATGATGGATTGAACAGTGCTCAGTGAGATGTTTAAAGCTAGGGATATTTTTTTATAACCTAACCCTGCTTTTAACCTCTCCACAACTTTATCCCTGACCTGTCTGGTGTGTTCCTTGGCCTTCATGATGCTGTTTGTTCTCTAACAAACCTCTGAGGGCTTCACAGAACAGGTGTATTTATAATGAGATTAAATTATGCACAGGTGGACTCTATTTACTAATTATGTGACTTCTTAAGGCAATTGGTTCCACTAGATTTTAGTTAGGGGTATCAGAGTAAAGGGGACTGAATACAAATGCACACCACACTTTTCACATATTTATTTGTAAAAAATGTATCATTTTGCTTCCACTTCACAATTATGTGCCACTTTGTGTTGGTCTATCACATAAAATCCCAATAAAATACATTTACATTTTTGGTTGTAACATGACAAAATGGATAGCTCCCAACTGTCCTTGATTTCGAGGGACTTTCCCTGATTTGGAACAAAGTCCTTCTGTCCCCCCTCCCTCCTCATTTGTCCCTCATTTTGGTGTGATCTATATAGTTGTATATAAAATGCACTATTTATCTTTCAAAAAGTGTTTCCTAGTACTAAACCTTTCATCCAATTTCTAAATTTCTGCATTTGTACATTTCAAAATCCAGTATGAAGGAAAAGTTGTGGTATGAAAAAGCACTTTTGGGTTTAACTAATCTTTTTTTTTTGTTTCATTCTCCCTTAAGGGGGCGTAACAGGGGTGTGTCCTATGCCTACATACTTTTTCTTATAGGTGTCCCCCGTTTCCATCTCAGAAAGTTGGGGGGTATGCAAAATGTGGAAAATTTCAAGGGGTGTGAATACTTTTTCAAGGCACTGTACATAGCCTCTCGTATGTTGTAACAACACAGGTTAAAGATAAAAAAGGCTTAATTTTCTGCTGTAGGTAGAAAATGTTAGGGAAATTTTCAGTTTTTCTAAAAACAACATTTAAGCAGCATTTTACCTACAAAAACTTGATACAAAATAATGTCCTTTAGCAAGGAAAATTCATTCCACATTAATAATTATGCTACCAAAAGTAGTGTGTGCTGTAAACTGCCTCCAGCATTGTTCCTCTTTCTTCTTGCTAGAGACCACCATTTTGTAGAAGCCCAGAGCCCCTGAGCAGCAGTAAATCTGTAGGCTGTCAGCAGACTGGCCTCAAAATTTTAGGCAGTGCCAAAAATAGAGAGCAACAGAGCATGTGCAGAGCAGGGTGAGACAGTGAATTACTGAATTTTAAACAGTATAGACACTTATTTTTAATGTTTTGCATAACTATACCCGAAAAGGGGCTGGCATCTAATGATCTAGCAGGACTTAATTCTCTGAATAAAGTTCCACTTTACCACTTGCCGACCGCCTCACGACGATATACTGCGGCAGAATGGCACGGGCAGGCAGAATCACGTACCTGTACGTGCCCGAGGCGGTCGGCATTTATCCTCCGGCGATCGGAGGTGAGGGGGAGGCCATCCATTCGTGGCCCCCCCCCTCCCGATCGCTCCCAGCCAATGGGATCATTCCTCTGCTGCTGTATGGTAAACAGCAGCAGAGGAAATTATGTCATCCCTCCTCGGCTCTGTATTTTCTGTTCCGGCGCCGAGGAGAGAAGACATCGATTTGAGTGCACAAACACACACACATACAGTAGAACATGCCAGGCACACAATACACCCCCGATCACCCCCCGATCACCCCCTAATCACCCTCCCCCCCCGTCACACTGACACCAAGCAGTTTTTTTTTTCTGATTACTGCATTGGTGTCAGTTTGTGACAGTTAGAGTGGTAGGGCAGTTAGTGTTAGCCCCCTTTAGGTCTAGATCACCCCCTATCGCCAGTGTTACTAAGCGATCATTTTTCTGATCACTGTATTAGTGTCACTGGTGACGCTAGTCAGGGAGGTAAATATTTAGGTTCGCCGTCAGCGTTTTATAGCGTCCGGGACCCCCATATACTACCTAATAAAGGTTTTAACCCCTTGATTGCCCCCTAGTTAACCCTTTCACCAGTGATCACCGTATAATTGTTACGGGTGATGCTGGTTAATTCGTTTATTTTTTATAGTGTCAGGGCACCCGCCGTTTATTACCGAATAAAGGTTTAGCCCCCTGATCGCCCGGCGGTGATATGTGTCACCCCAAGCAGCGTCAGGTTAGCGCCAGTACCGCTAACACCCACGCACGCACCGTACACCTCCCTTAGTGGTATAGTATCTGTACGGATCAATATCTGATCCGATCAGATCTATACTAGCGTCCCCAGCAGTTTAGGGTTCCCAAAAACGCAGTGTTAGCGGGATCAGTCCAGATACCTGCTAGCACCTGCGTTTTGCCCCTCCGCCCGGCTCAGCCCAGCCCACCCAAGTGCAGTATCGATCGATCACTGTCACTTACAAAACACTAAACGCATAACTGCAGCGTTCGCAGAGTCAGGCCTGATCCCTGCGATCGCTAACAGTGTTTTTGGTAGCGTTTTGGTGAACTGGCAAGCACCAGCGGACTAGTACACCACGGGCATAGTCAAACCAGCACTGCAGTAACACTTGGTGACGTGGCGAGTCCCATAAGTGCAGTTCAAGCTGGTGAGGTGGCAAGCACAAGTAGTGTCCCGCTGCCACCAAGAAGAAGACAAACACAGGCCCGTCGTGCCCATAGTGCCCTTCCTGCTGCATTCGCCAATCCTAATTGGGAACCCACCACTTCTGCAGCGCCCGTACTTCCCCCATTCACATCCCCAACCAAATGCAGTCGGCTGCATTAGAGGCATTTTCTTTATGTCCTCCCGAGTACCCCTACCCAACGAACCCCCCCAAAAAAGATGTTGTGTCTGCAGCAAGCGCGGATATAGGCGTGACACCCGCTATTATTGTCCCTCCTGTCCTGGCAATCCTGGTCTTTGCATTGGTGAATGTTTTGAACGCTACCATACACTAGTTGAGTATTAGCGTAGGGTACAGCATTGCACAGACTAGGCACACTTTCACAGGGTCTCCCAAGATGCCATCACATTTTGAGAGAATCGAACCTGGAACCGGTTACAGTTATAAAAGTTAGTTACAAAAAAAAAAGTGTAAAAAAAAAAAAAACCCACAAAAAAATATATAAAATAAAAAAAAATAGTTGTTGTTTTATTGTTCTCTCTATTCTCTCTCTATTGTTCTGCTCTTTTTTACTGTATTCTATTTTGCAATGTTTTATTGTTATTATGTTTATCATGTTTGCTTTTCAGGTATGCAATTTTTTATACTTTACCGTTTACTGTGTTTTATTGTTAACTTTTTTTGTCTTCGGGAAAGAGACAATTTTTTATTTTTTTGCACAAAGTTGTCACTAAATGATATATTGCTCAAACATGCCATGGGAATATGTGAAATTATACCCCAAAATACATTCTGTTGCTTCTCCTTAGTACAGGGATACCACATGTGTGAGACTTTTTGGGAGCCTAGCCGTGTACGGGACCCCGAAAACCAAGCACCGCCTGCAGGCTTTCTAAATTTTTTATTTCACTCTTCACTGCCTACCACAGTTTCGGAGGCCATGGAATGCCCAGGTGTCACAACACCCCCCCCCCCCCCCCAAATGACCCTATTTTGGAAAGTAGAAACCCCAAGCTTTTTGCTGAGAGGTATAGTGAGTATTTTGCAGACCTCACTTTTTGTCACAAAGTTTTGAAAATTGAAAAAAGAAAAAAAAATGTTTTTCTTGTCTTTCTCTTTCTTCATTTTCGAAAACAATTGAGAGCTGCAAAATACTCACCATGCCTCTCAGCAATTAGCTTGGGGTGTCTACTTTCCAAAATGGGGTCATTTGGGGGGGTTTGTGCCACCTGGGCATTCCATGGCCTCAGAAACTGTGAAAGGCAGTGAAGAGTGAAATCAAAAATTTACGCCCTTAGAAATCCTGAAGGCAGTGATTGGTTTTCGGGGCCCCGTATGGGGCTAGGCTCCCAAAAAGTCCCACACATGTGGTATCCCCATACTCAGGAGAAGCATCTAAATGTATTTTGGGGTGCAATTCCACATATGCCCATGGCCTGTGTGAGCAATATATCTTTAGTGACAACTTTTTGTAATTTTTTTTTTTTTGTCATTATTCAATCACTTGGGACAAAAAAAATTAATATTCAATGGGCTCAACATGCCTCTCAGCAATTTCCTTGGGGTGTCTACTTTCCAAAATGGGGTAATTTGGGGGGGGGGGTTTGTACTGCCCTGCCATTTTAGCATCTCAAGTAATAACATAGGCAGTCATAAACTAAAAGCTGTGTAAATTCCAGAAAATGTACCCTAGTTTGTAGACGCTATAACTTTTGTGCAAACCAATAAATATACGCTTATTGACATTTTTTTTACCGAAGACATGTGGCCGAATACATTTTGGCCTAAATGTATGACTAAAATATAGTTTATTGGATTTTTTTATAACAAAAAGTAGAAAATATCATTTTTTTTTAAATTTGCGGTCGTTTTCTGTTTATAGCGCAAAAAATAAAAACCACAGAGGTGAGCAAATACCATCAAAAAAAAGCTCTATTTATGGGAAGAAAAGGAGGCAAATTTCGTTTGGGTACAGCATTGCAAGACCGCGCAATTAGCAGTTAAAGCGACGCAGTGCCAAATTGTAAAAAGTGCTCTGGTCAGGAAGGGGGTAAATCCTTCCGGGGCTGAAGTGGTTAAGCAACAAAAATAGAGGTAAATTGCTTACTAGCTTTTGCAAATTATTAAAAAATGCAACCAAAATAATAAAAAAAACTATGCATGTATTAAATGTTTGCAGAGACCACAGAGCATTGAAACCAGGGTCGGATTAACATAGGGGCTATTGGAGCTGCAGCTCCAAGCCCCCTTACCTTAGGATAGGCCCATTTGCCAAAAAAAGAAAAAGATCAACTTCGAGGGTCGTGGTTCGGCGACCAGGGGTCACAGAGACCCCAAATTTGGGGGGTAGGTAGCTGAAGACCTACCCCGCCACTGGTCAATTTGGGGCTCCTATCATCTATGGTTCCGGAGATACGGGGCTACATACAGCGCGGCCAATTTAAATACAAGCTAGCACGCTCTGTTTGCAGCAGACTGAGAGGATGAGCTCTCAGAGCCTCTCCTCACTTCTTGTCAGAGGCACTGAGCTCAATGGACAGCTTAGTGCCTGCAGAGTTTGACAGGCAGCACCGCCTGTCAAACTCGCCTATTGATTTCAATTGGGCCACTCTGCAACTGCAAGCCAAACTCGCTTGCAGTAGCAGCATAGTCCAACAATGTAAAACTACCATTTAGCAATGTAAAAAAATAGCAAGGAGGCGGCTGAAGCACCTCATGAATGCCTGTCAGCTGCTGCTATAACACTCGTTGAAAAGCAATCAACCACAGATTAGTTTTCAGAGGGCAGTAAGCATTACCGCAAAGGTGAAAGAAACTTGAAAGACATCATCCATTTCACACTCCCCACCAACCAGGTCACTCCCCAGCCACTTCCCATGTTAGCCACCTCCCTTCAACTTATATCACAGGTGACCATTTCCAACCTGCAGATGACAGACCCTACTCCAAAAGATATCACTCCCAGTTACTCCACCTACCCGCTGATTGATATCCCTCCATGACCACCTTACACTCCCCTGCTGACAGACCTCTCTCCCTAGCCTTTCCCCACACACCCTCTCCCCTGCTGACCTGTGGATGGGGGGATCACTCCTGCAGTGTTATTGTGTTCTGCCAGTGGGGAGCCTTCCCAACCCACAGAATACAATGATCAGTGTTGAGAACTATAGCTGGCAGTACTGATTGATTTTGGGAAAAACCTGACAGGCTGGTTGTACTCAAGTAGATTAATAGATTGACTTGTGTACAACCCAACCAGCTAGCCCATACATCGATTGACTATGGCTGGTCTCTGCTTAATTGGCTTAATTTCAATCCACGTATGGCCCGCTTAACCACTATGCAGTCCCTAAACATCCTTCCACAAACCTTTACATTTTCCTTCCCAGATTCCTTCACCCTCTTCACCTGTACATAGTGCATGCTGTCAGACCCTCCACACTCCTCTTCTGTTCATAGTGCCCACTACTGTCATACTCTCCACACTCCTCTCCTGTACATACTGCTCACTGTATTACCCTTCACAATCGTCTCCTGTACATACTGCTCAGTATCATACCCTTCACACTCCTCTCCTGTACATACTGCCCACTTTTATAAACTCCTCTACTGTACATAGTACCAGCTGTCATTCCCTCCACACTCCTCTCCTGTGCATACTGCCCACTATCATAATGTCCACACTCCTCTCCTGTACATACTGCCCACTGTCATATACTCCACACTCGTCTCCTGTACATACTGCTCACTGTTTTACCCTCCACACTCGTCTCCTGTACATACTGCTCACTGTCTTACCCTCCACACTCGTCTCCTGTACATACAGCTCAGTATCATACCGTCCACACTCCTCTCCTGTACATACTGCCCACTTTCATAAACTCCTCTACTGTACATAGTGCCAGCTGTCATACCCTCCACACTCCTCTCCCGTGCATACTGCCCACTATCATACTGTCCACACTCCTCTCCTGTACATACCACCCACTGTCAACCCTCCACACTCCTCTGCTGTGCATACTGCCCATTGTCATACCCTCTACACTTCTCTCCTGTACATACTGCCCACTGCCATACCCTCCACACTCCGCTCCTGTACATAGTGCCCACTGTTATACCTTCCACATTCCTATTCCTCACCTGCACATACTTCCCACTTTTATATCATCCATACTCCTTCCCTATGCCTCTTACCCACAAAAACAGTTCTTTCAAATTATATTGAATATTCTCAATGTTACCAGCTCTAGAATGAGCACACTTTTGTTAGTTCAACTAAAGGAAATCTACTCAGTCCTCATATTTGTTCTGCCCATTATTAGTACTCATTTAATTTTGTGATTACTACTGTGATGTATAGAGGAGCATAGGGGATGTCCGCTACTCTAAATATACCACTGGTAACAAACTTATCTCCTGATGGTACAGGGACCCTCAATCTCTCCACAAAATATTCCCATCCGTACCTTCCTTGTGCTGGAGATGCGTGTCGACAGATGGAAGTTATTTACACATATGGTGGGACTGTCAATCCATTCAGCCCCTCTGGTCACAGGTCTTTGACACATACAGCAGAAATAGCTCTACTATCTATGCTCCCTGGCTCCATAGATTTCCAGAAACGTACCTTATTGCGCTTCTTCCTATCAGCTGCCAGACAGCTTATACCCCTATTTTTGGGTTTATACCCCTATATTTATAAACTACCACTAGCCCCCCCTTGGCCTTATGGGTCTCCACAGTCAATGACATCATGCGCATCGAGGAGATGTTAGCCCTTGATAATGATACCTTTGAAAAATGTAAGATCCTATGGCTCATATGGATCGACTACTCTGCCTTGGACTCCCTGAAAACTTTGTTGACACCCCAAGGTCAACCCGGACACCCATCCTGATTACACCATACAGGTCTGTCGCGCCGAAGTCTGCTCAAGCCCCCTTCACCTTTACCTCTGCCCTTTCTTTCCCTCCCCCTTCTCCCCTCTACTTTTCTTCTCCTTCCTCTCTTCTTACGATTATGACCTCTCACCCCACTGTCAGATGTTATACCCTTCAACTAGATTAGCCCTCATGATTCCTTGAACAGGTTGTTACCGTCTGCTCTTGATGGTGGGTGGGATATTGATGCTCTCATTTGCACGGTTTCGTGTTGTATACTGGAAATGTGACATACTTTGTATTACCTATGATATTGACATCTGACTGCTACTCATGTTACCTTATTTTGTTAATGACAATAAAAATATATTTGACTCTAAATATACCACTGGTAAAAAAAGTGTCCCTGAAAATATTTTTTAAATGTTGGCAACTTTGCACTTGGGCATTGCCCAAGGGCCACCGGGTCAGTAGGGGGCCCCATGAGAGGCTTCTGGGATCCTGTGATATTATGATATTAACCTCTAGACATCCGCGCTATAGCCGAATGACGGCCACAGCGCGGACCTACATTCCCGGGAGGCCGTCATATGACGGCCTCCCCTGTGCACGCTCCCTGCACGCGCCCTGGAGGGTGCGCACCGGGCGCGTTGTGATCGCTGAGGCACTGAGACTCGGCTGATCGCCGATCTAAGTAAGGGGCTGGTCCCGGCCCCTTACCATGTGATCAGCTGTCAGCCAATGACAGCTGATCACATGATGTAAACAAAAGATCGGTAATCGTTTTTTTTTTTTACTCACGCTGACAGCGCGAGTAGAAAAAAAAGCCGATCACCGGATCGGATGTGAGGGACATCGGTCCCCAAGTGGAAGAGGCACATCTGCCTCATCAGTGCCCACTAAAAGTGCCACCTAATAGTGCCCACAGTGCCACCTAACAGTGCCCACAGTGCCACCTAACAGTGCCCACAAGTGCCATCTATCAATGCCCACAAGTACCACCTATCAATGCCCACCTGTAGTGCCAATCAGTGCCACCTGCCAGTGCTGCCCATCACTGCCACCCATCAGTGCCCATCACTGCCGCCTCATCAGCGTACATCAATGAAGGAGAAAAATTACCCGTTTAAAATTTTTTATAACAAAATATAAAAAAATAAACATTTTTTAAAAACAAAATTCAGATTTTTACATTTTTTTAATAAAAAGTAAAAACCGCAGAGGTGATCAAATACCACCAAAAGAAAGCTCTATTTGTGGTGAAAAAATGATAAAAATTTCATTTGGGTACAATGTTGTATGACCGCGCAATTGACATTCAAAGTGCATCAGTGCTGAAAGCTGAAAATTGGTCTGGATAGGAGGGGGGTTTAAGACTTTAAGTGCCCTGTAAGCAAGTGGTTAAAGTGGTAGTAAACTTCGCTAACATTACTACTTTTTAGAGGTCGTGAGGTGGGTTATGCCATAATGTACTAGTATGCACAGCATATTAACACATTAGGGTACACTTATTTGACAGACTGAGCCCTCCGGCGCTACACTTTGATCCGGCGGGTCCCGGGCACTTCCATCTTGGACACAGTCTTCCTTCCGGACTCTGTGCCTTCGGTCACTTGCCTTGGCCAGGCTACGTTGATGTCACTCTCATGCATGTTCATGCACATCCTCTCTCATCCTCCCTCCCTTACCCCTCACCCCTCTCTCACCCCCTTTCTCTCTCTCATCCTCCCTCTCTCTCTATTAAATTAAATTTGTTATAAAATGGTTTGCATATGTAGCACTTACCCCCGAAGGAGCTGCTGATTTATTTGGGCCTGTACTCTGCTTTATTTCCCCTTTGAATTATCTCAGTCCCCCTGACACAGCTGTGGTGTAATAGTGTGCAGTCAAGACAAAACCTTAATGGCAAGTTCACAGTACACAATGTAATATACCTATTTGCCTTTACCTTGGCCTCCACTTGCTTGATGATGTAAAGGAAAACAACACTCACACAGTTGTACTTAAAGCGGGGGTCCACCCACACCGCCAAAAAAAAAAAAATATTAAAAGCCAGCATCTACAAATACTGCAGCTGCTGACTTTTAATACATGGCCACTTACCTGTCCCAGGGTCCAGCGATGTCGGCAGGCGACACAGAGAACCCGCTCGGTTCTCGGCAGCTTCCGCCGCCCTCCTAGGTGAGGAAATCAAGAAGTGAAGCGTTGCGGCTTCACTTCCCGGTTCCCTACTGCGCATGCGCGAGTCGCGCTGCGCATCGTAAGTGGTTCCCGCCCTCTCCTGAGAGCTGTGTGTTCCCAGGAGACAGCGCGAAGGGACGGGAAGAGGCATAGACTCCCATGGGAGTCTATGCCGGAAGTGGGTGCAAATACCTGTCTTAGACAGGTATCTGCACCCCCCTCCTCCCTGAAAGGTGCCAAATGTGACACCGGAGGGGGGGAGGGTTCCGAAAAGCGGAAGTTCCATTTTTGTGTAATTGTTGTGCAATGTAATATACCTGTTTGCCTTTACCTTGGCCTCCACTTGCTTGATGATGCAAAGGAAAACAACACTCACACAGCTGTACTTAAATAAGAACTTTGTTTACTGTAATTGCTTTAAAGTAAGACACTACAATGGTTGCACTATCAGACAAACGTAGTCCGACAGTCAACTGACTTTACTTACAAAAATATTATACAGATGTAAAGTGTTTGAAATAACTTGTTATTAATGTGCTGGAAGAACATAGGATAAATGACAGAGTAACTTGATCTCACTATGAGCACTATCCTATTCTGTGCACACTTTGTAACTATAATGAAATCAGAGACTAATTTAATTGAAATATAGTACACACTTTGTAACTATAATGAAATCAGAGACTAATTTAATTGAAATATAGTACAATATCTAGGGAGCTCCCATATTTAATATCACAGTACCCTCAATATGGTAAAGAAACACAAAGCCTTGTGTTTTATTAGACAGTCCTTCTTTTCTTCTTTCTTCTGCTAGCAAAGAATAAATTGAATTTGTAATCCAAGGGTTAATGACTCCAGATAAAAGCAGGCTGAATATAGAATCAAAGTTCTGGTGCAGCAGCACTGCAACTATCTCTGATGCCAATGACACAGTACTGAATCCTCAATGAGGTACAGGCCCGAAGCCTAATCTTAGCTCAGTCTAATCCTCTTGACTTTGCTTGTAGGACTATGGGTCCCAGCAAGTCAGTATTGTACAGATGAATGTGTAAAAGTGCATCAAGAAGCTTTTGGGCAACAGCCCTCTCACCCAAACAGGACAGTGTTGTCAGAAGGTTCCACTCTGATGTACAGGGTTTTGTTTCCGGCCATCCGGCACTGCTGCGCTGATCCGCTCCACACAGCAGGACACTCCAACACCCTCAGATGGCTCCGACAGGCTCCTCTGGCTCCTTCCCAGTCTTGCTCCGCCGTTAGTCCAGCTCTCTGAAGTGTCACAGTATTGCTGCTCGGATCACTCTTCTGTGGAGGTAGGCCACGCTGTGCTGAAGGCCTCACACAGATCCACCAGGCTGGCCATGCGTGTCCAAGAGACCTAAGATGGCTGCGCCCAGCCCTTTTATAATCTTCCCACACTGCAGTTCAGTTCTCCTGATGTTCATGGGAGTTAATGGGCATTGTGGGTAGGTCAAGTTAATGTCCAAATGTAAACAAACAAAACACTTCCATGTCAACTTCTTAAATGATGTAAAATAAAGATGTAGTCCTTTAGTATTTAGATGGCGCCAGATACTAAACTATGACTTAACATAACATTATTAAGCACATATGTGATCGCTACACACTACCCCTGCTTGAACTCTTTGGTCCCCAAAGAGATATAAGACCCTGTTTCTGCTGCACATTTTTGCTTCTGAACAGTTACACAATACCGACAGAGGAGCTTCCCACCAATTTTCACATGACGGGGAGCTGTCCTGTACACTCACAGCCGATACCTTGATAGTGTGTACAGGTGTGTCAAGGGGTGAGATGGGGTTTCTTCTCACCAAATCTGCGGTGAGAAGGCCAGGCTCTCTCGACCACTCTTGAGGGGTGAGGACAATTTCTTCTGAACTCTCCTCCAACACATTACAGGTCGATCTGTCTCCCCTCGTGGACTAGGAAATACTCGCTGGTAGTGACCTACACCTTCCGACAGACGTCTTGATTCGTGGCTTTCTGGCCGGCACTCCCAGTACGTTCTGTCATCAATTTGTTCATCATCTCCGTCATCTGGGATACTTGCATCTTCAGTGTGGCCATCTCAGACATGAGATCCAATGACCCGGTCATCATTTCCATCATTTTGACATCTGCGCCTTCAGAACCCCAAACTCTGGATCTCTATCAGCTGTGCTGGCCATTCTGACTCCGACAACAGGTTCAGACTGTATGACGCAAGCTGAGACGCCAGATTTCTATCCTTTGATAAGCTCAGGCCCTGTGTCCTTAACTGTGTTGAGGGCCTACTCTTCTCTAATGATTTTCATTAACTTAGAGTAAGTGTGGATGTTACTCGAGCCTTGATCCCGAAACTGTAGCACAATGGGGTCCATTGGCTGTGCTCCTTTGATCATCTGAGATACTAGGTTCCTGGTTACTACTTTGCCTTCCATTTCACCTTTCATTATGATTTGGTGTATGATCTGATCTATTCGCTTGACATAGTCCAATAGCTTCTCACCCTTCTTTTGGCAAGTATGAGAGAAAAGATAGAGTAACTCTGTGCAATATTCAGTTCCCCCATAGTTTTCTCGAAGTGCTTCCAAACACTCAGAGGTGGTACAGCTGGGCTTGTCTCTTTTCAGGTTCCGAATTACATCAGAAGCTGGAGCTCGCAGGTTTTCGACCAATCTCTGTCTTTTCACTGTATCAGCTACCTCCCATTCTTCAACTGCCTGAACAGCTTGATCAAACCAAGTGTCAAAATCATCCTCTCCAGAGGGGATGGGAACTCTTCCTGAGAAGAATCGTGGCTTCCGATAGTCAGCCCCAGAACAGGCTGAATCGCTCTTCTGGCATTTGGATACAAAGTCCCCCATGGCTGTCAAGAACTCTGGCCCAATCATGGATAAAGGTGCCGCGGGTGGGACTTCTTCCTTCATGGCTTTAACTCGACTGGTACTTGCTCGACACCTGTCTGGTGTCTGGATTAAACGAAACTCAGTCTGGTCGGCTTACCGCACACTGGATCCTTGGATACGGTCAGGAATCTCCTTCTTTAATTCCAGTAACTCATGGGTGCATGAAGCCTCACGATCAGGTCTGACATCGATCACCCATGTTTTCTTGCCAAAGGACAATGTCTGCACTATCTGACCGATCTTCTCCTCAGTCCAGGCCTCTCCAGGGAGTTCAATCACTACACTTGATTCTGGGTTGGTGCCTTCTTCTTTGCACCACTGAATCGCACCCTGACACAGCTGTGGTGTAATAGTGTGCAGTCAAGAAAAAACCTTAATGGCAAGTTCACAGTACACAATGTAATATACCTGTTTGCCTTTACCTTGGCCTCCACTTGCTTGATGATGCAAAGGAAAACAACACTCACACAGTTGTACTTAAATAAGAACTTTGTTTACTGTAATTGCTTTAAAGTAAGACACTATAATGGTTGCACTGTCAGACCAACGTAGTCCGACAGTCAACTGACTTTACTTACAAAAATATTATACAGATGTAAAGTGTTTGAAATAACTTGTTATTAATGTGCTGGAAGAACATAGGATAAATGACAGAGTAACTTGGTCTCACTATGAGCACTGTCCTATCCTGTGCACACTTTGTAACTATAATTAAATCAGAGACTAATTTAATTGAAATATAGTACAATATCTAGGGAGCTCCCATATTTAATATCACAGTACCCTCAATATGGTAAAGAAACACAAAGCCTGGTGTTTTATTGGACAGTCCTTCTTTTCTTCTTTCTTCTGCTAGCAAAGAATAAACTGAATTTGTAATCCAAGGGTTAATGACTCCAGATAAAAGCAGGCTGAATATAGAATCAAAGTTCTGGTGCAGAAGCACTGCAACCATCTCTGATGCCAATGACACAGGACTGAATCCTCGATAAGGTACAGGCCCGAAGCCTAATTTTAGCTCAGTCTAATCCTCTTGACTTTGCTTGTAGGACTATGGGTCCCAGCAACTCTGTATTGTACAGATAAATGTGTAAAAGTGCATAAAGAAGCTTTTGGGCAACAGCCCTCTCACCCAAACAGGACAGTGTTGTCAGAAGGTTCCACTCTGATGTACAGGGTTCCGTCTCCGGCCGTCCGGCACTGCTGCGCTGCTCCGCTCCATACAACAGGACGCTCCGACACCCTCAGATGGCTCAGACAGACTCCTCTGCCTCCTTCCCAGTCTTGCTCAGCCGTCAGTCCAACTCTCTGGAGTCTCACAGTATTGCTGCTCGGATCACTCTTCCATGGAGGTAGGCCACGCTGTGCTGGAGACCTCACACAGATCCTCCCAGGCTGGCCATGCGTGTCCAAGAGACCTAAGATGGCCGCGCCAGCCCTTTTATAAACTTCCCACAATGCAGTTCAGTTCTCCTGATGTTCATGGGAGTCAATGGGCTTTGTGGGTAGGTCAAGTTAATGTCCAAATGTAAACAAACAAAACACTTCCATGTCAACTTCTTAAATGATGAAAAATAAAGATGCAGTCCTTTAGTATTTAGGCTGCTAGATGGCACAAGATACTAAGCTATAACATAACATAACATTATTAAGCAAATATGTGACTGCTACACCTATTTATTTTTTTATTTTATTTTTTTATAAAAAGCCCCACCAAAATCCTCAGCACCAGGCCCATGATGTTCCTAATCCAGCCCTGACTGCAACCATGATCAGTTCATCTGCCTCCTACTCTTTCCCCAGCCCCAAGTCCATATGGAAGTACAGACCTTCAGTTAGCGGGCTGGAGGAACTATTCAATGGACTTACAATGCAGTGATGTCAACATATTTGTGCTCCATTTAGATCTACTAGTCCCTTTGCCATGTTGGCAGATGAGAATTGTGATCATTGGGGTGGAGGAATTTGACTGGCATGCACAGAGTTCTGCCCTCAACCCGACAGAACACCTTTGGGATGAATTAGAGACTGTGAGCCAGGCCTTCTCCTCCAACATCAGTGCCTGACCTCACCAATGCACTTCTGAAAGAATGGTCAAACATTCCCATAGACACACTCCTAAACCATGTGGACAGCCTTCCCAGAAGAGTTGAAGCTGTTAGAGCTGAAAAGGGTGGGCCAACTCAATATTGAACCCTACAGACTAAGACTGGTATGCCATTAAAGTTCATGCGTGTAAAGGCAGGCGTCCCAATACTTTTGAAAATATAGTGTATTTGACCCTCTATTGTATTTGGAGTTCTTTTTCAAATATATTTAGCACCTTGATTAGAGAAACGTGATCTCTACCATTGCACCGTAGTGATAACCGACACTGAAAGGGATGCTCTTATTATTTAGTAACCATTGCTGACGTCACCGACATGTCAGTGCATTCTGGTCAACCAACTAATCACTCATCATCATCATCATCATCTCTGGATATGTCAGCGTTACATTATAAAATCAATAAATCACAAGCAATGTTGTATTTTTCTGGGAAGGCCAGATAGACATCATTACCCATCTACATTTTCCTGAAATGGAAAACTGGGACCAAAAAAATCTGTCATCCTTCCTCTCATGAGGAAATCTCCACACACAATTCAGAATGGCTGAATGTGATTTGGGAAAATTAATACATAGCAGTTTTCAGTAATTTTAGGGTTCATGTAAAATTTGGTAAAACCCACACCCCACCTACCCTGTGCTGGGTACTTACCTGTATCTTGCTTTGCAATTTCTCAGATCTCTGCCAACACTATCCTGCAAATTACTTAGCAAGGTCAAGTGCAACAGAACATCACCAAAGGTCCGCACAAAAATTTTTTATAACATTATTTTAACGTCCAGTGTGCATGAGGCCTAAATGTAAGTAATGTCACTTCTGCTGATTTTTTTTTTTTTATGTAGCGCTACTCTTGTAGAAGCTGCAGAAATCACTTGTTCAGGTCTTCCCAACTTCAGCCCCACAGCCAAGCACACAACAGGCTCATTCTTCATTCTCTTTCTCCAAAGACCAATCTAGGGGATGTTGTTTTTATTTTCGGAGAACTTGGATAGTAATGAGGGAAGTGGTGGGATCCTCCAAGAATATGAACTATGTATACTGAGGACTTAATCTTCCTGTAGTTTAAGTAGTAGTAGTAGTAGAACCAGTAGAGCAAAGTCCCTTTACGCAGTAAAGTGTCTGGACAGAGCTCTTCAGGGCACCAGCCAGTGTCCCCTTTAACAGACCCACAGCTGACTATAGCTAGGTACCAGAGGGGTAGTTAGAGAACAAGGTCCCCAAGATCCAGCAATGTCTGTACTTACAAGGCCCAAAGACAGATAAGTATATAGATCTGGCTAAATGTTGCTGTGTGCTGTCTTCCATTAAATACATACATAGAACAGATACCCCTCTTGGGAATGGGACTATACAGGCACAAACTAAAGAGTATCAACAATATCTCTTGTGAAAAAAAAAGAGTATCAACAATAAAAGGTTTTGATCATTTATTGGTACAAAAAGTTAAAAAGCATCCTAGAATACATATTGTTCACAACGACTGTCTCATACAGACTGTTTCACCGACCACCTTGGTGCACACAGCTATGAAGCCCTTCAACGCACACAGCTTCTGGCTCCCTGGACGCACACAGCTAACAGCCTCTTGCTGCACTGGCTCCCAAGTGGAGCCCTCCTGACTCCTGGTACTCAGACTTCCTATCTGCCAGGTAGAGCCCAGAACCATGGCCACGTTACTACTAAAAGCCCAGCACACACCTGACCAATCAGTATGCTGGCTGTTCTCAAAATCAGGACCCAGGACTATGGATTTCATCCTACCCGGATTTCTCAGAAATCCCCGAGCTCCAGGTCCCAAAGTGGACTTTACAAAACACTGAGGAAACTGAAAGGCCAGTTTCCTCTTCATGTTACATGCTCCCTGGAGCCCCTCAACCCGTCTGGTTGAGAATTCTGAGTCACATCCTCCTTCTAGACCCTGGCAGGGCAACACTCTGCCACAATATATATATACATAATACAGAAATGAAATAAAAGAACAGCGATTACTAGGGGAACATTCCCAAAGGGGATATAGATGAAGATAACTGACGCATTTTGAGGACTCTTCTTCAGAAGTGTCTGTAGCAGAAAAACACTGCCTAACAATAGAGATACTGTATATGAAAGGATATCAACTGCTGTATATAAAACCAGGGATAGTTGCTGATGCCACCACCATAAACAATTCCGCTGACAGAGGGAGGCAAAAGCCACAGGGGACCACCTGCTGAGATCCCCCATCAAGGCCATAAAACAAGAAGCTTAATTGATATTGGTGTAGTATAAGAAAATTGATAGATACTAGTAGAAGGCTATGAGGATCTGAGAAGAGGCCAGCTGGTCAGGACACCCTCTCAGATAGTGAGTCGGGTCAAATATGGATAGAAGTCCACCCGAGTAGATATCTTCAGGTTTATGGAAGATTGTTTAGGTAGACGTGGCGTCTGCTGCACAGAAAAGGTTGTGCTGTGCTGCAGGTTGCTGCAATAAAGTCTGAAAAATAAATGTATTCAGTAACCACATCTAAGGACTAATAGGCTGCGATTTATTGCATTTATGTTCATAGGTGTAGATATGCTTTAATCAGTTGACTATCCATAAGCATAGTAGCTAGCTTGCAACACTAACACAGCAATAACATGATTCACTGACTGATGACCTATCTGTCTAGCATAGGCTGGTGGTGGTAAAGCAGACACTTTTGTCTGGAGACAGTTCTACTTAGAATGCAGTAATAAGCAATATTTGTAAGCTGCTTTACAGCTGATAGGATATTTGACTTAGAACAACAAAAATCTTTCTATAAAGTGTAAACGAGTATACTTGTTGAGTCTTCAAAAATATTGGGTTATTGTTTGAGATTGTCACCATTGTTGCTTGGAGACCACTGCAATGGTAATGTGCCATAACTACTAGGAACTGAGAATTAGATCTACCATGCTCTTGTTTAATAATATATGACGGATGTAAATAAAGTATGTGGGGTTCTTAAAGGAATTATAAACATTTTATGGACAAAACTATAAATAAACTATATGCACCAATCTAAAAACAAAAAACAAAAAAAAAACCATATTTGTCACCGCTTGTGTAGAATTAAGGTTAATCTCATCTATTTTATATTCATTTGAAGAAGTTTCCAAGTTTACTTACAGATTTATCCAGTCCTGTTTTCAGTGTTGGAAGACTGCTGTTTTCAGATAAAGATTTTCAGCACTGAGAATCAGCATCTACAATAGCTGCTATTTTTTCCGTACTGAACAATGGTCTCCAAACTGCAGCCCACAGGCTGCATGCAGGCCTTTCCTTTCCTTTATCCAGCCCTTGGGGCACTATCCTGATACAAGGCACTATTCCTTTTCACTGACACCAACAGCATGGCATAATTCCTTCCTCTGACACCAACAATGGGGCAATATTTCTTCAACAGAAGCCCACAATGAGGAATAAATCCTACTGATATAAACAATGGAACACAATTCCTCCCACTAATACCAATGATGAGGGACTTTATCTCCCACTGACACCAACAATGGGGCACTATCTGACCTACTAATTCCAATGATGAGGCACAATTCCTCCTCCTCCTGACTACAGGTGTAATTTTTTTTTTATTCCCACTGACCACCAAGCCTTAGGCATTGTTTATACCCACACTGATGCATTTTTTACTCCCGCTAGCCACAGTCCGGTCCCCCTAAAGTATGAAGGGCAGTAAACTGGCCCTAGTCAATCCCATAACAATTAGCCTACTCCTCCTTAGCACTTAATCCCTAAGGTGAGCCTTTAGAGCCCAAGTCCAGCTCAATAAAAAAGTTAAAAAACATAGTTCCCCAGAAAAAGTTAAAATAAGGAAGGCAATTTTTGCTGAAATAAATACTCTATCTCTGGTGCTGTCCCCCACAGAAAGTCCTCTCAACCACTGGATGGTCCTACTTTTCAAGGTTGAATAATGTACTGTATACTGCCCAGTGTCAGTCAGTCCACTTCCTGTGAGCTTAGGGTGTAGAGTACCCTTCCCCTGGGGGATGTCATCATGTCACCCTGGACTTACAGGAGCTACCCATCGACCGCCAACAGGTGACGGTAGACCACGAAGACGTCCCACTGTTGCCAACTCTTTGCTCCAGAGCAGCGCATACACACGCTTACCCAATCCCAGGCTGCAGAGGCAGCCCCCACCCTTGATGTCTCAGCACCATACCCTCCTGACACCACAGTATCATTTCCTTCTGACCCCCCCCAATACCATACCTTCCTGACACCCCAGCCCTACTGACCCTCCAGTACCATGCCCTTCTAACCCCCCAGTATTATGCTCTCCTGACACCCCAGCCCTACTAATCCCCCCAATACCATACCCTCCTGTCCCCCAAGTACCATGCTCTCTTGAGACCCCAGGCCTCCTTATCCCCTTGTACTGTGCCCTCCATATCTGCCAGTACCATACAATCCTGACCCCCCAGTACCGTGCTCTCCTGACTCCCCTGCACTGTGCCCTCCTGACCCCCCCATACCTTGCCCTCTGGATCTTCCTGTAGCATGTCCTCCCAACCCCTACCATACATACTACTGACCTCTGTATGCCGCCCTACATCTTACTGACCGCCGTACACCGCCCCCAACATCCCTCTGACCTCTGTACGCCGCCTTACATCCTACTGACCCCTGTACGCCTCCCTACATACTACTGAACTCTGTTCGCCACTCTACATCCTACTAACCTCTGTATGCCACCCTACATTTTACTGACCTCTGTACGCTGCCCTACATCCTTCTGACCTCTGTACACAGCCCTACATTCTACTGATCTCTGTACACTGCCCTACATACTACTGACCCTACATACTACTGACTTCTGTACACTGCCCTACATCCTACTGACCTTCTGTGCACTGCCCTACATACTACTGAACTCTGTACACTGCCCTACATACTACTGACCTCTGTACACTGCCCTACACCTTACTGACCTATGTACACTGCCCTACCTACTACTGACCTCTGCACATTGCCGTACATACTACTGAGCCCTGGAAGCTGCCCTACATACTACTGACCTCTGTACACTGCCCTACATCCTACAGACCTTTGTATACTGCCCTACATACTACTGACCTCTGTACACTGCCCTACATACTACTGACCCCTGTACACTGCCCTACATACTACTGTCCTCCGTACACTGCCCTACATACTACTGATCTCTGTACACTTCCCTACAAATTACTGACCTCTGTACACTGCCCTACATACTACTGAGCCCTGGAGGCTGCCCTACCTACTACTGATTTCTGTACACTGCCCTACCTACTACTGACCTCTATACACTGCCCTACATAGTACTGAGCCTTGGACACTGCCCTACATACTACTTGCACTGGACAGAAATCAGAGCAGATAGCCAGGCCTGAAATTAGTCAAGTAGATCTGTCTGCAGTACCAGATGCAGATGTAGATGTTCTGCTTTCATGATGAACTCAACATCAGACTCGGGGGTGACCAATTACTCCCCAGACATGAAAAAAATTGTGAATGAAAGTAAATTGCCAAGTTTCTCACTGAAGCTAACTTTTAAGGTAGGCTATATTAAGTTTATATTTTTACAGTGACATTGGTTTTGTCCAGGTACGACTACCCCTGCTCAACACCATTCATGATTTGCCCACTGCCAGGGTCAGAAGCAGAGGAAGAGTACCTCTTGCATCACACAACTGTAGCGCTACCCCAATAGAAGCCTATGATTAGGATGGGCCCCCTGTTCTTTGCTTCGATCATTAAAAAAAAAAAAAAAAAACTCAGCCCCTCTAACACACTAGGTTGAGTGTACAATACCACAGGAAATCATTGAAGTAGTTCCCAGTAGTAGTGCTATATCAAAGAAAACTGGCACCAAACCAGGTAGCAAAGGCAAACATAATAAATTGTCACCCAATATGGTTAGTAACTAGGCAAGCATAAAATGGATAAGCAATCATAATGACACAATTTAGCATACAAAGTGATTAACAGTAAAGACTGGGCATAAGATGACATTTGGAATAAAAATCAGTATAAACAGTAGCAAGGCCACCTCAAGTGCAGCAATGAGCAGTAATAAAGATTAATCTATTGAGTGTAGGAACTACACTGCCAGAGCACATTTATGGCGGCGATACTAGTCCTAGACCGACTTGGCATGCCGTGTCCAAAAGAAAATGAGGATGGTAGCAGAGGGGACAGAGTAACAAAAGGGGGCTTGCTGTCAGGAACCATGAATCAGACTGAGACAGAAGTGCAGTAAAAATCACAATATTTAATAAAATGGTATAAACAGAGCAAATGTATTCAAAACATAGCCATAGTTCGGTAACCAGGACGGGAAGTCAGAACAAGCCAGAGAAACAGGGGTCCAGAGATCAGCATAGTTGGGTGCAGCAAACAGGATCAGGAACCAGAAGGGAAGTCAGCCAAGCAAAAGTCTATCACAGGAAAACACAAAAGAGAGAGTCCGGATATGTTGACCAAGGCAAAGGCACAGATGATCTGACCCAGGGAGTTTATATAACCAGCAGCTCTAGCTGATGAGCAGGAAATGAAGACCAGGTAACTGTGGAATGAAGAGTATTTGGCAATTAACCGACAGCAGAGCACAGAGCTCTGAGAAGGAAGGGCTGAGGCCAGCCCTGACATTACCTCCTCCTCAACGGACCACCAGATTTGAGGGGAAAACATATATGGAAGGCATGGAGGAGGAAAGAAGCATGTAGGTCTGAGGATGAGACCCAAGAGCTTACCTCCGAACCGTACCCCTTCCAATGAACCATCTAATGTATGCGCCCCTGGAAGTTACGGGAATCAATTATAGATTGTATCTCATATTCCTCATGGTTCTCAACCTGAACTGGGTGAGGACGTGGTACCGAAGTGGTGAAATGGTTGCATACCAAAGGTTTTAATAAGGAGACATGAAATACATTTGAAATACGCATATTAGAAGGAAGGTCTAAAGTGTAAGCCACTGGGTTGATCCTACGGAGAATATGGAAAGGCCCAATAAACTGTGGTGCCAGTTTTAATGAGGGAAGAAAATATTACAGCGCACACATGCAAAAAAGACATTTACCTCCAGCAAGGCTAGTTTAAAAACACCTAAACATTTTCAAAAAAACATTATCAAAAAATATGGGGATTTGGTCATACCATATTGCTATATGGTGCTAAGCCCACTTACTGCGACAAGGTACCCCATAATCAGTGGGTCCTACACTATCCATGGACTGGGAGATCCTGCATCTCTGAACCACGAGAGCATTACACTCTTCTAAATGGGAGAATCATAAGGTCTCCACCCATGACACAAGTGGACACTAATAGAGGTACTTAGTTAGGGAGTGGGGTGCTCCTCACCCAAAGGCATTTGGTCAGAATCCATACAATATACAAACAAGATATTTGGGGGGCACACCCTAAAAGATGCATTAAAGATGGTGCAGCCATAAGACAATACAGTAGAAGAAAATATTACAGCGCACACATGCAAAAAAGACATTTACCTCCAGCAAGGCTAGTTTAAAAACACCTAAACATTTTCAAAAAAACATTATCAAAAAATATGGGGATTTGGTCACACAATATTGCTATATGGTGCTAAGCCCACCTACTGCGATAAGGTACCCCATAATCAGTGGGTCCTACTGTCTAGGTGTTTTTAAACTAGCCTTGCTGGAGGTAAATGTCTTTTTTTCATGTGTGCGCTGTAATATTTTCTTCTATTGTATGGTCTTATGGCTGCACCATCTTTATTGCATCTTTTAGGGTGTGCCCCCCAAATATCTTGTTTGTATATTGTATGGATTCTGACCAAATCCCTTTGGGTGAGGAGCACCCCACTCCCTCATCAAGTACCTCTCATAGTGTCCACTTTTGTCATGGGTGGAGACCTCATGATTCTCCCATTTAGAAGAGTGTATTGCTCTCATGGTTTAGAGATGCAGGATCTCCCAGTCTATGGACAGTGTAGGACCCACTGATCATGGGGTACTTTGACGCAGTAAGTGGGCTTAGCACCATATAGCAATAAGGTGTGACCAAATCCCCACATTTTTGATAATGCTTTTTGAAAATGTTTAGGTGTTTTTAAACTAGCCTTGCTGGAGGTAAATGTCTTTTTTGCATGTGTGCGCTGTAATATTTTCTTCTATTGTATGGTCTTATGGCTGCACCATCTTTAATGCATCTTTTAGGGTGTGCCCCCCAAATATCTTGTTAGTTTTAATGAGGGAACACAGAGTCTGAGGTTGCGAGATGACAGCCAGACCCTGTCCCCAACTTGGTAGGTGTCAGGGACATACTGCCCGCTCCAGAAGGCATGCGCCTACGCGCACGCACGAATCACAGACTTCACGCATGAATGTGCGCATGCGCGTGCGTTAGACGCGCTTTGGTGCCCAACGGTCTATAAAAGACGCTTCAGTAATGCTGCCCCTTGCGGTTTGATCTGCTTCTGTTCCCTGTGCTCCTGATTCTGTGCCAGCTTCCTGACCTTGCATCTGTCTCCAATCCTGACCTCGGCTTGTTTGACCCTGCTTAGTTACCTGCCTGATTGCTTGTTGCCAAGACCCAGCCTGGACTCTGACTATTCTCTGCCTGCCGTTTATGCTGTGTACCCTGATGTGTATGATCCAGCTATTCTGACTCCGCCTTTGTCTGCTGACCTGCATCCGTTGCTCTGCAAACCTGCACTTGCTGACCTGCATCCGCTGCTCTGCAAACCTGCATCTGCTGACCTGCATCCGCTGCACTGCAAACATGCACTTGCTTACCTGCATCCGCTGCTCTGCAAACCTGCACTTGCTGACCTGCATCCGCTGATCTGCAAACCTGCATCTGCTGACCTGCACCCGCTATTCCAGCTTCCACTTGGCTACACAACTCCAAGCAGTGAGGACCCAACAGGCACCCTTACCTCACCGTGCTCTGACTACCACTGTTCCCACTCCAGTGGTCTCCAACCCAGGGTGGTACGGGAGATCTCCCTTCGCACGTCAGGCTCACACCCAAGGTACGTTACAGTAGGAAGGTGCAGGTAGAAGTCTGCGGTCATAATGGAGTCTGTGCCTATCATTGGCACGTCGCAAGGACTCTTGGACTTGTACCCAAGTGAAATGAAGACCACGGAGATGCTCCTCCAATGCAGGAATGCTCTGAGGAACTAATGAGTCAGGCAACATGGATGGTTAGAAACCATATTTCGCCATGAATGTAGACATTCGGGAAGCGGTATTGACAGCACTATTGTGACTAAACTCCACCCAAGGTAAGAGGTCTGACCAGTTGTTATGGTGGTCAGAAATGTAGCAACATAAAAACTGTTCCAAGGACTGGTTGGCTCGTTCTGCGGCCCCATTGGACTGCGGATGATACGCAGAGGAGAAGGAAAGCTGGATTCCCAAATCTGCACAAAAGGCTCGCCAGAACCGGGGCACAAACTGGCAACCCCTGTCCGAGACGATCACCTTGGGTATCCCATGTAAGCGAAAGATCTCCCGAGCAAAAATGGAAGTGGAAGTGGAATACAATGAGACATTTTCGAGAACCGGTCAACCACTATAAGAATAACTGTGTTGCCCTGCAAAGCATTTCGGCAGTGCCACAACACGGACATTTTTAAACCTTTCTTCGGCCGATAGCTGGTGTTAAAAACGCCCTGCTAGTGGCCGAAAAGCGCCGCTAAAACTAGCAGCGCTTTACTGCTAACACACCCCCGCCCCAGTGTGAAAGTAGCCTTATTGTTTTCTTTGATACATTTGTACCTGCTAATTCCAGGTCTTTCTGAAGCTCTCCACAAGTGGTCCTTGGCTCTTGGACAATTCTTCTGATAATTCTTTTCACGCCTCTGTCAGAAATCTTGCGAGGAGCACCTGGTCGTGGCCGGTTTATGGTAAAATTATGATATACAGTATATACTGTAAATAGATATAGATATCTATATCTAGATATAGATATCTATATATATTTATATAGATATATTCTGGCAGCTCACGTTAACTCAGATCTGCCACAGGCAGTGGAATTGAGTTGAGTCGGGTGAAGGTCAGGGATGTGATCACTGAGCTCTGCTTCTGAAGCCCTGATTAAACTCTTATGTGTATTCCAGGCTCAAGAGAGGAAATCCTCTGCTAACAATGTGACAGGCAGATTAGAATATGGGCTGCAGATAGTATGATCTCATGACATGTACATTCTGTAGGCTGCCCATAGACGGCAGATATCTGAAAATCACAGGCACTGAGATATTTTTCCTTTATGTATGGCCAAGCACCACAACCAGCTCCTGAAAGTTAGCAGAGTTGCTTTTAGCATAGGAACATTGATTAAAAAAAAAAACATTTTTAGCATCAACAAGGTGACAATTTTTTTGTTGAGTGTAGGCATTTAGCACTGATGTTTATACTGTAGGTGTTGTCTTAAAATGTTTATTTTATTGCACGCAATGTGTTAAACTAAAAAAACGCTGAGGGTTTAATAATACTTTAAAGTGGAGGGCCACCCTAAAAAAAAAAATTGCACCAAAAATCTGCAAAAAATTAAAAAAACAAATGTGAAAAAAAAAAATTTACTTACCCGAAACCCTTGTTGCTAGGCAGTCTTCCTAATCTGCCTCTTCCTATTCCGCGGCGTGTCCTGCTCCTTGGTGAGCGTCCCCGTTGCTTTCTGGGAACTATGTGTGTTCACAGAAAACCACGGGGCCATTCACAGAGCGCCGCTCGCGTGTGCGCAGTAGGAAACTGTCAGTGAAGCCACAAGGCTCCACTGCCTGTTTCCCTTACTTAGGATGGCGGTGCTGGGACCCGAGAGCTGAGGGACAGGACGGCCTCGGGCGGCCGACAACGCGGGCACCCAGGACAGGTAAGTCTACTTATTTAAAGTCAGCAGCTACAGTGTTTGTAGCTGCTGACTTTAAAACAAAAATTTTCGCGGCCGGAACCCAGCTTTAAGCTACACTCCATTCAAAGCCCAAAATTAACCTTTGTGCTGAACAACCTATTTGCCAATAACTTTAGTTTATCATTCAGGTATGACTATAGGGTACCAGACTACTCCATTCCCATTTTTCTGTAAATGATCTGAGATCCCCAGCTTGTGATGTGGGAGAAGTGTTTCCAAACACACCCACTACAGGCTTCTTGCTGTCTCACAACCACCAATCTGATTTCAAACCCAGTTCCAGAAAGCCTAAAAAATTCTGTGGAATTCACTATGGAAAGCCCATAGTGTGCAGTGACATCACAGTAAAGAATTTCAGTACAGGGGAGGAGCCAGTACAACTGTGCAAGACTGAAGGTAAGGTTGGAGTTCAGCTTTAAGAACAGGGGACTCATCCTAATCAGCGGCTCCTAGGGGCGTAGAGCCACATCAGCATACTTCTTAAATGAATGAATGAATGAATGATTTATAAAGCGCTGCAAATGCGAACTGAATCGCCTCAAGGCGCTGGATGCATTCTCTGATGTCAGCTTCTCAGAAAAGAAAGGTCTTTAGTTTTTTTCTGAAGGCCTGGTGGTTTTCTTCCATGCGGATGTTGGTAGGAAGAGCGTTCCATAGTTCGCAGTCCAAGGACCTCAACTATGGAACGCTCTTCCTACCAACATCCGCATGGAAGAAAACCACCAGGCCTTCAGAAAAAAACTAAAGACCTTCCTTTTCTGAGAAGCTGACATCAGAGAATGCATCCAGCGCCTTGAGGTGATTCAGTTCGCATTTGCAGCGCTTTATAAATCATTCATTCATTCATTCATTTAAGAAGTATGCTGATGTGGCTCTACGCCCCTAGGAGCCGCTGATTAGGATGAGTCCCCTGTTCTTTGCCTTGACCTTTTCCAAAAAATGTCAGCCCCCTAACATACCAGGTTGTGTGTGCAAACCTATAATATCACAGGAAATACCTAAAAGTAATACTTGGAACCCAGCAATAGTGTTATATCAAAGGAAACAGACACCAAACCAGGTAGTAAAGGCCAGCTTTATAAATTGTCAGCCAATATAGCTGGTAACTAGGCAAGCATAAAATGGATTGACAATGGTAATAACACAATTTAGCATACAAAGTGATTAACAGTAAGGACTAGGCATAAGATTATAATTGACATCCAAATCAGCATAAACAGTAGCAAGGTCACCTCAAGTGCAGTAGTGGCCAGTAGTAAGTTTTAATCTACCGGGTACTGGAAGTGTACTGCTAGAGCGCATGCATGGTGCATGGTGGTAGCGATGCTAGTCCTAGACTGACTGGTTATGCACTGTCCAAAAGAAAAGGAAGGTGGTAGAGGAGGTAGAGGAGGGGGGCAGGGGAACAAAGGGGACTTGCACAATAATTATTACAGGGGAGACAGTCCTTTGGATTGTTCTTCTGCTGGCTATTGCTAGGGCCCTTTAAGAGTGTTAACGACAGTCCCAGTTAACCTGGACACAGTATAAGTACAGTATAGTTTCAGCACAAGTGCACGGTACATGCGGCCCAGATTCGGTAAATGTTCGGTACAATGCGATATAGGGTTGGTATAGGTACAGTCTAGGTTTGGAATAGATGTGGTATATTATTATTATTATACAGGATTTATATAGCGCCAACAGGTTGCGCAGCACTTTACAACGTGAGGGCAGACAGTACAGTTACAATACAATTCAATACAGGAGGAATCAGAGGGCCCTGCTCATTAGAATGCAGTATGGGTTGGGTACACTTTGTGTCCTGCTCTCAGTGGCTCAGTTCTTGCTAGCATTATCAGCAATAGGCGAATAACCCCCTCACTAGACACCGGGATGCTGCGGTGACCTCTTGCTGTAGAAAGGGGGCCCCTCGGTCTCAACCCAAAGGCCTCCAGTGATCAGCGGTGGGAAGCAGAGGGTGAGAAGACGCTCCTGTCTCCCTGTGACAGTGGTGCAGGTGTGGACGATGCTGCACTGCCCCTGGGTGTCTTCACTCCCAGTCTCAGAACTCCCCTGGTATGGTCTCCAGCTGCCAGGCAAATAATCAGACAGAGGTGCTCTCTTTCTAATTCCCTCAGCATCAAGAGGAAAAAATTTCCTGGGCACTTAAAAAAAAAATCATCTCTCCACTCCTTCAACTGCAAGTGAATATTGGGATCTGCAGTGTAAGGAGTCTATGGGCTTGCTTGGCTTTAGCTCTCTCTCTTCTGGCTGGAGGAGAATGGTGCAATATATCATCGGTATCTCTGTAGAGGGAGAGAAGACTGTTTCCTTCTCCATATTGCTGTAGCCCAGCACCTGGCTACATTGACCCTGTGAGTTACTGTTGGAATTCTGGTTGTAGTAGATCACAGATAACCCAGATTAAGGTAAACTGAGTGAGATTTCTCATTGTAGCAATAATTAACTGTTTGCATTGGTAACCTACTGACACGTTGCATCTGTTGACTGGAATTGCTTTAGTTTATTGCATATTTTTCCAACACATTCTACAGAAGATTCTGAGGCTGTATAAATAAAAGATCATTATAGTAATATATGAATTACTCCCAAACAATCCAACCACTGCCAAACCTTTAAGTTACCCAGCATACATACCAGTGGCGGTGTGTCCATAAAGGGCGCAGGAGCGCCGCCCCCTCTCTCCTGGCACCACTCTATCACCATAGATAGATTCATGCATTGCATGAATCTATCTATGGTCGCCGCTGAAACCCCCTATTCAGGTGTCCGCCCCCTTTTCGGGCGCCTGAACTACAGCGGCGGGGGTGTTTTTTGGAAGCACCTAATTAGAGCCATAGGCTCTAATAGGCACCCAAAAAGGTGAACAGCGGGTGCAATGCTGTGCATTCGCTGTTCAATCAGCTGTGTGTTAGCAAGGCAAAGGAATTCGCTTTGCTAACACTGAACCGCCTCTCAGCTAATCAGTTGCTCGGGTCTGTTACCTGTCTCCTGATTGGCTGAAATGTCAGGCACTGTGATTGGACGCCTGATAGAGAGGATGGAAGAAGACATCGAGGAGCGTGCAGGACACCGCCGCTGACCCACTGCGAGACAGGTGAGTGCCGGGCGATGCACACTGGCAGGATTTGATGGGGCACAGTAGGGGGAATTGATGGGCACACTGGCAGCAATTGATGGGTACAGTAGCTGCATTTGATGGCACAGTGGCTTCACTTGAGGGGCACAGTGGCCGCACTTTATGGGCACAGTGGCTGCGTTTGATGGCACAGTGGCTGTGCTTGATGGTCACAGTGGCTGCGTTTGATGGGCACAGTGGCGGAAATTGATGGGCACACTGGCAGCAATTGATGGGTACAGTAGCTGCAATTGATGGCACAGTGGTTGCACTTGATGGGCATAGCGGCCGCACTTGATGGGCACAGTGGCTGCGTTTGATGGGCACAGTGGCTGCACTTGATGGGCACAGTGGCTGAGCTTGATGGGCACAGTGGCTGCGTTTGATGGGCACAGTGGCAGAAATTGATGGGCACAGTGGCGGCAATTGATGGGCACAGTGGAAGCAATTGATGGGCTCAGTAGCTGCGTTTGATGGGCACAGTGGCTGCGTTTGATGGGCACAGTGGCTACATTTGATGGGCACAGTGGCTGCGTTTGATGGGCACAGTGGCTGCATTTGATGGGCACAGTGGCTGCGCTTGATGGGCACAGTGGTGGCAATTGATGGGCACAGTAGCTGCGTTTGATGGCACAGTGGTTGCAATTGATGGGGTTTTTTTCAGTTTGCGCCCCCCCCAAAAAAAACATTTGAGCACCAGCCGCCCACTGATACATACACAGGTATAGGAGATGGGACCTCTAGGACAGGAGCACATGGTTGTTATTCATCTGTCTTCACTCATCAAAATTTTTGGTAACCAAGAGAGAAGAAATGTTCTGTATATGCATAAAAGGATTCTACAGAAGCATTAGATATGACAGGTCACGTGACATAATGGTTTGAGGTCCCCTGGGTAATGCGTCACCACTGTTACACTGGGCTGGCTGTTCTGCTCAAGCAGTATGAAAAATTACATTAGCACGGCTAGCAGTAGTGTCATACCACTGTGCCAGTAACAGGCTGGAAACAAGCCAATTCAAGTGGAAAACAGGAATTTCCAATTCAGAACCACAGGCATATATGTCATCGTGCGTAACAGCATTGAGGAATGCAGGGCTTTCACTTAGGGAAGCATGGTGACTACGTGACTAGTATTTTTCTATTGTAGCACTGGGATCCTTAGCTAGAGAAACTATCCCACTAGGGACATTATGTGCTGGGAGTTTGTATATCCTGACTGTACTTGCATGGGTTTCCTGTGGACCTTTCAGCTGTCTCCCAAAAACATACAGGTGGATTAAAGGGTTATTGCATCAAAAATTTCCAGTTGTTAGAGAGTTATACCACCTGATAGTCTTTTCTGTCTCTCTGGGTCTCTATTAGTGAGATCTCTGCGGTGAGTTTGAATCTGCATACATATTGTGCACAATATGATGGGTTCCCATTATCCCTAGGGGGCATTTATTGGGTGTATTTAAGGTATTTTTTTAATTTAGCGATGTATTTATAAAAAAATGTGCCTAGCAATTTGCCCAGTGAAAGTGCATGTACATGTGTTCTGTGCAAATGTCACTAAAAACAGTGTAGTGCTATTTTCTGCACCAGTCAACTGATTTTCTTTAATTTAAAATGGAAATGATTGCATTTGGCCACTAGCTGGTGCTAGGTAACATATGAATTTCCTGTGATACTTAGCACTGTCTAGTGGCCAGAATGCGGTATTTGATAAATGCTGGGGAGTTTAAGTGGTTCTAAAGTCAAAACATTTTTAAAGGGGTTGTAAACCCTCGTGTTTTTTCACCTTATTGCATCCTATGCATTAAGGTGAAAAAAATTCTGACAGTGACCGTCCCCCAGCCCCCCAGTTTTACTCACCTGAGCCCTGTAATTCCCAGAGACGTGCTCTTCCTCTCTGCCTGGGGTTCTGGGCTCTTGATTGGATAGAGTGATAGAAGGGCAGCCATTGGCTCCTGCTGCTGTCAATCAAATCCAATGACGCGAGGGCGGGGCCGAGTCCGGCATTCTGCATCTTTGGACGCAAATGGTGGACTTGGGAGAGCACCCACAAGGTAACCCCCTGGGAGAGCGCTTCTCCTAACAGGTTATACAATGCAGGGAGGAGCTGATAGTACCGCCAAGGGACCCCAGAAGAGGAGGATCGGGGCCACTCTTTTCAAAACGAACTGCACAGTGGAGGTAAGTATGACATGTTTGTTATTTAAAAAAAAACAAAACATAACTTTACAATCACTTTAATGCATTTCCTTCATTAAGGTAAAAAAAAAAAAAGCCCCACTACCTGTTCTACCCACCTCATCCCTAAACACTTTCCTGTCTACTGTCAGCACTCCAGCACCGTCTTGGCTGCAGCACCGCTCTCTTAACTTCCTTGTCTCACAGGAGACACTGGGGGCAGCAGAGCCATAGGCTCCTGTTGCTGTCAGTCAAACTCCTGTGAGGAGTGAGTGGGGGCATAGCTTACTGGCGCTGTGTGTGTCTATGAACACGCACAGCCCAGCTTGGGAGTGCATGCACACAGGGGCTGCCTTAGCACCAGGTTTGCTAAGGAGGCACCCGGAGGTTGGATGAGCAGACAGCGGGGGACTGTCAAACAAGGAGGTAAGGGACCTTTCTGTGCAATATTATTGTACAGAGCGGGTAAGTATAACATCTTTTTTATTTAAACAACAAAAAAAAGTATCTCTTATTAACACATTTTAAACCACCTTACAATCCCTTCTATTCACTCGGTCTCTATTGGTAAGATCTCTGCGGTGAGTTTGAGTTGGAAATTATGGCAACGATTACTTACCGTTAAAATAAAATACACATAATACCCTGCGACTGACTGAAGTCACCGGCCTTCACCTATAACTAAAAGATCCCCTCTGCAGATGAAGACCATTTAGCCTTTATCTGCCTTCACTGGCCTGAATTTCTTCTATAGTTGGGCAATCTGCTCCCGTATCTTGCAGAGAAAACCCAGTGGACACAGCAGGGCAGCCACCCAATCGTCAACATGTGAAAACCCTCGTTTTGCTCATTAGGTTGCTTATAAGTAAATTTGTTTAAAAAATTAAACTGTTTAAAACATTTTTTTCAAATTTAGGGGTGTTTTTTGGTTTGATTTGGGATAATTTATTTCATCTATATGTATATTTAAAAAAAAAAAAATTTGCATAGCAATTTGTCCAGTGAATGTGTACATACATTTGTTCTGTGCGAATGGGGCAAAAACAATTGCTCTTCTATTTCCTGTGCTAATCAAATGCTTTTTGCTGATTTAAAATGGAAGATATTGCTTTTTGCCACTAGATGGCTCAAAGTATCATCTGAATTCTTAGTGCACTTTCATTAGACAAACTGCTGTGCAAGTTTTTTTTTTCTTTATGAATACACCCCTTTCTTGTTCCATCTGTACCTGTTTTTTCCTTTTTTTATGTATTTGAAATATAAATGTCCTAATACTAATGAGGACCATTGTTTTTTGGCACAAGAATAGGTCTGGGATGGTTGAATAGTTTCTGAAACCTTCAGAAGCCTTTTAAGGCCCATTTATACCTTAAAGGCCTAGTCCATCTTTTGCAAAAATATAGTAAATTTATCCACATTAATAAGATCAGAGGCGGCTCTCTAATTAGGCAAAATAGGCGGTGGCCTCAGGCCTCGCAGTCATAGGGGCCTCGCACAGCTGGCTAGTTTACCTAGTTAGAGAGCCGCCTCATTCAGCAGCAGAGATCTCCGTCCTGAGTCCCCTCACTCTGCTACAGGGAGAGATAACAGACAGGCAGGGCGAGATGTGTGATCGGAGCTCCGGATCACAGACAGGGAGAGCCGCCCAGTGAGCCTGTTCTGACAGATCTCCCCCCTCCCCCTGCTGCCCGCACAGCCAAACAGAAGAGGAGAGAGAGCTTCTGCTCCTCCTCCTCCCGCCCTCTCCTCCTGTGTCTGCCCCGCCCACTCTCCTCGGCAGTGTTCTCTGCTCTGCCTCAGAGAAGGGGATGTGTGGGCGGGAAGATTCATGCTGAAGCCCAGCAAAAGGGGAGTCTGATCCATCCATCCATCCATCCATCCATCCATCCCTCCAGTGCCTCCTGCCTCCCAGTGAGTACACTGATGTAGGGGATGTTCTTCCCTCCCTTATTCCTCCACCCCCCTCTCTTTCTTTCTCTTTCCTTCATTCTTTCCCCACCCCCTCTCTTTCTTTCTTTCTTTTTTCTTTCTTTCTTTCTTTCTTTCTTTCTTTCTTTCTTTCTTTCTTTCTTTCTTTCTTTCTTTCTTTCTTTCTCTTTCCTTCATTCTTTCCCCACCCCCTCTCTTTCTTTCTTTCATTCTTTCCCCACCCCCTCTCTTTCTTTCTTTC